>JADMLD010001555.1:4222500-4750000 GCA_017589585.1 Phylloscopus whistleri | reverse complement strand
CAATCGGCACACACAACTGGCAGACAACTGCACAAGGGCAGTGAGGCACAGGCAGCTGGAGCTGCCATGCCCCCTATGAGTCCAGGTTGTGCACATGGGCTGCCCCGCTCACCCCCACCAACACACACAGGTGAGCGGGGCAGCCCTTTTGCAAGGAGCTCCCTCTTGGTGGGTGGATGCATCCTCAGGCACCCTCGCTAAACCTGGGAACCCGTTTGGTGGAAGTATCTTTGGTTTGCCACTCCTTCTTTCCATCAAACTCTTGGGAACTGGTGGAAGAGGTGGTCTGGTCTTGCAACTCCAGTGTGCAGCCCTGGGCCAGCTTCAACTCACTGCAATAGATCTGAGTTGAATCCACCCTCCCTCCTGTCCTGCTTCAGTCAGCAGGAAGGGATCCACAGCAGTGAAAGCCCTGCTGCTCTGTGCACTGCTGCCTCAGCTTGTGGACTCCAAACTGGGTGGCAACTGCAGGTGCTCTTCCAGAAGCAGGTTCAGAAACTGGCAGGGAGCAGCGTCCTGCAGGAGTCTTTCCTCCCACCCATCCTCCTCTCCTGGGACCGGGGCTCTTCTCCCACCACGGAGCAGAATTTAACCCTTGCAAGGGACAGCTCTGGTGCACTGCCCCAAATGCTGTTGTGGCCAGGGCCCTCCTGCCTTCTCCAAGGTTCCACGCCCTCCAGGAACAGGAGAGGCCTATCCCTGACCCCAGTGGATCTGTTATTCAATTTCAATGCTCATTTGCTCGTTGCACCTTCTGTTGTGGAAATGATGCTGCAGCCTTGACTGGCTTCCAGCAGGGCAATGGTGAGAGCAGAGTTAATGCTGTGCCAGAGCAGGGAGAGGTTTCTCTTGGAATCAGTAATGTATGCAAGGAGCTGGTGTCACCCAAAGCCCATCCAATACCCCGCTCCCCTCTCTGCCATTGCCTGTGAATTGAATAAAGCAGCTGTGACTCATCTGCTCGTGGTGCTGGAGCTGACACATGCCAGTGTGCAGGATGTAACCTCACTGGAGGTTTTTATACCATCTATATTTGCAACATGAATATTTCAGCCAATGTGACATTTTGGAGAGGGGTGTCTTGCAGGTTTAGTGCTGCCAGTGTGTGGGTCAGGAGAGCTGCAGGTCCAGCCCTGTCAGTAATTTGCTGCTGGGGCTAGGTAGCAGTGCAAAATCCCTGGCTGCTGCAGTTTAAACAGTGTGTTAACTACTTTCAGTTTAAGAGGAACAAGGGGTGCTGCCTGTGGCCCTGCTTTTGGGAGCTGGAAGACCAGAGCTGGGGTCCTGCACAGTTAAATGGAGAAGGGGCTGCACCCAAACAAAGTCTCGCAAAGGCAGCTGAACTGTGATGAACTTCCCAGTACCACTGCCAAATGGTCACCTATTAACTGCCTGCCTGGCATTCCTCTGTGCAAACACCCGGCACTGGAATGCTGTCTGCTGCCAGCGTGTCCCTGGGACAGCAGCTCTGCAACACCTCCATGGCTTTCCCCTGCAGATCTCCCCAGGGAAGGCCCTGGACAGGCAGTAAGCAGCGGGTGGCTGGGGGCTGTGGGGACAGCACCCACCCCGAGTGAGAAAGCAAAGCAAGCAGTAGCATTTCATCAGAGGAGGCCTGCAAAGAAAACATTATTTCCTCAAATGTGTTCATCATTCAAAATTGTTCAAGCAAAGGTTTCCATCGTGCTGTGGCCATTACTCATAATCTGAGGATCTGGATGCGTGGCTCTCCTTGGTAATTAGCCGCATGGCGTTCTCTCTGCCCTCCATTTGGTGGAACAGCAGTTGTGCTTTAGTCCCGGGGTGTCTCCACAGAACAAACAGGGCTGGTCCTGCCTGTGGGGCCTCAAAACAGGACTCACAAGGTCAGATTTCATCCCTGTACCACTAAGCAGTGCCTGTGCACCCTGGGCCAGAGGCTCCCTGTGATCCTGGCAGGTCAGAGGATGCTTTGGACCCTTGCTGTGGAGGCAGCTGGTTACAGTCTCTCCTCCTGGACCATCCCTTCAGGTGAGAGATGCCCTGAACTTCCTTAGGGGCTGAACCTCTGTCCTGGCCAAAGCCACCGTTGTGTGCTACATAAATCAGTTATCTCTGCTAGGATTGCTGTATATTGGTGTCCTGTACATCATAATTGAAACACAAATGTGACAACTTATCTAGCGCTTAGTAACAACTATGGGATAGCAAAGTTAATGGGAAATAGATCAAGAAATTGCTTTTTCAAAATTGCTTCATGTGTTTCAGAGTGGGTGCCTGGGTTAAAGGAGATTAGGAGCTCCTCACTTTTTTAGAATAATCAAGATGTAAACTGGAAATATAGAAGGCAAGTTCTGGCTGTAAAGAGATATTTTGGTGCACCAAATTAGAGGCAGCAGGTTAAACCTACCTTCAAGAAACCTTAAAACCAGACAGCAGCTGAGCCATGACCTGCAGCAACTCCAGCATGAAATGAAACTCTGAGCTGATTTTCCTCCAAAGACAAGTATGGAAAACAAGGAATGTGCAGCACTATTGCACTACTGTGCTAAATGTGACTATGGAGAGATGAACTCCTGCAGCACAAAGGATTTTAAAGGACTAAAGCTTAGAGGCAGGATGAGGATGCAGGATCCTTTGCAGCTTGTTTCTCCCTGCTAACTGGGATCATTTTGATGATGAAGCCTGACCAGGGCTTGCTGGGAGTTCCTGCTGTCCTTGGGAGTAGCATGTGCAGCAGCACTGGGTAGTGTCCTTGAGCTAGCCACAGGACTGCATATTGCCTGTTCTCAGCTGAAACTTGTGCACTGTAATTCTTTAGAGATGGTATCTGGGAATGGACAGATTTTGCTGTTACAAAATGCTTGAAATGTGAAGAGGGTGGTGGGGATTGACACTGTCTCCTATCTTGGTCCAGGATCTGACTGAGGAGCAGATCTGGCTGCTCACCTGAGGTGCTCTGGGGCTGGAGATGCCAGGACAGGGCTCTGCCCTCCTGCATGGCCAGCCACAGCCCCTTCCCCGCTGGCTTTCCCCACGGAGAACACGAGCTGCAGTGCAGTGGGCAGGACCTCAGCACAGCCAGCACGGGCAGCAGTGAGGTCTGGCCACAGCACTGAGCCTCCTCTGGAATGGCTGCGGGATTGGCTCCCCAGGCACCTTCTGCACCCCCACAAGTGCTGCCAGCAAAGCACTGTGAGGTGCAAAGCAGTGCTGCTGCCCGTATCGAGCCCTGAGGAAGGGCAGCAGTGGTTGCCACCCTGGCAGCCACGCCGTGCTGTGCCTGTCACACGGGGCAGGGCGGCACGAACGGAGCACGTCCCGCACAGCTGGACAGACCCAGCCTGCACGCACCATTCTTTGGAGCAGTGTTCTGGAAGATCTGAGTTCTGGCAGCCATCCACCCAGGGATAAGCAAGCCATGTTTGTTCAGCCACAGCAACAGTATCGGAGCCACGACTGACCAAAATTCCCCCTATTAGGTGTCCTGAAAAATGACACTGGTATGAACTGGCATGTACAGGACTGCAGAACTCATGAGAAAAGACAGGTTCTGAAATAAAGAGGAGTAAATAAATGGATCTTGAAAAAGATGGATGTAAAATATTCAGAAGAATGCATTATACTTGCAAATATTTATGCTTTTGAGTAACTTTACACAGATAGATTAACCAACTCCAGTGTGGCTATGATTCATGCACCCAACACGCAGTATTTGCTGATTCAGAGCCCATGCCGTGCCCTGTGGAAGAGAACAATAGGGCATTTCCCAGCCTCCGGTCCTGCCGGGGTTTAAAGGTGCCTGCGGGCAGAGGCCCCGGCTCTTGCCCTGGGCTGTGCTGCTGTCCGGCTGCAGTCACTCCCAGGGCAGCAGCAGCCAAACCCTGCCGGGAAGTGACTCTCTTTGGAAAACAGGTTATTGCAGATCGTGCCACAGACACACTGGGATGGATGCTTGCAGTGAATCTTTGAATATTTTGTGGATACTAAGCAGCAATTAGAGTCTTCCTTTGGAATCAATTCATTTCCTACCACCGTGGTAGCAGGGTGGATCTTATTGAAACTCTCGGATTTTTAATATTATTACACTAAAGACTCTCTCAGTATCAGCATCTCCGTGGGGGAGCATTAGCACACTGTAATGTGCAACAACTTCTCCAGTTCAGGAAATCTTCTTGTATTTGTAATAGGACATTTGGGGCATATATTATGTATGGGACATATATTTCTCATTTCCACCAGGCATCATCTTTTCTTCTCTCTAAATTACTCTCCAAATCAAAAAAATGCATTGTATTCCTTATCACTATATATATATATATATATATATATATATATATATATAATCTTTGGATGTAGAAGCCACAACAGCCATCAGGGCTGTACTCAGTACAAGCCAGAGAGCCTTGGTCAAATGGAGGGAATGGAGCTGCCTTTCAAAGCACTCAATTAATACCATGGTTCATCAAGCACCAGTCTAAAATGCTTTCCTGGAGAGAAGCACCAGTCAGGACAGGAGGAAGGTTTGGTCCCAGCCCAGGGTTGTGTCCAGGATGAAGCAGGACACCAGTTTCTGTTGTTTGCTTTATGGACAGGAACACAAACCCACTAATGTGTATGTTGCCTTCCAGACAAACCTCTCAAACACTGACTAATCACAGCTCATAGTGTTTTGCTTGGTAGTAAGTCTGACCACACCAGGATGAAGTGCAAGGAGTTGAAACAGCCCTGAGGACTGGTCCATGTGATGATGGCTATGGGCCACGCTGCTGTCCCACGACATGCTGCGATTCACATCATGTGCTAATTCAATGAGTGTGTTGTCAGTTTCAACACCGGCATGTGTTAATGTTGAGCAGAACCAGACCTTTGCAGACCCTCTATTCAGGATGCTTTCTGTGCTGCGAACGGACCCAAAGGCTGCTGGTCACCCAGCCAGCCAGACAAACCCTGACCACTTTGGACCATATCTTTGTTTTTCAGGCCACGGTGAGACAGAGAATTAAATACATTAACAAATTGAAGGTAGCTCCTGAAAGCACTCATCCCTCCCAATCCCAGGGACTTCTTGAAAAGATAACCAGTGTGTTTGACACCATTTGCCCTTCCTCAGCCCACAGCAGCTACTGCCCATCTTCTGGACACAGCCCGTTTCAGAAGGAAGAAGGAGTTTACATTGACCAAATCACAACCATTCAGCCATTTCCAGCTGGCACCTCCCGTGTGCTCCGGGAGGCTGTTCGGAGCGTGCCGGGGAGCTCGGCCGGGCACTGCCCTGCTCCCGAGGAAGCGGGGTTTGGGCGAGGTGTGGCCGCGGGGCCGCGCCGGGGCCGAGCCCCGGTGCCCGGGGGTGCGGGCGGGGCCGTGCCGGGCCGGGCGGAGCGGCGGGAGGCAGCGCTGCGCGGCAGCCGCGGTGAGTGTCCCGTGGGCCGGGCCGGGCCGGACCGCGGGGCTCGGGGCGGGGGTCGCGGGGCGGCGCGGGGGCCGGGCCGGGCCGGGCGGGGCGGGATCTGGGCCCTGCGCGCCGCGGTCCGGCCGCGGTGGGCGCGGAGCGGCGGCGGCGGCGGCGGGAGCCCGAGCCCTGCCGTTAGCCCCGGGCCCGGGCCTGCCCGTCGTCCGCTCCGCTCCGCTCCGCTCCCCGCCCCGCGCCGCTCCGCCCGGGCCCGCAGGCCGCTCCCCCGCCGCCGCTCCTCCCGCCGGGCCGCGCCGCGCCGGCTCCGCCGGGCGATGAGGAGCTGCTTCTGCCTGCGCCGGGGGAGCCGCGACCCGCCGCCCGCCGCACGGGCAACAGTTAAGTGTCCCCGCAGCCGCCGCGGCCCCGCTGCCGGCCCGGCACGGGCCCGCCGGGATCTCGCGGCTCCTGCGAGTCGGCCCGGCGGGGCCGGCCCGGCGCGGCGCGGCGGGAGGAGGCGGGGGCGCCCACACGGCCGCGGCGCCGGGCGGGGCGGGCGGGCCGAGCCCCCGGGCCGGGGTGCCGGGCCTGCCGGGGCCCTCCGTCGCGGGGATCTCGCGCCTGGGCCCGGGCCGGAGCGCCCCGGTGGCCTCCGTGAGAGCCGGCGGCTCCTCCGAGGCTGGGGTAGCTGCGGGAACGGCCTCGGGTACCAGCCTTGGGGTAGAGCTCCGGTGACCTTGACCTGCTCCGGAATTTACTGTAAATTCTTATTGGTGACGGCTAGAGGGAATCGGAAACCCCCCTTCTGTTTCATGTGGTCTTTTGCTGCGTTTGTAGCATGGGCCTACCTGACTGGCTGTTTCCTACCTGTGCTCAGTGCATGGCTGGAGGTGTGACACTGGCTGACTTACAGCCTGGCTGGAGCAGCGACACAGAGTTCCCTGTGTCTTAACTACTCGTGCCTTGCATCACGGAGGCTTGCAAGCTTTCTCTGAGGTTTCTAGAGAGATTTTCAAAGGTCCACCAGTCTTCAGTGTTGTCTGCAGGTTCCCAGAGCTGAGGCATTCTCAGCTTGGTCACAGTAACACTGAAGCCAGACAGGCCGGGTGTTAGCAGGTGTGGAGCTGCTCAGGCTAAAGCTTGGGTTTCTCCATTTTGTGTTTTATTTTAACTGAGTGAGAATGTGCTCAGCTATTCTTTGGGGAGCCTGTGTGTTGTGCAGCAGGTTGGCAGCATCATCCCTGCAATTTTTAGCTGCAATGGCCTTCTCTTCTAGACGAAGGCATAACTTGAGCTTCTGGAGGTGTGAGATAAAACAGACAACATCTCACTCTTGTGCATCTCTGACAAAGCGAATCCCAGGCTTAAGGGTGCCAGTAGCCTCCAGGGACCTGTTCATACCTCTGCCAAGATAGAAATAACTGAACTGAATGTCGTTTCAGTTTTGCTGCCCTGGTGCAAGGTCATCTGTGTATGGAAACCTATTTTGGTTTGAAACAGGACACTCTTCATAAATGTGTGTCCATAGTTAGAGGTGCTGTGAAGCAATACAGGGTCTCGATTTTGTTCATTCTGTTGCTTAAGTTCCTGTTTCCATTCCGTTCAGTCACAAAGTGTAGATTTTGCAGCTGGTGCAGGGCAGCTGTTTCCTAGGGGAGCCTGTGTGCAGGGGTGATTCCAGGCATGCCTTCGATGGTGCTGAAATGTGACACTGAAATTCTTCCTGGTTGTGATGGTGGCCTCCAAGGCCCTGATGCCGATTGCCACTGCGGGCTCCTGTTTTTCTGATTGAAGCTATGTCCTGTTCCATGAACAGAAATAGAAAGCTGGCTGGGACCATGTCCAGTTCCCGGGCGCGGGCGCGCAGGAGAGCTGCAGCAGTGAGGCTCTGGAGCAGCACATGGGAGAGCTGCAGCAGTGCAGCTCTGGAGCAGTGCACAGGAGAGCTGCAGCAGTGCGGCTCTGGAGCAGTGTGCAGGAAAGCTGCAGCAGTGAGGCTCTGGAACAGTGTGCAGGAAAGCTGCAGCAGTGCAGCTCCGGAGCAGCATGCAGGAGAGCTGCAGCAGTGCAGCTCTGGAGCAGCGCACGTTGTGCCAGCAGTGCTGCCCGCCTTCCTACAGGGATGGAGTGGCACGCCGAGGGTTTGAGCAGCGTCTGCTTTGCTTTATGGGACCATTTCCCACAGACTGCAGGGATGCAGTCAGGTAGCTGTTTCCTTTTTCCAGTTTTGCCTTAGCTCATACTTTTCTGCCTCTGGGAAGAGCAAGCCAGTGTCAAAGTGCAGGGCTTGTAGTTGGAGGAAGAAACAATAACAGCATTCTCCCTCTAAGTCCCTGGCTATTTAACTTCAGAGCTTGACCTGCTTTGCTGGCAGCATGATGTTTTTGTAGCAAATGCATTGAAAGGCCTGATCTGGTCATATACCCACCAACTCTTGAACTTGTTGAAAAGGAACACTGAGAGCAGAAAATGGACTAGAAACTCACAATAAAGCATTCATTTCTGAAAGCGGGTTCTTCTGCTGTATGTGTCCCAGCCAGAGCCCAGCAGCCTGTGTGGTCAGTCACCTCAGTGGAGCCAGCAGAAAAGTATGCCTAGGATAAACTAATAAAGGCAGATGAGCTAACAAGGACATGGAAGAGAACAAGCAAAAAGGCTATAAACAGACAAACATGGGAGTGCTGGCAGAAGGGGAAGTATGTGTCAGTGTAGGCATGGGTTGTGGGAAGAAGGCTGTGCCAGAAACCAGAGGAGTCCCAGAAGGCCTCTGCTACAGCTTGGCATCAAGATCCCCGGGACACTACTGCCTTGAGGCATGTCTGGTTCAAGCGTTGGGAAGGATTTGGGATAGAGCCAGCAGCATGGTGGCTGCTTGTCCAAGAGTGCATCCCTGTCCATCTTGTCCTACAGCCATCCCACCCTGCTCTGCTGCTTGGGGCTGGTGCTGCCAGGATGCACAGGGACTTTTTCTGTTAGGGACACGTTCTTTCACCACTGGCTTTGTCTGGGCGGCCCCACAGTGTTCTGAAGCTTCTTCCTGCCCCAGAGCTCACATCCGGATTCCTTTGGCTGCTGGGGACTGGATGTGGCCCCACAGCTGAAACAACTTCCAAGGGAGCATGCTCCCAACTAATGGGAAAAATGTTCTTCTCATTGTTTTGGCCTGTTCCCGGAATAACCATGCAGCGATCGTTCGGCACAGGCGGCCTATTGCAGGATGCTGATGGGCCGTGTCCTGGGCTGAGTGCTCGGCCACTGTGATGGTAGCTGGGCATGTAGCTCAAACTCACATTGCTAAAGAGAGTTAAAATAACAAGCTGCCTAATAGAGGTATTTATAGACTCCTGCTCCTTAATTTAATCTCCTCTTTCACAGTTTGTTTTTTAATTTTTAAGTTAAAAGGCACAATAGAAGAAACCCAACTTTGTTGACACTCGCGCAGGGAAGTGCAGTGTAACTGATCATCTGTTGGATTGCCCAGACTCCCCTCTGACCTGTGCAGAGTTCACAAAAACACTTATCCCAGTGTGCCACTGACTTGTGCTGCTCCGTGTCTGTTCTGGATGCATCCCCAGTGCCACCTGCACAGCGGGCAGCTGCCCAGAGCGACTGGCCTGGTGTGGCAGAGCCCGGCCGTGCTGCAATGGCCGCAGCAGGTTTGCCTGCTGGGCAGGTGCTGCACCATCGCTGTCGGCTGCGGGCCCGCGGCAGAGCAAGGTGCTGGGCACGCGGGCAGGGGCAGCTTGGTGTCCCTTGCTGCAGCAGGTGCTGCCTGGGGCCCTGCACCCGTTACCCCGTGGCACCCACCATGGCCAGGCGGAGAGCCCCACGCCCAGCGCTGCGGCCATAGAGGGGCTTTGTGTGAGCCGGCACAAAGTGAGGATTGATGCTGTTTCCCCTCCCCCTGCCGTGCTGAGCAGAGCTGCACACGGCTCCCACAAAGGTGCCCTTCTTCCTTTGCTGAGGACAGGGTGCCAGCGGGCTGATGGGGAGGCACCACGCTGCGGGTTGGAGCTCCCACTCCCGTGCTGCTGCCGGGGACCCCCTTGTCCTCAGCCTTGCCCAGGCTGACCCGGCAGCTGCTCGGGTTCCTGCTGGGGCAGCTGGGCCTTCCTGCAGCAGGCCCCAGCATGGTGAGACAGGGCCTGGGCAGCGTTCAGCAGCAGGCACTTCATCAGGGTGCGTTTGGTGGAGGCTGGAGGCACGGTGTGAGCAGATCTGCTTCCCTGCAGTGCAGCTGCAGCTGTGTGGGAACCTGCAGTGTGGTGTTCACGCTGGGGAATATCATCACTTACCTGGATTTCAGTTCAAAATGGCCTAAGAGAAGCTTATGTCAGCATTCATTACCTCCCAGCTCCTCCCAATATGTAGTAACAAGTCACCATACTATTGAGTTACTTGAAGAAATTTCAGAAAACGTTCATGAAGAACAGATTGTAAGCTCTTTGTTAAATTCACATTCTGTTTGTTCCATGCTGTATGTTTGAGGTTCTGCATTATTTGCAAGGCCTCTGAATGAGCTGTGGGATGGCACAGGTGGTGCAGGGTCTGTCATGGCTGTGCAAGTGCCTCCAGCATTCGTGCAGCAGGGTCCTGTGCTCCTGGCCTACCCTGAGGACAGAGCCTGCTGGGAGAGGAGGGTGAGCCCCTGTGTCTCAGGCTGTGCTCACCATCATGCTCAAAGGTTTGAGCTGCTTTGGGAGTGAAGAGGGTTCACTTTGCTCTGTGTGCTGGATCCATGTCCTGGTGCTAAAGCAGAGCTCTCTCCTGTAGTTCATTAGCAATAGTGTTTGCACCATTACTGGTCACTAGCACCTGTTGGTTTGGACTCCTCAAGTAGTATGGCTGTTCATGTGACATTATTATTATTTACATAGGGCCCAGACTTGCTCTTTTTTATTGCCTGCAGCACGATGTTTGTTCTGACTGGGCATTGTGAAGTGTAAACCCAGGTCCCACTGGCACCAGTACTCACCTCTGCCTTTTCTAGAAGCAGTAAGTAACCAGCCATCGAAATGGCCTAGAAATGCTGGGGTTTGATTGCTCTGAGGAGGGAATTGAATTAGGCAGCTCTGGTTCACGGCTTGTCTGGCTGTGCAGCAGTGATGCTTGTTTACACAAAGCACTGCCCTTTTGTCTTGGGGTGCCTGGGGGGCGGTTTCCTGGGGCATTCCTGCCTGAAAGCCAGAGAAGACTTGCTTTAACTGGCTGCCTCTGCAGAAGACCACATGCTGAGGCGGTGGCACCTTTCCCCATCCTTCACCTCGGTTGTTTCAGCCCCTTTCTTGTCCTCTCCTCTTGCTTCCTGCAGCAGCATCCCTCCAAAATGAGTTGGTCTTACCTGCTTCTGTCCTTTCTGCATTATCTCCCTCCCTTGACGTTCTTGGTGATGTGTCTCTTCTGGAAGATGCTCAGGCCTCCTCAAGGCCTCTCTGCTTTGCACCAGCCCACCCTGTGCTTCCTCTGTGTTCCCTGGTGTTGAGGCTCCCTGCAGCCAGCGCGGCTCTGCATCCAGCGCCAGAGACATCTGTGCTGCTCCTTGAAATCAGTCTGGCTGAGGGGGGGTGTGATGGGACTGACAACGCATGGGGGAACCCCCAGCATGTCTTAACACCCATAGTGGATGGGGAACCTCCTCATAAAGCCATTAGGAGCAGATTTCTTGCTGTTTAAAATGACAGAGCTGCTTCAACCAGCCTGACTTGGAGATGAAATTTGTTACCTTTTTGGGAGAGAAGGGGTTGAGCTTTGGTTTTCCTGTCATTGCTAGATGGAGGCCAGCCCATGGAAGCAACAAAATGAGTCAGAGGCTGCCAGCCCAAATTTCAAACTATTTGGCATTGCACAAGTGTACCCTCTTATCAAAAGCAAATGAAAGTGCAGAAGGTGTGTCTGGCCTAATCCTCTGTTTACCTTGGCCGTCTGTGGTGTGTCAGCACAGGCACTGTGGCATGTGTGTGTGCTCTTGGTTCTCTGGCTTCTGCTGGGGTGTGGTGCCCAGCAGCCCTTTAATTTTGCTCCTTTCTTCCAGGATCAGTCCATAATGCCTGAGGTGCGAGACCTCACGGATGCCTTGCCCGAGCTGCCGATGGATCCCATCACAGGCGTTGGTGTGGTGGCGTCGCGGAGCCGAGCACCCACTGGATATGATGTTGTAAGTGGAGCTGTCTGAGCTGCTGCACTTAATGCTTTGGTTCTGCACTAGTGAGGCTTTACTTTGTTGGGAGCAGCATCTCTTCCAGAGAGAACATGCCTTCAGACTGTGCTGTGAGGAGTCATTTGGTGCCCACCTTTCAGCCCACAGCACTTGGTGCTTTCCTTCAGCAGAGGGTTGTGGGTGCAAATCTGCCACTTTATCTTCACCACTCCAGAGGAGCTTGATTTCCTGGAGGAAGGGTTTACAGAAATAGCTGGCCACCGTGGCAAGCAAATTTAATAATTCTAGTAACATTCATCCTGAAGGAGTCCTAAGTATTGTACAAATTATATCTCTAAATAAATGGATCCCACATCAGCTGTTTAATCCCACATATCAGCACTGCACAATGATGATGAGAAGCTCCAGAAAGGGAATCAAAGAGTTTTGCATCCAGCTGAAATTACAAGGATGATTTTGACGAGCAGAATGCAAACCTCTAAACTAAGGTTTGGCAGGAGACTGGCAGCAGGAAAAGGCAGCCAGATACAGCATAGATAAATGTGTGAATAGATAAAGGGAGGTCACTGTTCAACAGCTGCTTGTTCCTTGGGTTAGTTGCTGTGTAACCAACAGCAGGATGTTACTACTCATAGATCAGTGTCCCAAACTGTGAAATATAAAATACTGACCTTGCAGAGATCTATAGAGAAAGATTTGGTCTGTAGTTCATCTGCTTGCCTTTCTGTGTGTCTGCTCCAACTGTGCTACATCACACCTTGGGTTTCCAGAGCCACAGCTTGCGTGGTGGGAGTGGAAGCCAGCTGACTTGAGGCTTTGCTCACGCCTCTTCAGCTCTGGATCATTGCATACCTTGTTCAGTGTGAAGAAACAAAATGGATCAGGCTGAAGTAAGGACACAAGGGGGGAATTGTGAAAAGGCTCCTTAAAGACCTGGGAGGTTTTTACATTTACTGTGTTTTTCCAAGTGCTCATTACCTGTGTGAGCCAGGCTGTGTAATTAGCTGCTTGCCCTGATAAAGAAGCACGGGACAGTGTGAGACTTCTGATAACAGAATTGCATTTTGCCTAAATGGCTGGGCAGAGAGAGCGCTCACCCCAGATAGCCTGCCTGTGGCTTAATGGGGAGTTGCAGCGCTAACGCAGTTTAAACTAAGCAAGATAAAAGAGTCTTCCTGTGGCTTAATCCAATTATGGTGGTGGTGTAATGCTGGTGAATGTGGGTCACTGTCTCCTCAGGGCACAGCGAGGAGCTGCCTTTGCTGTGTCTCTGCTGCCTCACTGTCTGCACAAGGAGCACTGTCTGTCCCTGGAGCGGCCGTGGGGCAGTGCCTGTAGTCCTTCCGCCAGCACGGCTGCCACGCAGCGTGCTGGGTGCTGCCAGCCCTTGCTGTCCTGCCCCCATGCAGCACCTTGCTGCGTGCCACGCTGATGTGGCAGGGGGCAGTGCATGCAGGAGTGTGCTGCTCTTGCCTGGGTGTTTGTGAAGGTGGCTCAGCTGTGAGTCAGCGTGCTGGAGCGGTGTGTGGTGTGCTGGGTTGCTGCTTCTCCGTGACTTCTCTGGAACCTGGTCTGGCCCAGCTGAAGATGTGAAGCTGAATGTGCACAAGTGCAGTGCTCAGCACAGCAGAGAAGTCATGTTCTGAGACATGGGCAATGTGCAGACCTGGGTGGTCTTGGGATCTGTGTGTCTGAACTTAGATTCCTGAAAATCCAACCAAACTGGCAAGACCGAGTGTCTAGGAGGAGGGGTGGGAGGTAGGAGCCCGGGACAGGAGGGAGGTGTGGTTCCTGTGCAGCCGTGTTCTTGGCCGCAGGCTGAACACCAGCTCCATGGTGAGGTTTGCTCTGGGGCAGTGCCCGAGCGAGCTGCTCACCCAGCAGGAACAGCCCTGTCTCTGCCAGAGGGGCAGATCACCCTGTGGGGCAGGAGGTTTGAAGGACCCGCTTGCCAAAGACCTGTCTGTGGTAGCAGTAACCCCATTCTGACTGTCAGCAGGTGGATCACCCTGTGGGTCCTGGGGTCACTTCCGTACTGGGTGTTGCTCTGCCAAGTCCATCTGTCTGTGGCACGGGTGAGGAGTGTCTGCCCCCAGATCCATGAGGAGAGGACCATTTCTGGTGCCCGGTGCCATGTGCTCAGTGCCAGGTGCCATATCCTCTGTCTCACACGTTTCTTGCCTCTCAGCCAAGGAGGGACTGGGCAAGCTGGGGCTCTAGAGTGCCTGTCCTGCTGGCCAGGTCTGCTGTGGCCTCTCCCACTTGGCTCCTGTCCTGAGGGTATGCTGATCAGGCACAGCCCTGCTTTGAGAGCTGCTGGGGCTTCTCCTTGCTTGCAGCCCAGCAGGTGATGCAAGAAGTTTCCTGTTTATACTGCTCTGTTTTCTTTCCCCATGAGTTTTCTGACAAGTTCATTCATGCTTACATTATCCAAGCTTGGAGTTCAAGCTTACCATCCCTATATGCCAGCAGTTTTCCCAAGCAGACTGTTTCCTGAGTATCTTTTCACCAGGACTGGCTTACCCATCATGGAGGAAGATGCATGTGGATTTTACATATTCCTAAACTAGCAGTTCAGGAAAGGTTTGAATTCAAGGAATTCAAATAAGCAAAAATTTTCACCAAAATCCTATTCTAAAATGTGGCTTTTTAAAAATCAGGCATTTTTTCTTTGCAGAGGCCTGAACACAAAAGCTGTGTGTGTTGTACAATGGCTTGACCTGAGCTGGGGCTTGTGAGCAGCAGTTGCCAAAATTCGGGGAGCAGTCAGTGCACTTTGCTGCTTTGATCCGACTGTCTCTTGTCTCTCTGCTGCACTCGGGGTAATTGGAGGCCTTGTCAGCACACAGCTCTTGCTTCCTGTGCCTGGCGCAGTCTCTGCTCAACTAAACATGGGTGCAAAAGTGACAAGTGTCAGCTCGTTGTTATCAGGCTGCTCTGGGGCCAAGGGCTCACTCAGTATGATTACAAGAGCCGCAGTGCAGCAGTGTGTCCCAGCTGAGAGGCATTAGGCAGAAGTTCAGCTTCTGTGGAGCTGCAGACCATGCTGGAATCTCCTGTTGGAGGCGCCAGTTGGGTGTTAAGTCCGATGGGGTAATCTTGTTTCTTCTACCCTTCTCCTTGTGTTTGCCTTCTTGCCTCCTCTTTTACTTGACAACAAACATTTTGGGACCAGGGCTCTTACTGGCTTGCTCTGTGCATGGTGAGTGCTCAGGTGCTGGGAGTAGGGCCCTTCCCCAGTGCGTGGTGCTGCCACCTGCCCACTCCCTGAATCAGCACAAAGTGAGATTTCCTCCTGCACATCATGCTGCCTCTCCTGTGGAGGGTCCAGGGTCTGTTTCCTTACCCAGCACCATCATGTGCCATCAGTTTGGCTGGATGTGGGCTTGCATTGGAGAGGGACATTTGTGGGGTGCGTCCTTGCATGCAGCACTGCTGCTAAAATCCACCAGTGACCAGGGATTCCCCCACCTGCTGGAAGCAGCTTTTTGAGCTGGGAGCCAGAATTCCTTGATGTCTTTCCATGAAAATAGTCCAAGTGTGTCAGTTTCTGTGCTGTGTCTTCACGGACCCTCCCAGCATGCCCAGTGTGCCCTTGTGTGTAGGGTGGTAATGAATGCTTCAATGTGCTGACTTTTCCAAACTATTGTTTGGAGACTGTAACTGAAGTTGCAGTTTCCTCATTAGAGTAGCCTTTGTCAGAGCATCTTTAATCAAGTCTCCTGAGAGACAGCATTTTTAGAACTTCTTTTTATACCTCCTCTTGAAAGTTCTATGCACTGCACCTTGTGAAGAAACTAATGAGATGCTGTGAAAGTTTGGGCTGCTGTTAATTAGGAGAGAGAGGTCTGAGGAAGAAGTACTGCACATGTATTAACTTCATCTTGGCTCACATGTCTCCTCTCTCCCTCTGTCCCTTCTTTGCAGGTTGCACAAACAGCAGATGGTTTGGATGCTGACCTGTGGAAAGATGGCTTATTTAAATCCAAGGTCACACGGTACCTGTGCTTCACCAGATCATTTTCGAAAGAAAATGTAAGTCCATTTGCTGAGTGTCTGCATGATTTGCATCTGTGCCTGGTATGCTCTTACCCATAAGATGATTCATTTTATGGAGCCAATTATAATTCAAGCAGGCGTTTCGCTGAGTTCGGGTGAGTAAGGAGCCAAACTGCAATGGCAGAATATTTGCATTTTGTCTGTGTTTCTCATGGAAAGAAATTGCTGACAAAATCTTCTGCAATAAAAGAAGCACAAAAGGGAATGTTTGCATTTCAGCAACCTCTCACACTCGTTTCCTGCTGCAGCAATGGGTGCTGCACACTCGTGGTCCTGATTGATGTCTAACCCAAATTCCTCAAGAAACAAACAATGCAGGTAGTTTTGGTGAAGGAAATGTTGGTTACTGAATCCAGGGGCATCACACATATTTTATTGCAGGATTAGCTTCCTTTCTTTGTTGTTTTTGGTGCTGATTCTTGAAAATGTGCCCACACTGCATATGCTACCACATTCTTGTAATCTGGTCTGACTATTAAGTATGGTTACTTCGTGATTAGTGGCAGTTGTCTGCCCACACTTGCTCTGGAGGGGAGGAGACTGTGTACAGCAAAAGCTTCATGCATTCTGCTTGGTTTTGGTTGAGGCTACTGTGAAAACTTTCTTTTTTCTGGAGGAACTGTTGACTTCTGCAATGAATGCACTCCATCTAGTGGGTAATCCTGCCTTTGGCCGTGCTTTGGATATTCACGGCGACTCAATTGGCAGGGCCTGGAAGTACCATTTTGTACTTGTGCTTTCACTGTGATGGGAACAGAAAAGTGATGGCAGCTCCAGGGGCTGCTCATGGGTCCTGGCAATAGAGCTGGGGGTTGCCCTGCTTCCCTGCCTGCCTCTAGATTAAAGTAAAGCTCCAGAGCTATGGGAAATATCACTTCCCGGGGTGGATGGACAATAATTGTGCTTTTCATCCCTGAGTATGAGCACTTGCAGGAACAGCAGCCCTGGAATAGGCAGGGATGCTATTAAATAGGTTTGTGCTGATTTGAATATTAGGTTTATCTGTGGCTACCTGAAATGTGAAGATGTCAGAAATAATTACAGGACAGGAGCAGCTGCTGGCTGCAGAGATGGTGTAAATACCCTCAGGTGGTGCCTGTTGGACTTCTGGCAGGAACCCTGGACTCGGCATGGTTTGGAAGTACCTTCTTCATATTGATGAGGCATAAATTATAGCAAAAGTTTCCCCTTCTGTCAGTCCTCTAGGCCACATGGGACATAGATGTGCTTCTGTTGGGGGCATCTGGGGGCTAAGGGGCCTCAGTTCCCTCATCTGAGAGGAAGGGAGGTGAGAGGCTCCTCTCTCTCCCCTGGACACTGATGTGTTGCTGCACTTTGGGTTGGAAGTTTTACCATTGGGGGGTTTCTTTTGTGTTTAGCAAAACACTGGGAACTCTTTTCTCCTGAAGAACATATTACAGTTAGTAGAGTTAATGCACTTCAGATATCTGGGTTAGAGCAGAGTCAGTCTGCAGTGCCTGCTTAGCAGAATCATCATTCTCAACAGTTTGCAGTATCTGCCAATTACAAGGACATTTCTGTATCTGAGTGGGGAGGCCCTGGATGGTGGGTCTCAGACTGGGGGCTTTGTCCTTTTTCTCTTGTGCACATGGCAGAGCTGACTCCCAGGGTTCCAGCATCAGCTCGTTGGAGACGCCTCTCCTACCCCTCTGCTGCTGCTGGAGGAGTGATTGGTGGTTCAGCAGAAAGTTGCACTGATGTAACACACAGACAGCTTAAATAAATAAAACATGAAAGATGAATCAGCAGCAAGTACTTTGTCTGCTGTTTGCTGTGCCAGGACCACATTAACTGACACATTCAGGCTTGGCAGCATCCAGCACTGCTTGTTCCAAGAGGCCCTGGACATGGGCAGTCAGAGGCATGTAGGGGCTGCCTGGCCTTGACCTCTTCATGTGCCACACTTGTGTCTGGTGGGACAGGGCTGCAAGTCTGCTGACTCCTCTGGTGAGGAGCTGACCATAAAATGCAGGACCTCCCAAAAACAAACTCAAACCTGACCTCCCCTTATTTCAGAGCCTGCAAATTTAAATATTTTCTAAATAGTTCAGAAATAATCAGAGAGTACAGGCTCTTCTGAAAAACTCTTTCCAGATAAAAACTAAAGGAGGTGCTTTGCAACCAGTAACAGTAAAATTCAATTACATGGTTTGATGGCTTGGGATGAAATTTTAATTGTTCTGTATTGTGTTTCTGTTTATAAAGACTGTGCAGTATCTAAAATGTGTTCTTCTTTCATATGTGACCACAGATTATTGGCAGCAGTGCTGGTTTTATCAAAAACTGCAAAGAAAATCTGGTCTCCAAACCATTGTGGAGGCTGTCACTCTGAATTGAGCTCTGAGCTCTTCAAGCTTTAATTAATAGGACAAGGCATGAGTTCAGAATTCATATGGACTCTAAATGAAGTTTGTTGTTCCAAATGGCCTGTGCTTCTGGAGTGTGCTGCATTTGGAGCTAGAACCCTGTCTATTCAGTACTAATTAGCTAATGCATGTAATAACTTTGGCTGTGTGTGCATAAGCCATCATCCTGTAATGCTTTCTGCTGTTACTGTCATGTTACTCTCTGTCATGGAAATGTCATTTTGCTCTTGTAGATGTAGAGTGTGTAAGAAGTGCTCAGCGGATGGGTTGGTGAAAGTAGTACTTTGAACTGCTGTGCCTACAAAAGGAAGAATTTGGCTGTGCTTCCAAGGGTCTGGAAGCATGGCAGTGGATGAGCTGTTAAAATTTCGAATGCTGAAAGTTTTCTGGTGTTTCCCAGTCAGCCATTGTTTGGTTCCTGCAGAGAGAACACTTGCAAGGGTTGCCTTGCTACATTCTTGGTACCGTTTCTGAAGTTGTGGTCAGACACAATGACAAGGCATCTCAGGTTTCAGCAGGTGGGCAGATCTGGGGTTTAATTTGGTGACATTGTCATAATCAACTGTTTCTTTTCTCTCTCCAAAGAGTCATTTAGGCAATGTCTTAGTTGACATGAAGCTCATTGATATCAAGGACACTTTACCTGTGGGCTTCATCCCCATCCAGGAGACCATTGATACACGTAAGTTGACATCAGTTCCTCAGTCCCACTCTGCCAGTGCTTGGTCAGGCCATGGAGGGCCACTCTTGGCACTTCTGCTCTCTGGGATGGCATGTGTACATTTAGGGGCAGCTCTGGGCTGCAGCTGAGTCACAGTTAATACATTTAATACAATACTCCTTAGTAGGTCCTGAGAAGAATTTCAGGAAGCCTTAAATCCTAGACTCCTAAAATCAGTTTTAGGCACTTCAAACAGAAGCCCTACTTTTTCAAAGCAGGGGAAGACTAGACTTCAGGGATGCAGGTATTTGCCATCTCTAAAAACATCACTGTAACTGCAAGCTGCATGCACAGATGCTCTATTGGCACACCTCACAGTGTCTGTATGGTTATTGGTGCTAGTGCAGCAGCACATTCCAGAGGCTGGAATGGATTGCTGTTTCCCAAGGTGTGGATTACCAAACAGGAGGAGCCTATGAGACAGGGCTGCTTGCCATCTGTTGAAGTGAGCATATTTTAAGTTGGAAGATATTTGTTCATATTAAGATGAAGGGTTTTTATTTTGCAGGCACTTGTTTGTAGTTGCTGGTTGTTTCCAGATTTTCATTCAACGTTCGCTCTTTAGATTTTCAGTGTATCAGTAGACTTCTGTCCTGCTTTCCAAGTGCCTGCATCCAAGCAGGAACCTCACCTTGCTCACTCTGAGACTCCTTAGGGTGAGATAGAGCATTGTTTTCCAAGTACTGCAGATCCATGTCTGTGTGCCAGTGCCAGCCATGGTCACAGACAGCACAGACAGCTGTGGATTGTGTCTGCATGCTGGTAAACAGCCTGAAGATCTGTGAATTTGTTATACAGATAAGCCTTAACTCCAATGGGCTTGAGTTTTTCATGATGAATAAGATGGAAGCAAGTGGAATTGCTTTGTGACACATAGCAGGAAGGGCTGTGCAGTGTGTTCATCCACCCTCAGAGCACAGGTCAGAGCAGTGCAGCTGCCTCGTGGGAGGTTCTGGCAGTTATTGCTTTGTAAATCTGGTTTGTCCTTGCAAAGAACCAGGGCAAACATGGTGGGAGTATCATTTCTGTGCCTGCTGACTTGATCAGGAGATGTCACTAACACTTGGAATGTGTGAGATTTGGACAGACAGCTCTTACACTCAACCTCTCTGCATGGCAGGATCTGTCTGCTCCTTCTCACAGTGAGTTGGAAGTGGCTGGTTGGAAGCACGTAGCAGAATGAACTGACTGGTTGTATCAGAAGCTTCCAGGTACATTCCTAGAGGCAGTGCTTGTGGGAGGAATGTTTAGATATGGCTGTCCAGGCCAGTGAGGCAGAATTACCTGGGAGAGAGCAAGGGAGTGCAAGAGGCATGCGGAACTGGCAGAGTCACCTGCTGTTCTGTGCTGTGGGGCAGCACCGGGGCACACGTGGGAGCTGATCTCTGCAGCAGGCAGGAGGAGATCTGGTTATTGCAGTGCCAATAACACATCTGATAGAACATTCCTCTCTGAATGGCACTGCACTGACTGGTTTGTTGACATACGTCTGTTCTTTGGCGCCAGTTCTGCCATAATTACCTGACTAATATCTGGAGAGATTATAAGTAACATTTGCACTCTAATCTTGCATAAAACCCACCCTGTATTCTGCGTTGTTTTTGCAGAAGAAGTAGCTTTCAGAAAGAAGAGACTGTGCATTAAATTCATCCCTCGAGATTCTACCGAGGCAGCAATCTGTGATATCCGAATCCTGGGGAGATCTAAGCAAGCCCCTCCTCAGTACACGTTCATAGGGTAAGTACCCTTCACTGCAGAGCTGTTGTCATGAATGCAGTTATACCAAAGCAAGAGCCCTATGCTCCTGTAATTACCAAGTAGTAGCTTGTAAGAGGTGAAGCCTAACATTAGAAAAGTCCAAGTTAAGTGCAAGTGTTACTGAGTTTGATGTAGGAATTAACTCACCTCTCCTTTTTTTTAATTACACTTGTTCTCACTGACCAAGGTGTTTGTGAAACACGTAAGTGCCTGCTGCTGGTGCGTGTGCAGTGCTGGCAGTGATGGTTGTGTTGGTTCCCCAGGGAGCTGAACAGCATGGGGATCTGGTATCGGATGGGCAGAGTGCCACGCAACCACGACTCCGCCCAGCCCGCGGCTCCTCCCGCCCAAGCACCGGCCTCAACGCCCGCTCCCAACCTGCCAAGGTGGGTTTTCTGCATTCCAGCTCCTTCTGCTTGATGCTGCATGTCTTGTGGTTACTAACCTTGCCTGGGAAACCAGGACCAGGGTGCTGCATCGGTATGGAATTGTGTCACAATCTGATAAGGGAATGTGCTGTTTGTTGAAGTATTTACCTGCTTGGAAGTTCCTTTGCCTGTTGTTGTGTAAAGAAAAATGGGTGAAGAAGCCAGAAGAAAGGAAAAGCCTGCAGAGGAAGGGAAACAGCAAACTGTACCTTTCCTTTGCTTCAAAGTATGCAGGATGTTGTGGCTTCCAACACATACATGTGGGTTGGCTCAGAAGGGTGAGCCAGAGCTGCAGCCAGGCTGATTGTTCTCCTTGACCAGAGGGAGGGAGAAATGTCTCTACAGACTTCAGAAGGGAAACAGGTACAGTATTACAGTAACTAGTGAGAGCTTTGAAGGAGACAGCCGAGAGGAATTCCAAGGTCCAGTTGTGTACAAAGGTCATTTATATCACATGGGTGGAAGTTTCTTATGTCCTTTAGAGTCTTGATTTACAGGTCATTTCAGAGTTAGGCATTTCAACTGCTGCAACATGTTCCCCAAAAAGGTATCAGGTACCTCCTTAAGGCAGGTGTGTACATCTGAGCCTTCACCCATGACCCAGACTGATATCCACTGTCCTGTGGTGGCTCTGAGCTCTCCAAAGCATTAGGGTGTTTCTTTCACTGAGAGTTTTGCTTGGTCAGCTGCCATGCCCTGGCACGGTGCTTGCTGTCCTGTCAGGTGTGCTGCAGGCTGACTTGCTATCATGCTTCTCAGAGATGGAGGCAAAAGAGACAAAAAGCCAGCAGTTTTCTGGAGATTCCAGCCTGTCCCACCAGGACCTGAGATGTTATTCTGAAGCTCTGCTGGGCATAAGCTAGATGCCAGCCCAGGCCATGTGAGATCAGAGAGAAAGATGTTTTGGTTTTAGAGCACAGATCTTCGTGTTCTTTCTGCAAGAAATTCTGTCTAGGCAGATTTCCACAACAAAGAAAAAAATTATCATAGCAAGAGAATGTCAATGGCAGTGCTTAATCTCTGAATGTGGAAGGGTCACTTCATAGCTGACCAGGGAAGGCTGCAGAGCAGTGTCAGAGCTGTTGGGAACAGGGCCAAAATTAGAGCTGAAAGCATCAGTGACAGTCTGAAAAGAAGTGTTTACAAGGCTTATATATTTTATAACCTCTTGTTGTGCAGTTTATGGTTTACAATGGCTGCAAGGAAATTGGATCAGTTTTGTTTTACTTGCCAAATAAAGCAAATGTCAAAATAGTCAATATAAAATGTATTCTAATTTGGCTGAGTTAAACCAGCCAGTATGCAGTGGAATAATTGAATGTTACATTAATGCCTTGTAGTAAAACCCACCTGTCTGTAGCCAGCTCCACTCTCACACCCCATGTGTGATTTACAGGTAACTTTTACACCACCAGCCTGATCATTCAAAACATCTTTCATGTCTGTTTTTTTACTCTGCTTATTTATTATCCAATATATTTTTTAAGAAATAGAAATGTATATAAAGGTGCATCGTGCAAATATTTAATTATTACAGGGAACACAGACAACTTGAAGGCCTCTTCTAACACTGTCAGCAATGTGGTGAGTTACTCAACACAGTGTTTGTGGAAGACTGTAGTCACAAGTAATCTCTTATTTTCACATCACCATAGGGAGAGGAGATTACACTGGCAGCCAGTTTGCTGTTTTATTCCACGTGCATGTATCCTGACAGGACTAGCAGTAGGTTGTTCTGAAGCTGCCTCAGTAGTGGGGGAGAATTGGTGAGCAGTGCTGCATGGAGCACTGTGGAGTGTCTGCTCTTGGGCTGGTCAGATACCTCAGCTCTCTATTCAGTGCTGTCTGCATTACAGAATAATTCTGAATCCAGAGGGGGCTTCAGAGCAATTGCTAATGCTGGGTATAAACTAAACCCTTCTGTACAACTAAACCTAAAATGGAAGGACTTTTTACTGTAGGATATATTTATTTCTGCCCTAGCCCCTCTGCTCTGTGGTGTGAGGTGCTGATGGCAGTGGATGGTGGCCCATCACAGAGTTGTCACCTGACCTGTGGCACACTCTGGCTTCACCCAGCCTGTGCATCCACAGTTGCCAGTTCATGGGCTGGGGACTTGGAGAACAGCACATGTCACAAGTGTTTGAGCAGTGATTCAGGGCTCAGCTCCACCGTGCCTCAGACTCTGTTGGAGTAGGCTGAAGCAGGATTTGTGGGTGATGTTCTCCTCTTGGAGTCTGGTTCCAGCATTTTGGGAGCATGTCCTTGACTGCTGTGAGTGTGCACAGAATCAGCAGTGAGCCATTTTGCCTTGCAGCTGCCTGTGTGGTGGCTCCATCCCTGCTGTGGTGCTCCGTGAGCCCGGGTGGCTCCTGTGGCTTGGGAGCACGTTCCACATCCCTTGCTGAGGTGCAGCAGGAGCCCGTGCCACTGTCACTCAAACAGCCCGCTCAGAGTTTGTCAGCTGCAGGCAAGGTGTCAGTCAGTGCTGTCGAAGTGTGTTTTACAGTGACAGACATAATTGCACTTAACTTTTTGCGTGGATGTTATCAATCTGTGATGGATACTTTGGGGAAAGGAGCACTCTGATTGCAGATGATGTGTCACAGGCATTTAATCTTCCTCTTGGAGAGACTAGGCTTCAGTCACAACTTTCACTTGTTGATGTGAGGTTTTGGAAAGGTAGATTCGCAGTGACCCTGGGAATCGTTCAGTCATTTGGCTTGTGAGGCTGTCATCAGAAAGGTTAATGATTTACCTGGAGAGGGGAGATCTGGCTGCAATCCTCTTGCATTCCTGTGATGTGTTAGTGCAGCAGTGGGTGTGCAGGTTCAGAAGGGCAGAGCTCCTCCGGCTGCCTTCCCAGGCTGTCTGTGCAGCAGCTGCTCCACACCACCCTGGCTGGTCCCACAGCAGCTCCTGTGTGCGCACAGGGCCCGTGCCAGCTGCTCCCAGGGGAGGTGCTGGGCTCTGTGACCCAGCCCAGGCAGGGTGGCTGGGACAGAGCAGTGTGTGCTCCTGGTCCTGCCCTGCCTTGGGGCTGTGCCCTGCAGAGCAGTGTGTGCTCCTGTCCTGGTCCTGGCTGTGCCCTGCAGAGCAGTGTGTGCTCCTGGTCCTGCCCTGTCCTGGGGCTGTGCCCTGCAGAGCAGTGTGTGCTCCTGTCCCTGGTCCTGCCCTGGTGCTGTGCCCTGCAGAGCAGTGTGTGCTCCTGTCCTGGTCCTGGCTGTGCCCTGCAGAGCAGTGTGTGCTCCTGCCCTGGTGCTGTGCCCTGCAGAGCAGTGTGTGCTCCTGTCCTGGTCCTGGCTGTGCCCTGCAGAGCAGTGTGTGCTCCTGCCCTGGGGCTGTGCCCTGCAGAGCAGTGTGTGCTCCTGTCCCTGCCCTGCCCTGGGGCTGTGCCCTGCAGAGCAGTGTGTGCTCCTGTCCCTGGTCCTGCCCTGGTGCTGTGCCCTGCAGAGCAGTGTGTGCTCCTGTCCTGGTCCTGCCCTGGTGCTGTGCCCTGCAGAGCAGTGTGTGCTCCTGTCCCTGGTCCTGCCCCATCCTGGGGCTGTGCCCTGCAGAGCAGCTGCACCACGCCCGACCCAGGGCCAGCCTGTGGCTGCTGTGCTTGGGCTCTGGCCTGACCTGTGTGGCTGAAAACCAACAGAAACAGCTTGTTTCTGCTGCAGCTCAGCCTTGGCAGCTGTGGATCCCTCCCTCCCTCCCTGCTTGGAGCAGATCAGTGTGTGCTACCAAGTGCTCAGGGCTCCAAACACTGCTCTGGCAGGGCACTACACCAGGGAAGTGCAGCTCTGGCTTTGATACACAGATAGCAATTACTCTACTTAAACACCTGGAATAAGAGCAAGATGTGTGAATTTTCCTTCTGAGCTCCCACTTACCTTTCCACTAGTTAAGCTGGCCCCTCCTTAGGAAAAGGAAACAATTTGTTCCTGTTCCCCGCTCCCAGTGGAGCTTCATATGAGGAATGTAGGAATTTCTTTGCCAGGCAGAGAAGTCTGATTTTTCAAACTGATTTATTAATGGTGTTTGAAATTGGCGGTGTAAGCTTGGGAAGGGATCCATCTGTGGCTTTCTGCTGCAGGCTGATGATGTGCAATCAAGGCAGGTCATAAAGCAACACCAACAAGCCAGTGTGGAGACCCAAGCTGGGGCTGGGATGCACCAGCCTGACTCTGCAGTGTGGTAATGGAAGGGAAGCCTTCTGCTTTTCCTATTTTTTAAGTAGCCACCCTTATTTAGAAATAGCTATAATAATTTATTTCTTTAGGTTATTTAAAATGGATTTTTATGAAGCATCTGTAAGGGAGAAGGTTTCAGGGCTTCAGTGTTGTTCTGCTCTGGTGTAGATAGAAGCCAAATGCTGAGAAAGCTGCCATTGCCCAGGGGCAGCCACTGCTGGTGGCCGGAGGGCCAGAATGCCTCCACAGAGCAGTGGGGGTCTGCCTTAAATCCCTCAGCTGAACCAAATGCTGCCAGATAAGGAGTACTTAGGGATGGATGCTGCTGGTGTGACTGAAACTGTTCTGAGAAATGTTGTCAGTGGTATCCTTTCTGCAAAGTGCTGCTTTCTTGATGGAATTGGATTTTTTAATGTTTCATCAGGAGAGCTTGGAAGTAAAACCACCTTCTGACTTGCAACTAATTGTAGAGTCTTTTGCGTTGGAAAATACCTGTAAGATCAAGTAAAAAAAGTAGTTATTAATTATTATATTTTGAAAATATTATGTGGCTTGAATGCTCAAATCACTTGCATCATGAAACACAGCACAATATTCCTAGTTTTTAAATTACATACTTACCAGAAGCCAAGGATGTCATAAAGGGCTGAGGTCGCATCTCAGCAGCAATGGATTAAAAACCCCTGTGAGACTGAAACTGTAAGCTGAAACCTGGAGGGAGCATTTCCCTGGATCCTCTCTGGTGGGGGTGGTAAGAAACAAAATGTAAGGATGAAATGCCCGTGATGTGTATAGGCTGTGCAGATCTGAACATGATGGTTTGGGTGGGTAAGGGGGGCTGGCACGTGTTTCTCCAGAGTCTGGTTCCCATAAAGGATTTGTTATGAAACGGCACTGACCGTGTGGCTGGCGTCCAGCTCAGCTGGATGAAGACGTGCAAAAATTGGTCACAGTCCAGTATGTTTTAGTGGTAGAAAATGATGATTAGGAAAAAATGTTTAAGCAGTATGGTTGGTTTCCAGGCACTAGAGTCTCTTGCAGCAGCTGAGAAGGAAAGCTGTGAACTGTAATTAGAAGGAGCCTGATGGATTTGGCCGATTTTGAGGATGCATTGAAAAATTTGTGGAGTGCCTGAGTGAAGAGGCTTCAATCTTCTCAGAGTAATTTTTCTTTATAGAGAGCCCTCTTCCTGCTACAGCAGTATTTCTGGAGGCATGTTTTCTTTGGGGCATAGCATAGGGCTGTTAAGTCCATACCGGAGGTATCCATTTGGAGAAGCTGTGCTCTGGGTTGTTAAATAAGCCCTGCAGGGAAACTGAGCTTTTTTTTCCCTAAAACTTGTGTGTTGTCTGCTATTTAATATGATCTCTGCCACTGCTGATTTGTAATCTGTGCTTTCACCCTGAAGTGCATGTGGTTGTGTTCAGATATTTCCTTTAAATCAATCACTTTCACCGTTTTCCAAAACACTTCTTGAGTTTATTGCTTTTAGTAAAGTGTTTGGACTGTCATTATTTATTACTGGCAAAGTGCTGACAATGTGCTCTTCCCAAATGAGTCTTTATGTGGAATATTTGTTTAACGGGTTTTGCAGAGGAGGCATGGATGTCCCTGCGGGCTGGGCTGTGCCTGCAGCACTGCAGGGCAGTGGAGTCTGCCTGGGCAGCAGCCCCCAGCAAGGGGCTCGGCTCCGAGAGGGGCTTTGCATCTGGCCTGGGAGCCTGGGCTTCCTCGTGCTGATTAATTTGACAGAATTTAAAATCCTAACCCAGGAAGCTTATGCCATGTGTAATTTATCTTTCTGGAGTATTTCTGCTGTTTGGCAATTTTTCCCTACTGCTTCATTATCTGAAAACTCCTGACTCTGGAGAGCAGCTCGTGAAGGATGTGGAAGCCGCACGCTTGCCGCCGCAGCCTCCCGAGACACGGCGCTGCTCAGCTGAGACAGCCACTTCATAAGCACTTCATGCTTGCAGTGCGGG
This sequence comes from Phylloscopus whistleri, assembly GCA_017589585.1. Taxonomy (NCBI): domain Eukaryota; kingdom Metazoa; phylum Chordata; class Aves; order Passeriformes; family Phylloscopidae; genus Phylloscopus; species Phylloscopus whistleri. The sequence continues at coordinate 4,722,959 of JADMLD010001555.1, read as the reverse complement.
GTCTCAGCTCTGTGATGCAGCCTCTGCCTATAAGGGTTTAATGGGCTGCAGCTCAGACTTCCAAGCGGCGTAAATTAAACTTGTTGGGGTTTTTTCTATTGTTTGGCAGCTGCTCTGTCCTAGTTATTCGAGTCCTCTGATCTGAATTAATCCCCGTGTAGAGGAAGCTGCAGGAGCTTCATTCTGCATTAGGCTTTACATTTTGGGTTGCTGGTCTGCAGCAGACCACGTGCCCTGGTGAGCATTAGTGGGGCTGTGCCCTCAGCAGGGGCTGCTGCTGCTGGGCAGAGGGGCAGCATCGCTCAGCCTTCTGCAGCCACCCGGGCAGGGGCTGGCAGGGGCACCCGCTGGGCCCGGGGCCCCTCCTCCCTTCCTACAGCTGGGAGAGTTAAATGGGGAGATCTGAATGTGGAAAGAATCCCTCACTCTCTTTTTCATTTTCTCCTGCCATTGGGCTTTTATAAAATCTGAATCTGGCACCCCCAGTTCTCATTGACTCTGAGGAAACAGGATATTTTAGTAGCTTGGAATGAGATGAAATGCTTGCAAAGCCCATATGTTGCTTGTTTTAGGGAAAGGGTCAGGAAGGTTTTAAAAAGTATTTAAACATTTGGTTTACACGATTAGAATAGATTGTCTGGAATGAAGTCCATTACCCGAGGTGATTCTTGCCTTGCAGTTTAGGCTTTCATTGCAGTTCTTTGGAGTATGAGGTAGGTGTTCTGGCATCAGAGTGCCCCAACACAGTCAAAGTTAAGGGCTGTGAAAAATGCTGTAGCTGGGATCTAGCCACTACTGGAACCACAGATACCTGCTGTGATAGTGGCTGCAAGCTGCAGCCTGGGAGATGCCTCCTGGTAGAGGGGCTGGTTTCCAAGTCCTCTGGTGCCAGTTCATAGAACCCCAGCAGCTTCTTTCTTAAAAATGTGCCTTCTCCATTCTCCATAAGCAAAGCCTTCATGTTGGATTACATTTCTTGAGAGCTACAGGCTGATATTAATTCATTTTAGGTGTGTTTTCAGCTTTCTACAGCTTGAAATTTAATTGTTCTGTTCTCAGTTTTTCCTGAGGAATGATCATTGCATGATCATTGTTTATGGAAAGTAAGGTTGTTTTGTGTTTTTTGGCTTTTGCTTTTTTTTTTTTTTTTTTTTTTTTTTTGAAAGGTATTCCCATGAGACTTCAGGTTTTGCAGCACTGTTCTGAAGGTCATTGTGAAAAAATCAAACTTTGCTGCCTGACAGTTCAGATGCTGCTCTGGGTGTCACACTTGTACCACCCCAGTCTGTCACTGTTGGGTCCAAAGCCCAACGTACCAGTGGGCTTTTGCTGTGCATTGTTGATGTTTTTACATGAATTATGAAGCATCCTTTGATATCTGGCACTTCTTGTGATCTTCTGTTCCTTTTTATGAGTACTTGCCCCCTCACTTCAAAAGCAGTTCATCACCTTCCTGCAGACAGTTCTTAATAACAGTGGAACTGTTGGGCATTCCTGGGCCTGTTTTATGTGAGTTTCTCTCCAAAAATGTTGAAAAAGTGGCCATAATGTGCACAGACCTCAAATCCCCTTTGCCTGCACGTGAAGGATCTTCTCATCACGTGCTTACCCGTTCTATGGATTTGCTGAATACAAGAGCAACTGAAGAGGGTGATTAAACTTGCTCTAAATTGTCTTGAAATTATCGTATGCTGGGGAAAAATATGTTTGGTATTGGGGCAGTGCTGGTGCAGTAGGGGTTTGGCTCCAGCTGTGGAGGGAAAGGCTGGAGCTCTGGACCTGGCCTTGCCAGGACCACCCATCCTCCCACTGTGCCAAACTGCCTCACTGCTTATCTTTGGGGAGGAGGAGGGCTGCTTCTGGTGGCAGTTCAAAAGGGGGATAATTGGCATGGGGATAGTCTTTGTGGGTTGCCATTCCTTAACGTCAGAGATTGACTAAAGTACTAATAATTACTGTTAATATCTTTCAGTGGAAACTTTCTGGGTACAGGAGTGCTGGTGGAGGCAGCGTTTAACGGCCGCTGCCGGCATGATCGGAATGCAAATAAGTGTTATTAGCCTAATGATTTTGCTGTCACCACGGTGTGCAGCAGTAGTGTTGTGAATATGTCATGCAGTACCCGTGAATTTGGAAAGTGTGTCAAAACACAACTTCAATTAGTTTGCTCTAATTATGACTCTAGAGAGTTCATAAGTATATCACTCCTCATTAAAAGAGATTTTCTTATATGGATTAATACAGCACATAAAGTGGTGTTTGAGCAATTGGAGACAGGGCTGTGCAGACGGAGGGTGCCTATGGGGTGCTGGAGGTACAGCAGGTCTGAAGCAGCACTGGGGTCCAGCCCCATCCCAGGAGCTCCTGGGCTGCGAAACCTCCCAGGCAGAAGCAAGTGGCTGTGCCAGGTCAGCTGTGGGGGCAGCAAGAGCCTGGTAGATGGTTCTGGACAGGCTCTTCAATTAAAAATAACCAAACTAACAACAAGCCCCAAACCAAAAAAAGGCCTGGAAGGAGCCACACTTGGTGCTGAAATAGAGATGTGGCCCAAAAGCTTTGCTCTGGTAAAGGAGCACAAGCAGTCAGAAGCACAAGCCTGTGCCCGCCTGGCCTCTCCAGAGAAGCCCTTTGGGGTGCTGGGTGTCTGTTCCCCTTTCCCAGGATATTTGTAGTGCTTAAACACTGTCTTGTCACATTGCCTTATCATGTTCCAGCTTTGCAGAACAGGAGATTGTTGTGCTCACAGGTGAGCAGTTGGGTAAGGGTTAAAGGAGTAATTGTTTAAATCTTTTAGGCTTTCCTCCCAGTTCTGTGATAATTTGATGAAGAACTTCACCCTAATTAAATATTCAAATTAGGAATAAGTGTCAATATGGCTTCCTGGTGCCTGGAATGATGATTAATTGTATTCAAAACTCTAGTGGCCGCTGTAATCTAAACCAAACCGTTGTTCTTGATTATTTGTGCAACACATTTACCATGTTTTTGTTTTAAAATTTAAACTAGTAATTGATTTGCCATATGCCACAGAACTGCACATACTTTCACGATATGTGTTTAGGAACTTGGGGACTTTGTAATTGGGATTTTCTTGCTTTTCAATGGCAGCCTCTTTTTTTTTGTCTTCTGCAATGCAAAATGATTTGGCTTTCACAACACAACACATAAGGAAAATGCATTATGCAATCAAGTTTGTAGGTATAAGCTATATTGATCCTGGCCAAAGTTTACATTAATTTAAAATAAATTAGGCTTTGTTTCCCACTCCTCCCTACAATGTCATCTTTTATAAAAAGAAAGAGGGAAGCGGAGAGCTGATTTCCATCCAGCAGTCACTGCCCTGTCTTGTGCAGCTTATGTTCTTTTTGGAGACATCTCTCTGGCTGTCTGTAGCAGCTGGAGTGATGGAATACCTGGCTGTGCTACCTCAGGGAGAGCAAGTGGCCCCAGAGCAGGCAGGCAGGCCATCGTTTCCAGACACCCTGGTTACAGCCACAGTCAAGACCCACAAGCAGGGGTGGGAGTGCTGCCCACTGAGGGGGGTCTGCAGGCATACACCTCCATGTCACCTTTGTCACCCCCTGCCCTGTAGGGTTCCTGTGCTGTCTTAGGGTCGGTCTGTGTGGAGGGGAGAGCAGCAGCCAGGATCCCCGTGGGGCAGGGCTGGAGGGCTGGTTGGTGTGGGGGGTCAGTGCCTTGTGGGTGAGCCCTCCCTTCTCATTGCACACCTGGCCCTGCATGCCTGGCCCATGCACACCTGGCTCATACACACCTGGCCCTGCACGCCTGGCCCTGCACGCCTGGCTCATACACACCTGGCCCTGCACGCCTGGCCCTGCACGCCTGGCCCATGCACACCTGGCCCTGCACACCTGGCCCATGCACACCTGCAGCCCCTGGCACTCCCAGGAGCTGCCTGCTGGCCTGGCTCACGGGCTGGTGCTGCAAGCACAAGGCTTGAAGCTGTGCTGGGAGGCTGCTGCCTGCCTGCTGGAGCTGAGGGCTGCAGCGTGGCACTCAGGCAGTGCCACCCTGAGCCAGCTGTGGCTGAGGGCATGTGTGCCATTTCCCTGGAGTGGCAGTGGGCTGTGCTGGAAGGCTGTCTGGAGGGCAGGGGTAAGCTTGTCCTGCAGCACAAATGGTACAAACTTCTAAAAAATACTCTTCTTAGAAATGGGCCTTGTAAGTAGACCTGGTTTATTTAGCTTCAGAACAATTTCTGCTGAGAAGAAAGCATTTCCCCATTAAGGGCAGAGAAATTCAGCCTTTCTACTGGCTGCCTTTGGTGCCTTGGAAAATATTTTTGAATACTTCTGTTAAAAATCAAATGAGAAGCATGTCATGCCCACAGGCAGTGCTCTCCTGTTTTAAAGTGTGTTCATAGCAAACATGCCTCTGCTCCAGAGACTCTCATGTGGATTGTGTTTTAAACAGCAAACTGATAGCCAAATTCAAATATATTTTCACACCATCTTTTTTTGGTTAAAAATAGCTTTGGAAAGCACGAGCAAATTCAGACCGATGTTTGCTTTTTCTTATTTTATCTGTGCTGTTCACCATCATCTGCATCAAGGACTAAAAATACATTGTTCTTCCCAAAACGTGTCCTGTTTTTGAAGGCAGATAACTTCCAGATGATTCGTGTGGTGGATAAAACCTGCTGAGGACATGGGTTTGATGCACTGCTGGAGAATACACAGGGCTCTGTCTCACACACAGGGTGTCCAAGAGGGCACAAAGGCTGCCTGGTTCTCCTGGCAGGAGGGCAATGCTCAGTGTCTGCCCAGATTCAGGAGCTCTCACTCAGGTGAGGTGGGAGCTGCTCCCTCTGCCTCACACTGCACTGAGCCTCTCTGTGGAGAGGAAGCATTTTTTTTACTGTGGCAATGCGGTCCAGAAGATTAATGATAACATTTTATTAAAATTCACACAGCCCAGGGATCTGCATTAGAAAAATACAGATTTAAATTAAAGGGGCAGAGCCGTGCTGGCTGCTCATGGGTGCTGACTCGTGTGGAGCTGCTGTGCCTGGCTGGGGTGAATGCCCTGCTGGGGGTGGATGCAGTCCCAGCAGGGATGTAGGATGTTGCCTGAGCCCAGGGCTCCGAGGGCTCAAGGGGGCTGACACTGAGTGTGGACATGGTAGACATTCTTGGAAGCAATATTAAAATTGATGTTTGCTGCTTAACCTGCCTGGAGTCATCGGGCTGGAGTGAGCTGAGAGGAGCAGCATCTCCTGCTCTGCAGTAACATTTCCCATTGCTCCCTTTCCCTCAGGCATATCTCGCTGACGCTGCCAGCCAGCTTCCGGGGCAAGAGCCACAGCACCCGCCTGGACCTGGAGCACCAGCACTCCAACCTCTACGCCATCTCAGGTGAGCTGCCACACGCCTCCTGCTCCGTGCCTCCCTCACTGCTGCCCCACAACAGCTGTTCTTGGGGTTGTTTTTGGAGGGCTATTACACCTGAACAAGTACTGTTATAAGCATGGTGGAATCACACTTAGCACAGAGCAGTTTTGCTCTGTTACGTTGTTTTTGCAAGAAACAGATACTGGATTTAAACCTGATTCTGTCAAAGCCTAATTAAAGTCTAGTCCCTTCATGTGGCTGAAGGAGATTTTAGGACAGTTTGGAAATCCAGCAGTGGGTTCAGTGGGCTGTACAGTTCAAACTGCTTGTGCATAGTCAGGGAAGAGAAGATGGCAAAAATGTACCATTCACAGGTTCCTCCTGTTACTAGTGAGTGACACTTGTAACATGGCAACATGGCATTAATTCATGTACCATAATCAAAGGGTTATTTAAAGGCAATCTCTGTCTGAGATTGCAGCTTCAGGTTCCTAAAGAGATAGAATATAACAATTGCGTAATCCTTGTCAGTCCTCGTTTTTCTTGTTACTCTCCTGCCCTAATACATTTGGAAATGTGAGGGAAGGTGTATTCCATGAGGCAGTTCAGCATGGGGATGGGAAGCTGTACTTTCTCTCCTGGGAAAGCACCAAATGCACCAACTGCAGCAGCTCTGTGTGGGTGTGAGTGGGACTGCCCTTGCTACAGGATGTGCTGGCCTCTGCTAATGGTGCAGCCAGAGGAGGTGCCTGCTTTACAAAGAGCCTGAACACTTTACCAGATCCTTACAGGCAAAGCACAAAACAAGGCCTTGAGGAACTGGACAGGGCATTAGTTCTTCATGTTTGCTTGAGCACATTTTCATGTATATAACTCTTTATTTTTCCTCCAATTGCACATTCTCTTTCAGAAACACTGTTATGAGCTGTGCATGTGTTCTAATGGCTATTACAGCTGTGAGCTCTTTCCAAAGAAAGGCTCTTGTCATACAACACATCCTGTGCACTGACAGGATTTTCGTGCACAGCTCCTGAGCGCGGCTGCCTTGTCAGCAGCTGCAGTGAGGTGCTGAGACAGTTCTCTTTGTGTGCTTAAACCTTGCCGGGCTGGATTAGCCCCCAGGCGCGCTCTGGAAGCCATTCCCAAGTTTCCTGTTCCGTCGGTGTCGTGTGCAGCCAGTCTGGGCTCTCTGCAGTGCTGCTGCAGTGCCATGGCAACAGGAGATTTAGGAGCAGGCTGCCACCGCCTGGGCTGCTGCCAGGGCTCCCTGTGCGAGCTGCGGTGCGTGGAGGGGCTGTGCTGGCTGAGGGATGCTGCGCAACAGCACATACAGTCTCTCCCTGCCTCTGGGCAGGCCTGGGGGCTCCCTCTCCTGGCTCCCAGGTCAGAAGAGGGGTTCCTGGGGCTGCTGAGGGAAGCAAAAGCTGTTATGAGCAGCCTCTTCTGGTTTTGGTAAGGCCTCGGTCTGCCGTGGGCACAGGAGGAGCTGCTTGGGAAGGGAGGGCTGTAATGGGGGTAGAATGAGGAGCTGCAGCAGGGTCTCTCTTTGCTCTCTGTAGACACCCAAAATTTTCTCAGTATTCAATGAAAACAACACTTTCAGCATGTCTGAGGAAGATAAAATGAATTTTGGCTGACGATCCTACTTTGTATGGCAAATACATTTTGGCAGAATGACTGTTCCTGACTGGAACTGCCCGTTACCCCTTGGGTTACTCCAGTTGTTTGCACAAAACTGGAGTCAAGGAAAAAATGGTCCTGAAAGCAGCAATTGCAATTTTTAACCAGTCTTTTGTCATTGCCAGTCTTGGCCATGACACACTGGGTGACCATAAAGTTAAGGAGACTTCTCTTGGCATGTACCAGTAAGTGAGTCCCTGACAGGGTGCAGATAGGGAAGCACTGCCCAGAGCCTGTCACAAGGCATGGCAGCGCAGCACTGGCATCATCCTCATGCCCTGCAGCCCCCCTCATCCCACCCCATGCCATGCATCCAGACCAAAAGGCAAAATTAGTTCTAAGCTGATGTGCAGAATGTCTGTGGGTGCTGCTGGGAGCAGGATGCTGAGGAGCTGACAGGTTTAATGTGCATGCTGGGGCAGGCAGCTGCTGGAAGAAGAATGCCTCGCTCCAGACAGACCTGTTGACAGACACAGCTCAGTATTTCACAGCGCAGTCTTTCCTCATGGCCTTCAGTTTAATTAAGATGTTGTTGTGACTACATACTGCCTTCATTTCAGACTTGAGCATCTTCTGCCAGCATATTGCTTTGGCTTATCAGAGGCACAAGCACAGTGAGGGAGAGGCAGCCCTCGCAGGCAGGCACAGATAATAACATACAGGGAAAATTCCTCAATGAAGTGAAAAATTATTTATAATAATGGTACTCAAATAGAAGGGAAATAAGTCACTCTAAGGGTATATAAATTTTTATGATAGTGTATAAACAGCCATAGCCTGCCTTGTCTCCCATCTATTCCTGCAGAGAATGAGGGCAACATCTAGCATAAAGAAAAATACAATAAGAAAATGAAGAAATGAATGGGAAGAGCTGGAGGATTGATCACCCAGTGTATTTGTATATCCTGATGTAAAAGGTGCTGCTGACAGGTGGCCAGGTTTCTTCTGTATAAAACCATGTGTGTGCTGTCAGGGCAGTGTGAGCAGCCTTGTTTCGATTGATGAATTGCCTGCTTTCTTGATTAAACCTTCCGTCACTTACAAAACAAAAAGCCTGTGTTTCAATGGCAGAGTGGGACATGTCAAAAAAATCTGTCTGCTTTACCTTTGTGCAGATGTTGGGCACAGACTGTAACATGTATTATTAAAATGAATGTGGCATTTACTGTGCATTATTTCTTTCCTGGGAGAAGGGACCTGTAAATTATATGCTAATAATAGACTTTAACCCTTTCAGGAGCCAACAGATGCAGTAGTGTAAATATTCTGCAGGTCTCACTTAATTGGATGGGCTCTAACACCACTGCAGCACTCTGAAGTGACTAAGCAGTGGGTTCCAGTCCTTGCTGCTGATGACCTGTGCACTCTGCTGAGCAGGGTTGTCTTTTTTTCCTCCCTGGAATTTCCCTGTAGCCATCTCCAGCGTTATATTACAGATAGATGTGTTTGGGGGCAGCAGCAGCAAAGTTTATGTAATTTGACTCCAGGACAATCTCATCCCCTCTCTTGGCCTGTTCTCAGATGGAGAAATTGTGCTGTATGGAGTCTGTCAGTCTGTACAACCTCATCAGAATGTGTGCATAAAGTAATTAAAGCCTCTTTACACCAGTTTTGTGCAGGAAACAATTGTATGAACTTCCAGATCCTGCTGCAGCTGGCAGTGTGTAGCCAGAAACCCAACTTCAGTCATGCGAACATTTCCAAGGATATTTATTCTGGCAGAAATTTGAAGATAACAAGGTGATCAGTTACCCTTGGGTAGGACTGAGCTTCATCTTTTGAACACTTAAACATGGAAACTGTTCTGGGAAAGCAGTACAACAAAAGCAGAACGTACTTTGATACATGTTTGTTGGTAGTATTCTCAAATAACACTTGCCAGCTGTCAACCCCAAACAGTCAAAACATTTGTGCCAATACCTTCAGAAATGATGTTAGCTGGACATACTAACATGTCATATGTAAGGGTAAGTCATGTTAATCCACAGAAATAAAACAGGATCCAGAAGCACAGCATCTCTCACCCCTTGGAGCATTCTCAGTTCAGTTCAAGACCTTGGTGAGCTGCAGGTGAAGGTTCTCATTTCCTTTAAGAGGAGAAAAGCCATGTTCTCTGGGTTGGAGCTTAGATGTCAGATCCCAAAAAACGTAACACACTTTATCTTCTGATAAAGCCATGTCTGTGCTGTGGCTGAGACCACAGCACTTGCTGGTCTTTTTGCTGAGGAGCAAGGGCTTTTCCAGCAGTCACTTGATGCTGAAACGCCTTTGCATGTATTTCTTACCTTAAAGAAATAAGGTAAGAAATACACTGTTTTAAATACCACTGTTCTGTGGTCTTTAAACACTTTAATTGTTACCTATCAAGTTACTTGTGTGAAGTATTTTTCTGTGAGAAGCTGAGCTGAGCATCAGGGAGGGGAAGTGGGGCCGGCTGCCAGCGCAGTGTTGGCTGCAGTGTGTGTGCCAGCATGCCACGAAGGAGAGGTTTCCTGTGCAGCTCTTACAGGTGCCAGTTTCTCCACAGCTCTCGTTTGTTTGTTTTGGAGTCATGCACCAGTATTTATTACCTTAGGGAGGTGAATATTTACTTAAATAGGTATTTATTATATTTATATATAAATAGGTTTTTATGATATTTAAATATTTTATTGCCCTCTTTAAGACACTTTCTGTGAAAGTGAAAGTCTGAGAGTTTGGAGAGGGAAACGTTTGTGAGCAGAGGCTCCAGTCCAAATTCCACCTGCTGGGTCCCACGGGGGAGCGTTCCCAGCAGGAGGCCCAGGGCAGAGCCAGCTGGGGAGGAGGCAGAGGGTCTCAGCCTGGTGCAGCCCAGCCAGGGCAAGGTGAGCCAGGCTCTGGCCATGGCACGAGCTGGAGCTGAGCTGGGTTTGTCTGCAGGAGGGTGGCTGTTCCTGCAGGCGCTGCAGCGACATTTGGCGTTCACTCCACGCAGAGGTTTCTAATCCAGCTCTCTGGAGGCAGCAGAGAGAGTGGAAACTGATGTTAATGATCTGGAAAAACATCAAAGGCAGTGGATTCCTGAAAAGGAAACCGAGTTGCTTTTCCCTACTGCAAGCTGCGGCCCTTGGCGGGGGGCAGGTGTCATCTGTCTGGGCAGTGAGGTGGGAAGCACTTGCTTCACACACTGCTCCTGAGACAGCAGTTTGCTTCCTGATTCCTCCTGGCCAGGAGGGGATAACTTGGAAATGCCATGGGGTACCTACCTCCCCCCGCCCCCTTTTTTTTTTTTTTTCCTTTGATAGTGACAAAAGAAGTCTCTTTCAGAGGTCTTTCTAGATTTAGATTTTGTTATATTTCAGTGCCCATATGTCAACTTCCTTCTTATTTCAAAATGCCAGGTTATCTGGCCACATGTGCCACTTCCTTAGTTATCTGTTTCCTTTTAAAGACAAAGTAGCTCTCTTCTGTATATAGGAGGACAGGTGTTTTAATCAGAGGTTAATAATTTATTTTTACAAACTATTGTTTTGCATCATTATTTTTGTAGATAATTGAATTATGCCCTTGTCACAGTGTGTTTACTAAAACAGGTAATTTTGAAAAAATTGAGATTCTATTTTTTGGATCAGTGCACAAGAATTGCTTTTATCTTCATCTGCTAGCACAGTTCCTGGTGGTTCTGCAATTGCCTCTAATGTTCAAGGGTTTTGAGATCCCCAGTCTCGGAGAAGGAGGTCCTGTGCTGCATCTTACTGTTGGTCCCCATCCCTTCACTCACACTCTTGGGGCTTCTTAAGAGTAGAAGTGGAACTAAATATATATTTTGTGACACTGAATTTTAATCAGGATGGTCCAAAAGCCAGACAAGTTGTGACACAAGCTTTATTCTGCATTGAAACCTCTTTCCAGAAGCTGAGATTAAAGTCAGCCTATTCTCTACCCTATTGCAATTTCCAGTCTTTGGACTAAGAGACCTGGATAATCTTCCAGCTATGAAAGGCTCTATTAATATCCAGCAGTTCAGGGAGGCTGGAGTCTCATTTAAAATGCTGCAGCTGCATATTTCAGAAAAGGAAGTGTGTTACTTAATACTACACTTAATGAGATTCAAAAAGTATGTTTTCTATTATCCCATCCGTGGTGTGAAGACCCTTGGTGTGCTGTGTCAGTGTGCCCCGTGTGTTACCCAGGCTGTGCTGGGGCAGCAACCCTAACTGGGGATGATGGAGCCATGAGTTCTTTCACAGGTGACATTTTTAAGACAGACAATGTTTTGATGGACCTGCTGTCGCCCAGTGTGCATTTGTTGTTTTCTTCTGCTCCTGTCACGTGCTGGTAGGGGAGGCGGAGGTCCTGGCTGGGCACTGCCCTGCCCATGCAGCAGGTGGGCATGTGGGCTTCACCCGTGCTCCTCAGCTCACACCAGCTCACACCTCACCTTCCAAGGGGGCTGCTCAGTCTGTGCTGAGAGGATTATCCAGCTCTAACCCTGGACCATGAATTATGTATGAGCAGGTGTACGGGCACAGCCTGGTGGCGCATCCGCAGGCTGCAGCGGGCTGATGGAGGGAGGGTGATCCCTTTGAGCTGGCCTGGATCCCCGGGGCAGGGGTGCCCTTGCCCTGCAGCAGCAGTGGTGGCTGATGGAGGAGGGTGATCCCTTTGAGCTGGCCTGGATCCCCGGGACAGGGGTGCCCTCACCCCACATGCCCCACAGCAGCAGTGGGTGAAGGCCCGTGGCTGGTGGAGGAGGATGAGCTTGTGGGGCTGGTGCTGTTCCCAGGGAGCACAACCTTGGGGTGGCCTGCACTGTGTTTGTTTTGTTTTGCCGAGTGCCAGAGTTTAATTTTTTTTTAAATAGGGAGCCGCTCAGAGGTTTGGATATTTAAACAGTTATTAACCGAATGACAATTAACAGATTGCAGAGACAGATTTTCTTTTCAAAACCTCCAAAATTGAGTACAGTTTGCAAAACTATCACAGCATAGTAATGACAATGAATTTTGATTTCCCGGAACTGATATTAGACTCCTTATTAAACTATGTGCATCTGCTTTTAATTTACTCCAAATAATTGGAAAATGCAATGAAGCTTTCCAATTAAAGCTTGGCTTTATGCTGTTTAATAATACCCCCCATAATATTATAGCTTATGAAGTGACAGGTGAGTTGGTGTATGAATAAAACATAAAGGCAGCAATAAGGGACAGAAAACCAGAGACAGTTGTTGGGGATTTTAAATGCTGGATGTAATTTGCATATATTAATCTCTTCTTTTCAGCCTTATCAGGCGTTCTTCAGTATTTGAAGTTAAAATAGCATTGACAGGCGGGAGTACGTTTAGTTTTTTCAAGGATTTATTACTTGTATAATTTCTGATCTTTAATAAGCAGATATGACTGATCCTCATAGTTCTATAGAAATCAGTTAATTGTTCCAGATGGCGTGTACTGATTATGCAAAATTACTTTTCACACCATTTTTTTTTTTTGATGGAGTTTGGAGTAAAATTAAATTTTTTATGGCCTTCTTATCATGCTGTTTTACAGTGGGTTTTGCACAGAAGTTGAATTTAATCTACTATATTACATTGACCGGCAGAGTTATTCTAATGTAGCGTTCTGTGATTTGACAAAGAATAATAGAACACGTTGCTCATTGTGCATTTCTGTGCTGCTAATAAAAAGGAGTTGCAGTGCAGCAAACCAGGCTGTTATTTATGAAGAATGCTTAATTCGCACAGTTAAAAATGCAAAATTGGTACAATGAGATGTTGGCTCCTTTGGATAGAGGGCTTGGGCAGAATAAATGTAAATAGTCTTGTTGCTACGGATTCCATCAAATAAAGCAGGGGTTTGTAAATGCCTGGTGTGGCTGGGTGGGATGGGATTGGGAGGAGCAGCCATCCAGGCAGCACGCTCCAGCTCCGAGCAGGAGATGTCACTGGTGTTTTCCCTGATTATCACCATCCAGATATCTCAATGGCCTCATTTCCTAATTGAAAACATTTGTAAAGGTTGTTGGGCTTCATTTATCTAATGAAAAGCTGTTTATACAAAATAACCCACACATAAAACCCTCTTGCTAATAAGTTTATTGCAGTTTGTTTTGGCAGTGACTCAGTTGTTAGGGGGAGGTATCCCATGGCCTGGCTGTCCCGGCTGTGCTGCCGCAGGGCCCAGAGTGGGTGCCCCTCCGTGGGTGTGCTGTGGGCAGGGGCTCCTGCCAGAGCAGGCAGGACAGGGCCATGGGCCCTGCTGCAGTTTGTCCAGAAGTCCTGTCAGGCCCTGGGTAATTTTGGTAGGTCCCATCCCTGGCCAGGCCAGGCCAGGGCAGCAGGAGGCACGCAGAGCAGGGGTCCTGCTGGGATCCACCCTGGGGGCTGCACTGCAGGCACGCCAGCCCAAGGCATCCTGCTGACCCTGGGAAAGCAGAACAGCAAATGTTCAAAAAATGGCCTTATTGTTAATAGGTAAGAGGGAGCACCATAAATGGACTTTTATGAAGAGTGCGTATTTTTTACTCAGTCATTAGAAAGCTCAGAATTTCTCCCATCTCCTCTTGAACTAGAAAATTGTTTTGTGCATACTTTTGTATGTACATATAGATATGAATATATAATATGTATGGAGACAACTAATGGCATAAATCAGAAATTATTAGAAAATATTTGTTCTAATGAAGTAATAATTTGGTGGTAATGTATTTCATCAGTGTAGCTTAAGGCTAAATTAAGTGGACAGACTTTATATGGATTCTCTAATTTTAATCTTCAAAATGCTATCTAATGTCTCATTAAGACTTTCATATAATGTATCTTAAGTACAGTCATTAAATATAGTTTAGGGAGATGTATGTTCAGATATTGCTTAAAGATGTTTTAATAGGCCCATTTACTCTGATGATATTAATGAGCTCTTAACACATATTAAGCTTCTAAAACTAGTGGTGTCTCCTTGCAGTGAGCAAATCAACATAGGAATTTGTGGAGGAATTGGATGCTCCAACAAAGCCAGTTTTCCAGGGACCCTCCAGGACCTGGCTCCATGTGTTTAGCTGTGTCAGCACGGGCTGGTGTCCCTGCTCCTGGGGCAGTGTCCCTGCTCCTGGGCTGGTGTCCCCGTTTCCCGGTGTGTGCCTCGGGCACGCAGGCACTTTGCTTGGGTGGCTTTGCGTGGGTGCTTTGTGTGGGTGCTTTGCGTGGGTGGCTTTGTGTGGGTGGCTTTGCGTGGGTGGCTGCTGCGTTGTCACATCCACACTTCAGAGCTGCGTGTTGGGAACTGGCCAGGCCCATCTCGGGGTCTGTGGCACGTTAAGCACATTTGACTGCATATCTGTTAAAGTAAACAAATCAGGTAGGTTCAGGGAAGAGCCAAATATGGGCCTGTGTTTGGGTAAATTCTGCTTTTTGATCATCTAAAGTGAAGATTCAAGAGTTGTAATTAAGATAATAAAAACTGCTCATTCTCTGTTGTCACTTCAATTCCAACTCAGAAAGTTATTGCAAAGAAAATTCTCTGGTTTCATCACTCAGCTCTTCTTAACAAATCCTTCTGAGTTCAGAGACTTTCATAATTACTAAATTGGTTTGTTAGAGGGAGATAATAGCAAATTTCTTCTTTTCATAATTGGACATTTCTTCCCTGTAGGCTAATGCAGGCGCAGCACTCACATACACAATGAGCTGTGATTTTGAAAAACCATAACTGGCTAATAAGTGCCGTGGTGTCATCGGAGAGTAATGGTGCGCTGATTAGCATAATTAATGACAAATGGTGGTGCAGAGTGGGTGGATTGGTTTAGCAGATGATGAATGCTGTGCGCCCAGGCCGAGCCCTGCCGCGGTGGCGTGGCAGGCTGGCGGTGCTGCCACTGGCACCTGCCACCCCAGGGCTCGGTGGCACCAGCCCCGTGCTGGGGTGGCTCCGGGTGCTCCTCCTGGAGCCAGTGTGGCACGGTGTGTCCCTGAGCGGGGCCGTGGCCGCTCCCCGCTGTGCTGGGGCAGGGAGCTCTGCAGTGCCAGCACCAGCGGGAAGGAGCCGGGGGTTCCTGTGGGCCACGAGCAGTGCTCATCCTCCCAGGGCTGGGGGCCACGCCAGGCACTGGCCATGCTGCAGGATGGGCGCATTAATCTGTGGCTTGATTAATCAGGGCTAATTTGCATTCACAAATGAGACTGATAAAAATGGAGTTACCTTTTCACCTTTAGGGAGGAGGAGGGATTATTTCTAGGTTGTCTCTTTTTTAAGTGATAAGCAACTCTTTTACCAGTAAGGATGAAAATACTTAATTTGCATTAGCAAAAGAAGCTAATTATTATATAGTTAATTAGCATCTGGAAATGAGGATTATCTTAATTACAAAGCACAGTTTCCTTAATAGCTACAAAACTGTAAGTTTGATGTGTGTGGAGATTGGTGACTATTATTATGTAATTACTGATCATATTAATGGTGCAGTGTATTTAGATATCATTTGCATATGCAAATGAAATTTACCTGATAGAAATATGTGGCTCCCGTAACGATTTTGAGCACTTAAAAATTAAATCCCGTTAGAAGATCTGGGTTCTGTGTGACACAGTGAATCTCCTCCTGCAGAAGAGCTTTTGGCTGGGCAGGGCTATGGCACTGTGTGTGCCTGGCTGTTGGCAGGAGGAGGACACCTCCCCTGGCTTCCAGCCCCTGGTGTCAGGGACCTTCCCCTGCAGCCAGGGAGTGCTGCGTGCCTGTGCCCTGTCCCATCCTCCCCAGCACTGAAGGCCTTAGCTTTGGGTCTGTGTCGAGGCTCTTGAGTGCCCCATGGGATGGTGGGAGCATGTTCTGTGAGCTCCAGGGCAGAAGATGGGTATCTTCACATCCTTCCTTAGCTATCGTGAAACACATCATGAGTTTCTTTCCACTAACATGCAAGCAGGCTTACAGAATGGAGAGCAAGCACAGTGTTGTCAGGGCAGCTGATCTAGCTTATTTCTCCTGCTTTTACTGGAAACACAAAGCTGCTGTGTGTTAAAAATAACTTGAGTCCCTTAAACCAAAACCATGTAAAGAAACGACTGTGCGCTGTTGTCTCCCCTGGGAATCCTGTGAGGCAGATGTTGGTCACTCCGTGCAGTGCTGGAGGGTGTGGGGTGCTGCTGGGCAGGATCACAGCATCCTTGCAAGTGTGAGCATCTGCCCCTGGCCAGTAACCTGGCTGCTGTCCAGAGAGTCTGGGGAGCCCAGGACCGTCATGGTGGCAGTGAATCCCACCTCACACCATAGGTGACTCAGCTAAGGAAAAAGCTTCCGGGGCCAGACACTAACAATATGCAGCGTGTGGATTTAATCCCCCCTGCTCCTACCCTGAAGCACTGGAAGCCGTGTGGATGTTTCTCTCATCAAGCAGCAGGAATTTACAGCTGCCGGCC
The DNA here is from genome assembly GCA_017589585.1 of Phylloscopus whistleri. Lineage (NCBI taxonomy): Eukaryota > Metazoa > Chordata > Aves > Passeriformes > Phylloscopidae > Phylloscopus > Phylloscopus whistleri. The sequence continues at coordinate 4,706,555 of JADMLD010001555.1, read as the reverse complement.
AGGGAACACTGCGGCCATTGTGGGGCTGCCTGAGATGCTTTGTGCAACTGCTGCTGCAGCCTGCGCTGCCCGGCCGCCGTGGCAGACAGACATTACACCTTTAATGACTTCCAAGGAGTCTGTCATTACAGGCAGAGCTGAAGGGAATGGAAAAGTGTCTGGGTTTCTCTTCAGCATGCAGCCGTGACTGGTTGCTGGAGTACCTGCCTTTGCCTTTGCCTTTGCCTTTGCCTTTGCCTTTGCCTCTGCCTTTGCCTTTGCCTTTGCCTTTGCCTCTGCCTCCCCATCACTGCGGGCCCTGTCCCGGCTCTGCCTCAGCCCCACGCGAGTGCCCTGGTTTGTATCTGCTTTGCTCTAATTAATTAAGGCTTGTGGCTTGGAAACAGCACATGCTAAGGTGTGATCTTTGAAGTTTAGTGTGGTGCAGAGACTTCAAAGGGGACATTTTATTAAAAAATAATAAAATCAAGAGCTCCTAAACACTTGCAATTTGAAGAGCTTGTTTGAAGTCTCTCCATATTCTCTGGTGCTGATGGAGTCACAGTGCTGAGGTGCTCCTTAGGCGTCACCATGCAGTACTTAACCTTCACTTTATTTAAAAAAGAAAATAATCAAATCCAGGGGTATTTTTTCAAGTGTTTTCATGGCTTGATCTTAGCATTAAAGAACTAATTGTGCCATGTCATGAGCCGTGCAGGAAACAGAGAAAATCAAGGCTGACAATCAAATTAGCAAAAATAAAAATTTAGTCCAGGTCTGTTTTTTTAATCAAAGTCATTTCAAGACAAACAGGAAAGCTGTAAACCTTTCCCAAAGCAGAGGTTCTTTCCCCAGCCCGGGAGGCCCCTGCTCTCCCTGCTCTCCCACTCACTGCAGCAGTGTTGGGTGGTTTGGTGCTGCTGCCATCCTGCTGCCTGGCCAGGCCTGGGCACGGGGCACAGGGCTGGGCACTCCCAGCTGGCTGTGCCCCTGCTGCCCCACTGCCCCGTGACAGCCCTGGGGAGAGCTCCTGCTGCCCGGGAGCCACGGGACCTGCAGCACAGCTGCCCCCAGAGCTGCATGAAGTGCTCTGGGCTCTCCTGAACTTGGGCTCATGCCTTGGGCAAGCAGAGTTGAGCCCTGCACCCTTGCCTGTGCCCCTGCCTGTGCCCCTGCCTGCACCTCTGTACTCCTTTGTATGACACAAAGACATTGTACACGTGTTGGTGTTGGTGTCTGCAGCTGGGGAGCACAGCTGGGGCAGCTGCAGGTTCCCTGTTGCAGCCGGCTTGGCAGGAGCTGTCAGGAAAGGCTGCTTTTGGTTTTGGCCCTGAGATTTTGCCATCAGTGATTTGGTGTGGTTCCATCTGGGCCTTGGTGCACCGTAGCACAAAGCACACACACATTTACTGTTCAGGTTGCTGTGTAAATCTCTGTATAGAAACACAGGAGGAGGAAGCTTAGCATCGTGGAGAGCTGGTTTGGTTTGAAAAGCTTTTCATCCCTTTTCTGGATGTGTTGCAAACTATTTTAAGACATTTTTTTCATACTTCTTAATGGCTTTCCCTGTACTAGGGGCACAGTGTGCCTGGTTTGTACGGGTGTCCTGCTCCTTCCATGCATGCTCCTGAGATTCCTTTGGTGCCATGTAGCTGAAAATCAAGTTTTCTCTAAGCGGGGGAGCTCTTCTGATTTTATGGTGGTGTTGTAGGCTGGTTTATGAGATATTCTTCTTGGTAAAGGATGAACACTATGTTAGCATTCAGGTCTGGGGAAATGGGAACAGTTCTGCAGCATTAGAGAAAGCCCTTTCTAAAATCTAAGGTAATTTAAATTTTAAAGGTGGCAGTAGAGCACTCAGTGTTGGGTTTTTTGTTGGTTTGGATTTTGGATTAACAGTTCTTCATTTTCAGTCATGCAGGAAAATGTTTTGCAAGGGATTTATTTGTTTATTTATATAAATATTTTTAACATCAGAAATTGAAAATTCAAGTGTAAAACGCTATGCAAAAACAGCAATAAAGAAATCCAAAGCTATAAAAGCTTATGGTGAGAATTTAATGCAGAAGCAGCTGTTACTTCCTTGGGAGTTAAGGTATATAAACTCCTGCGTGGCTGTGTATCCCCAGCATCGTGGTGTGAGGAATTAGCGCTCACTGCAGTGTGCAAACAGAGCCCGCCAGGCTCTGAGGCAGCGATTCATCTGTACCCAGGAGTTAAATATGACAATGTTAGCATTTTTCATTTCCCTGACGTTACCATTAATAAAGCAATGATCCAAAAGAAGCTTTGCTGAGTCTGTTCTTTATGCTTCCATCACTCACAACTAGATAATTTCACACAGGATCGTTTTTAAATTAAATGACGATAAAAGCGCTCTGCTGTCCTGTGCTCACTAGTTCATAGAAGTCTATCAAGTCATTAATGTGTCATGACAAACTGTGAGTTGGATACAAGAGTAATTAATTATTTGCATAAATAACAGGTTGAACTTGGTGCTTTCAGCCACAGTGACACATGTGTCACGTGGTGGATGTCCTGGAACCCCTGGCAGCGGTCACGGGAGGGCGAAGGCTAGGCTGGCACACGGGTGATCCCCCTCTCACCCGCTTCTAGCGGGCAGCAGCTTGGAAGCTTTTGTGTTTCCAAGTTCTTCTCTGATGGTTGCTTCAAGAGAGCATCTGATCTTTGGAGCTTTCGCGAACAATTATACAGATTTTCATAATCACCATTAATCACCACATATTTTTCAAGATAATTACAGCAACTATTATTTAGATTTCTCTTTTATGTGCACATTGTAGAAAAGAACAAGTGCTTATTACGCTGGGTAGTGTAGAGAACTACCGTCTGAAGTTCTTTGTCATCCAGAAACTCATTATGTTAGCTGATGCTGCCTGTGAAAGTTCGTCAGCATGTTTAAATTAGGGTAGCATTGGCAGGTCTGATTATTTAAATCTGGTAGCTTGGCTAAAAATATAGTTATTCAAGAAAGATGAATTACTAATTTGACAACTGAGATTTAGTTGGAGTCTGCAGCACAGAAGGCAGCATCTCTTGTGTGCTTAGAGAAGGGTGACAATACTTTTACAGATTAAAGAGAGGATTTCTAAGCGAGCTAGCAAGTTGAATTATAGAGCATGCTTTGGTGTCATCCCCACTAGAGCCCGAGAGCAAGTCTGGGTAAATTACAGTGAAGGAGTAGCCACCCGGTAGAAGCCAGTTGTGTGTTCTGGTGGTGCTGCCCCGAGGAAGGGGCATGTCTGCTACACCTCACCCTGGCATCCATCCCCTCCTGCCTGCTGTCAGGGATTCATGGGAACACTGTCCTTTGGGGCTGCGCTTTGCGAGGTTGGTTTTGGCGGCTGGCTCCTTTCAACTCTTTTAACTAATTGCAGTGCCTGAGTTAATTAGCTATGACTCTCAGGAAGGAGCTGATCCTGGGAGGCAGCAAACAGCCATCGGAAACAGTTTTGCTTCTGAAATCCGATTTTATTTTGTTCCATTTTGAGGGGGAAGAGCATGGGCACATCCGTGACCTGTTGCAGGTGCTGTGGATGTGGTGGCACGGAGAGAACCTGCTGCCTGCTGTGCTGAGCCCCTGGTGCAGGGCCCTGACAGGCAGCTGTCCTTCTGTCAGGGAGGCTTTGTGGGGCAAGAGCAGCTTTGCCTACCTGTGCAAGGAGCCTTGAATCTGCAAGGTGCAAACATTTTATAGGTCTTTAGAAATATTTTAAAGTCCCAGCCTTTAAAGAAGTTGAAGCCTGTGTGGGTCAATGCGTGAGCTGCTCATATGATAATATGAGTAATGCTATTAAATTGGGACCTTGCCCACCATTTTTATTTGAATCAGCATGTGTACCTTTGGAAAGAACTGTGCTCTGTCATTCACCAGAACCAGTTATTTTATCCCCTGGTGTTACTGTCTGCTGGTCTCAGATTGACAGGGAGGAACCTGGTATAGCTCTTGGCCGCACTAAAACAGGAGCTGCAGCTCTGGGCCAGGGCCTGGTCTGTGAGTGTGACACTGCCCATGGAGGTGGTGACACAGGGCAGTATCTCAGCACAGCAGTCACTCTTCAGAGCCTGCCAGGAATGCTTTAAAAGCAAGAGGGGAAAAAAAAGAACACAAAAAAAACAAAAGAAAAAGGGAGAAATCAGATGCTGCTGTTTATTTACAGAACATCAAAACAAGGGACATGGAATTAAAATTCCCTCCTAGAGTTCTGGTTTCATTTAATTTTATTATTAAATGAGCTTCTACTGTGAACAGTTGTGTGCTGCCTCACAGTGTGTGGCAGGAGCAATGGTCCCCATGCCCAGTCCCTTGTGCTGGACACCCCAGTGCTGGACAACAGGCTCCTGCAGAGCCATGGCAGTTCTTTCCTACTGTTGCTGGAGTTGCCTGGCCCTGGAGATTGTTGTGAGTCTCCATGAGCTTCTGTGGGACCAGGAGGCCTCACCCTTGAAGTCCTCATGAATGTGAAAAAACCCATTTTCGGCAACAGCAGCTGGGGTGTCTCATCCTATGAGCAGGGCACCCCATAGGTGAGGTGGGCACAGAAGGGTCCCTCCCCCAGAGCATCTGCTCTGTTCAGGGCATTTGCTCAGCCCAGGAGCAGGAGATGAGCTCTGCTCCCCATGCATCTTATCTTGGGGGTCCCCACTGCCTGCCTGCAGCCCCTTGGGTGGCCAAAGGGCTCCTGGAGCCCGGCCGAGCCATGGGGTGAAGGGGTGAGGGCTGCTGCCCTCCTGGTGCTGGGGCAGGCAGTGGCAGTGCCTTCGCTTCTGTAAAGTTTCCAGAGCTGGTGGTATTTAAACCCTTGTGACACTGGTGCCTGGCTGCGAAAGGAGACGCTGAATGAGCACCTTGTTTTCTGCTCTCTGCCTTTAATGCATTTTAGCAGCAGGCTGGTGACGGGCCTGACACGGCAGCTCTGCACACGCTCCGCGCTCGGGGAGTGCAGCATTAATAACACACTTCCATGCATCATGCCATTTTTAAGCATGATCGTTATGATAAAGGGCACATACTTAATTACAGGCCTGCTTAATTACAGCTCTGTTGAAGCTCGTTTGTTTAGGAGAGCGCTAATTGCGCTGCGCAGCCTTTGGCTCACCCTGCTTTTATCTGCTGCCTCGCTCGGTGGCTCTGGGCTCCGGGTGGGCTGGGGCGCGTGGCCGGGGCTGGGGGGGCTCTGGGGCTGTGGGCACGGCAGGCTGGGCCTGGCTCAGGCTGGGGATTACTTTACAAAAGCTGGCGTGTGGCTGATCAAAGAGGGTTTCTGTCGGATAACAAGTGCAGATGGTCTTTCAGGTTTAAAACTTCCTGGATTTGGTGATGCTGCTTTTCATCTGTTTCCTTTTGTTTCCCTTTGCGCTGCGGCTGCCACACATCACCTTTGATAACAAAATTACTCCCGTGGAGGCGGTCTTTAAATCTAAAATAGACAAAGCAAATGTAAAAGGCTGAGTATTCTTAAATGACCCTTGTTTAATCACTAACGTGGTAATTCAGTGGTGCTGTAGAAGTTTGAAAGAGTAGGCAGAGCAGCACTGGGTTTGTGGGCTCAGATGCTTTCTGAAAGAAAACCCTATTTGAGGATCACTGGAGGGCCTCTCAGGGCTTAAATTTGCTCTAATTTGAAGTTTTTATTTCTTTCAGAGTTGAAATTTAAAGACTTCAGATGTTAAAAGTGTCATTGCAATGTTGGGGGTGTATCTGGGGTGCCTTAGAAACATGCCCTTTTCAGTCTTGTGTGCAAATTGCTGAGTTACATGTTTTAAAAATAAGTGTCTCCCTTGTACTACCACATCTTGTGGGAGGCTTCCTGTGACATGGTGATAGCAAGAGACAAACAATGAACATCATTGCAGTAGGATGAATATACAAGATGGTGTAAAGGCAAACAGTGCTCTGGGTACCATTAAGGTTATGCTACAGAAAAAGCTGTGCCGTGTGGTGTCATGTCTGTCTTCATATTCCACTGGTTTACATCCTCCAGGGTGTGGTGTGCAAGTGCTTGAGCTCCACTGCTCACTGTTGAGTGTACACTGGCAAAGCCAGGCCAGGGAGGGTGCTTGGCCCCAGGTGTTTGTCATCATCCTGCCCAGGTGGTGGCACCTTAGTGCCTGGTACACGGGGGGTGGTGTTGGGCTGCTTTGGGGGCTACAAGTCCCCTGAACCAGCTGTTCCTTATTCTCTTGCTCAGACACCACCGAGTGTGCTGAACTGGTTTGGTGAGGAGGTGGTAAATAGAAGTGTGTCCTCCTTCCAGTTTCAAATACTGTCCTGCTTTGCCAGCTGCATGAAACTGGAAAATGCAAAATTGAAGTCATAAAACTCTATATGGATAGAGCAAGGAGAACTTGTTGGATTCCTGGTTTGGTAGGGACTGACCCAGCTATATCGTAAATGGAAAGAAACCACTGGCAGTTTAGAGGGAGGAAAAGGCTGGCAGTAACGTTTGGGAGCAATCAGTCATGTGTCAATGCTGTGAATACTTGATCTGTCACTGGGAATGTGTGAAGTTGCATGTCAGAAGCCAGCTGGAAATGTCACATGTGATGTCTTGTCCCTTTCAGCAATGGATGGAGTGCCTTTTATGATTTCGGAGAAGTTTGCCTGCGCTCCTGAAGGGGTGAGTTGCCTTTGTCGTTCTCTGAGTGTCTGAGATTCACCGTTTCATGGAGACTGATCACAAAACTTCAAGACAAATTACCTGCTTCTGGGAGCTGTTCTGTTGTGGGGCCAAATACATACCCAATGCTTGAGATGGGCAGAGGTTGCATGTCACAATAGCTGCCCATTAGATGGGAAAGGCTTTTGCCAGATTGCCTCTAAAACTGAATTGTCCTGGGATTTCAAGGTTTATTACCGTCAAAAATAGGAATGGCAATGGGACTCCCTGGTGCTGAAAGCATTTCTAATTTCTTAGCATAGATTGTAAAGAAAGCTGCAGATGTGGAGTTCTCCTGGATTTACCTGCTGTGAAGATGGCAAGGTGCCAACAGCTTTACTACTTCCTGTTGTCACTGCTGAGGTTCAGGGCAGTGGTAATGGCACAGTGCACTCCAGTGCCATCAGGTGCCACCAGGGTCCTGCCTGGCTGCAGGTGAGCTGGGGAGGGCACTGGTGGTGCCTGCTCCACACAGGGCACTGCAGGGCCACATGCTGCCAACAGCACGGGCAGGGCACGACTGCTTCACACAAACAGAAACACTGCTCCTGGCTCAGAATGACCTCTGCGTGTCACTGGGCCACTGCTTGTTAAAGTTGATGATCCAGAGCTCAAAGATTCAGCATCCCACTACCAGTTCCCAAATCCATCTGATCCTAAAGCAGCATCTTTTTAAAAATCAGTTTACAGGAAGCTGTTAAGGCAAGCACTGGGACATCAGCTGGGTCTGATTTTTCAGTAGTCCTCCAGCTTTGCGCGTTCTTCTTCCTGCTGACAGGGATTTTTCACATCCCTTGCTTTCTGAAAGGGTTGTTTATGGGCCGTTATTCCCAGAAAGCTGAAGCCCCTGCTGTGAGGACAAATGCAGAGAGATTAGGTCGTGCTAATCCTCCCCGCAGATCCTTTAGACACCATTGCCACCATATGGTCAGTTTGGTCAGGGCTTCCTGCAGCTGGTGCTGCTCACACCCCGTGCTGCGGCCACAGAGCTCCATGGGCTGTTCCAGGCTCTGCTGCAGGGGGAGGTGGCAGATGTCCCTGAGCAGAGCAGCACGGAGGTGAGTGTCAGCTGTCGCGCTGAGGGAGAGCAGTGGTGAAGCTGTAGCCCCAGCCCACCGTCTGCTGTTTCGCTCTCCTACTGGAATCAGGAGCAGGATCATGCCTGTGTTTACAGATGGTGCCTCTAAATCTCTGGTGATAGAGTGTTTGCTGACTTTAAACAGAACAAAACAACAAACAAACAAACACACACCCCCTCCCTGACCCTGAATTTGACATTTTTGTTTCTTTTTTGCCAGATGCAGCCAGTTGATCTCTTGGGTATCACAATCAAAACCCTTGCAGAAATTGAAAAGGAGGTAAGTAGCCAGCCAGACACTGAGCAAATAATGAGAGCTGTGTTCATTTCTTTTTAAGAATCCTTCCCTTATGGAAAATACTTTTCTTGTCTCTCCCAAGTCACAGAGGATGGGTAAAGTCAAGTAGTTAGCCCAGGATCAGGGATGTCCTCTGATCCATGATGTGTGAAGACACTTCAGGTGGTGAATTTAATGGCAAAATGTGGGGCCTTCTGTTTATTTCCAGATGTCTGTCTTGGTTAGCCTTTCTTTCTCGTGTATTAACAATACATAATGCAGGCAGGACACTCTTAGGTGCCTCTTGCATGTCAGGGAGGCAAATGGACTTGACTCAGCAATGTCAGGTAAACACATTCATCAGTTTTTAGTTTGCTGATGCTGGGAAGTTGTTGCTGGGAGAACTGGGCTGCACTTCAGTGGGAGGGAATGTTTGAGGAGTGCAGGGAGGAGGCAGCCACCAAACCGAGGGTGGTTCTCAGGGAGTGTTCTGGCACATGCGTGATGTATATGGCACAGTGCCAAGGAGCTGTCTGCTCTGCAAAGGTCCCTTCACATCTAAAGTCTCAAACTAGGAAGGAATTTGTCTCAGCAGCACATGCTTTTGGAGGCACCATTGGTCACAAAGGCCTCCTCCTATGCCATCTAACTGGGTTCAAGGGAGAAAGATGACATTGCAAAGCTGCCAGATTCCTCAAGGCTTCTCCACTTTTTTATTCCAGTTGAGTCCAGTTGCCTAAATCCACCCTCTTCTGCCTGAAAGTTTTGTCAGAGTACAATGAGATGGTCAGGTCCAGGGCTTTTGCAGGCACCCCATGGGCCTGCAGTGGCCACAGTAGTGGATCTGACAGGGGCAATGGCTGGCAGATGCACCCACTGCCTCAGGGTGGGAGTCTGCCACGTGGCACACATGCCATGTCTCTGTTTGGGACTGCCTGTGTCTGTCAGGAGGGACCCTGGGAGCAGGGGGTGCCTAGGGCTGGTGGCCCTTCCAGGTGCCTGTCTGCTTTCCCACTCTTGCCCTAAGCTGGCCAGGGAGCAGATGGTCCCTTTGGCCAAAGGGGAATCCGTGTGGTGCTGAATTTGCTTGTGCCCTTGCAGGCCTGTGGAGTGTGGGGACACCAGCACTGGAATCATTTGTGTGGGCCAGGGAGAAGAGGCCAATACCTGCCTGCTCTCCCACAGCTCCTGCTCTGTAGCAGGCTGTGTGCGTTCCAGCGTAATGAAAAGTATGATTATGCAGCCCATATTCCTTGATGAAGCATCTTGTCTGCACATAGAGAGCTACACATATAAATATTGTGAATTTCGGCATGGCTTTATTTCCCTTGCAAGCAATAGCACCATTACAGCAAATCTTCTGGATATCCAAAGCAGCCAGAACATTCTCCCTGGAGCAGGATGCCTTGCAAAAAATATTCCCAAAGAATTCCAAGAATTACTGTTCCCTGTCACCACATTTGCAGATGTATGCACCCATCCTCCAAGCTGCAGGCAGCTGAATTTCAGGACTCCACCCTGTCAGGGAAATGATGGAAATAGGTGCAAATCCTGGGCTGCACCTGAACTGCTCTGGTTGCCCCAGGATGGCACAGCTGTGCCTGGGGCAGCGCACAGAGCTGGGCTATGAGGAGGTGGTGAAGTGCAGGTGTAAGCTGCACATGCCATCATTTCATGGCTAATTTGGTGAATGTAGGATAGAAAGGAGAATGTAGGACTGACAGTGCTGCTGCCAGGTCTCCCAGGAGGGCTCTGGGGGTTTGTCCTTGCTACCCCTGCCTGTCCTGGGTAGGGCAGAGTCACTGAGTGGGCACCTGGGCAGGTGCAGGTGATAGCAAAGGTGGTGGCACTGTCACTGCTCACAGCTCTGTGGCAGATGCTGTGGCAGCAAGGGCAGTGGTCTGGCCACTGGCAGGGTGCACCCTGTCCTCATTTGCGCTTGGCGTGGCGTAAAAAGTCTAGAGAGAGTCTAATTAGTAAAGGGAGCATCCAATATCCATCATTCCTTTTAAACTGATACGGAAGGCAGTTCATTTAACTGCTGAATTGCTACAAGTTTTCATGGGCTACTCTTAGCAAATACATTTAATGAAGAAGTTGTAAATCTAGAAGAGCTTAAAATTTTAATTTTACACAGAAATATTTTTCCTTGTTTGCATGTTTGTAGTCAATTCTCCTGAGTGCAGTCACATGAAATGTTCTTTAAATGAACATATTTGCTAACTGGCATGATTTCAGATTTTAAAACATTGGTTCCAGCAATTAGGAGTTTCCTCAGTTCCCCAATGACTGGAGAGATTCGTCTTGATTATAATTGCTCTTAGCCACGCATATCTAATTTGTGTCTTTTTAAGTGTTAATTAGTAAACAGTTTGAGCTGACATCTTTATGCGTTTGGGTGTTGAAAAATGAGGCCTATTGCATGCTGGCGGCTGCGGCATCGCGACAGGGAGGTGTGGCCGTGGGGAGAAAAAGCCCGGCACAGCCGGGGTACAGCCCCGGTACGGCCCCGGTATGGCCCAGGTACAGTCCCGTTACAGCCCGGGGTACAGGCTCTGGTACAGCCCCGGTATATCCCCGGATACAGCCCCAGTACAGCCCCGGGTAGAGCTCGGGTATATCCCCGGTACAGCCTCGGGTATATCCCCGGATACAGCCCCAGTACAGCTCCGGGTAGAGCTCTGGTACAGCTCCGGTACAGCCCGGGTATATCCCCGGATACAGCCCCGGTACAGCCCCGGGTATATCCCCGGATACAGCCCTGGTACGGCCCCGGATACAGCCCCGGTACGGCCCCGGATACAGCCCCGGTACGGCCCCGGTACAGACCCGGTACGGCCCCGGATACAGCCCCGGATACAGACCCGGTACGGCCCCGGTACAGACCCGGTACGGCCCCGGATACAGCCCCGGATACAGACCCGGTACGGCCCCGGATACAGCCCCGGATACAGCCCCGGATACAGCCCCGGTACAGCCCCGGTACGGCCCGGGATGCCCCAGTCCCGCACGGCCCGGCCCGCCACGAAGCCGCGGCGCCCCCTGCCGGCCCCTCGCCGCCTCGCCAGGGCCGGGCGCTCCGGGGCCGGGCTGGCCGGGGTCGGGCTGGCCGGGGCCGGGCTGGCCGGGGCCGGGCTGGCGGGGTCCGGGCTGGCGGGGTCCGGGCTCTCCGGGGCCGGGCTCTCCGGGGCCGGGCTGGCCGGGGCCGGGCTCGCTGTGTACCCGGCAGGAGCGGGACTCCCGCCGCTCGGCGTCGCGCCGGTGTCGTCCCTAGCCGGCAGCAAAAGGAGGTCGGCGTTGAGTGAAGCGGCGCAGCCCTGGTAGAGCTGACACGGGCCCTGCACAGCTGGCACCGGAGCTGTACCGGAGCCTGCCCTGGGCCAGGCACCAGCAGGGTTGGTGGTTGCCCGGGCCGCCTCGCGGGCAGCACGTCCCGTGCCCCAGGCTGGCTGTGAGGAGCGCACAAGGGGATGTGTTTGTGACATTCCAAGAGCCGCAAATGCCACACGGGGAGATGCGTGGGAGGAGGGTCCGTATACGGGGCCGTTGCAGTGGGTGCCAGGGTCGTGGGCAGCTCCTGCCCCGGCAGCCCCAGCACGTGGTGTTGCTGTCGGCGCCCACCTGCCGCGGGACAGCCGGCACTGCAGGGTGGGCGCGGGCCGGCGGGGCGCGGCTCGCAGCGTGCCACGAGATGGCACTGCTACAGTGCTGCCAGCGTGTCCCTCCTCTGCAGGGACATCCTGGGGGCACGGGGATGCGGATATAGGGATTTTCACCTTCTTGCCAACCAAAAATGTTAATTCTGATGGTAGTGGCTTGTGTAAACCTGCAAGGGGGAATGTTTCTGACTGCTGATTTATGGGCAGGATGAGTGTGGTCATTTGTGTATTAATGCTGGGTTTTTGGGGAGGCGGTGAACCCTACCCGGGGAGATCACCGCTGTGGGGTCAGGTGGTACCAGCAGGTTCACCTGGCATGGCCCTGCCTGGGCCAGCTGTTGTCAGGCCCGGGTTTTCTCTCATTCTTCTGCTTTTCATGTTGCCCACCCCAGGCACGGGCAGTGTTGTTGTGGGTCAGTGCTCCAGGGTTCCCTCTCTCTGCTTTGCCCCACAGTACGACTACAGCTTCCGGACGGAGCAGAGCGCGGCGGCCCGCCTGCCGCCCAGCCCCACCCGCTGCCCGCCGCTCCCGCCGTCCTGAGGGCCCGCGGCGCCGGAGCGTGTGTGCGTGCATACTACTGAGCAGGACACGGGACACAGCCACGGAACCATCCCGGCACCTCCCCGTGCCCGGCCACCGCCACCCGCCCTGCGCTGCACCACCCCCTGCACACACTGCTCCGCCGTCGGACCGCGACCCTTCGGCAGCTGCCCCCTACCCCCGCCCCCGCCGCTGCAGACCCCTCTCCACGTGAGTACAGGACTGGGAGCCCGACGCAGCCCCTCGCTCATCCCCCCTTTGTAACTCTGCTGCAGGACAGTCACAGAACCCGGAGCTGTAGCAAACCTCTGCGAACACAGCCGGGAGCTTGCGGAGCATCGACAAATCTCATCCCTAAAAGGAACAATAAAAGGCACAGCTGGGTACTGCCACACGAGCTGCCCTGGAGCTGCTTGGCTCTCGACACCTTGCAGCAGGAGGCTCCCGTGGCACTCAGTCCAGCACAGAACTCAGCTGCAGTGAATGCCAATCCCTCTGCCAATGTCTGGGCAGTTCTGCTGTGGCTGGGATCAGTCTCAGATCCACTGTGGTCACTGGATTTGCTGTAGGCTGGGGAAGCCAGGGCCCCTGGCTCTCCCTGAGCACTGGCAGGGCAGGCAGGGTGCCCAAGGTGCACTGCAGGTCCTGAGATGAAGTACCTTCACTTTGCACTGGGTGTCCATATGGATCTAGGGCAACAAGCATCCTGTGTTTGTTTCTGGATGGATGCTGGCAGCGACACCCTGGCAGTGCCCCAGTGACCCCGGCCAAGCTGCTTATGGACCTGCTGACAACTGGGATGTCATCACCTGCCTGTCATCAAGACAGTTCTCTAACATGTTCCCCGCTAGCTGCTAAAACAAAAGAGATGTGCCTGTTTCCTGGGCGTTCATGGGGAAGCACTGAACACTGACATGGCACAGGATGAGTGGGATGCATTAAACCCTGACCTCTGCCTCCCTGTGATCGCTGACTGGGCTTGCTCCCAAGCCAAACGCATGTCTTGGAGAAGTCCATTGCTGTAATAAGTTATTTACAAGTGCCCATCTGACTCTGTGCTGCTCTTTCAAGTCTCTGCTGTAGAACAAAGATACATCATGGCAGCAAAATAGCAATTTTGGAGTAAGAGTTAAAATGTACAATTTTTAGTATTGTAAAATACTGATTCCTCGACCCCACTGAAATGCAATTGCCATGGTAACAGTAACAGTGTTGTTGCTCTCAGCCTGGGTCATACATGTGCCCCGACCCACTCTGCACTCCCTTGGATTGATCTGGCATTTGCTAGTTGCACAGAGTGGTAACTAAAAGCAGTTTTTGTACTGTTGACTAATACTTTTTATTTGTACATAAGTAAAATAATTCTTGTCCAAAGATTCATTTCTGGTTTTAAGGCACCACACTGTACTGCTGGGATAAAGAGCACAAAATACCGTGACATTCGGGACAAGCTGAGTCCAGATCTTCGCTTCAGCTTCTTCCAATCAGGTAAATAATTTTCTGGAGCTGCCTCTGTAGAGTGGCTGTGTGGTTGGAGAACAGAGGCCAATTTGGTTGCCTGTTTGTTGTTTTTGGGCAAAAGAGTTAAAGCTGTGCACCAGCTCTGGAGCCCTTGGGTGACCCCCTGGAAGTGCTCATTTACTTGGAGCTTGCACCACCATTTTTAGTTGTTATTTATCCTGCAGTAAAGCCAGACCTCACTGCCAGGCTTCACAAAGGCCAGATTGATGATGCCGACATCGACAGATGAACATACCATGGCAGCTTGGTCATTCGGCTCAGGTTCACTTCAAGTTCAAATCCACTCTATGCTGTAGTGCTGTGCCCATCTCATCCATCTTTTGTCTTTCTATTTTTCTGCTTGTAATTTGTTCTGTAGTTTTCTGTGACATCCATTTATAGCTTCTCCTGTGGCTCAGTGGTCACGACAGGTAGGCAGGAGCCATCTGCAGCAGTGCGTTCCTCATAGCTTTGGGATGAGAGCTGACCTTCCCTGTTCATGGTGGAGAAATGAGGGCTGGGGACTAGCACAGGCCACAGCACAGCCAGCACGGTCTGCAGAGCTCCAGGGGCAGGCACAGCCCCCAGGAGATTGAGAGACAGCTGCCAGAGGCCCCTCCTCGAGCCACCTCCTCCCGTGAGGGCAGGGTTGCCTGCACAGCGGACGGGGCTCAGCAAGGAGCAGGTTCTGAGAGCTGCCAAGCCCCACACTCAGTGCCACGCTCCCTGGGTGTGCCTGGGAAAATGGGTGCAGAGCTTTGAGCCCCTTCTGTAAGAGAAGATCAGTGCTTTAATATTTATACCAACTGCTAGGTTTGCTCAGCCTTCTTGGAGATAGCAAGCTCAGCTTTCTCTGCAGTGACCTACAGGAAACACTGGATACTTGAAACACTGGCAGGATACACGGCTGGGACAGGCATCTACACCTTCAGGATATATTTGTGTACTTATTTCTCCCTCTCTAACACTGGGCCAGCAAAGCTGCTTCAGGACTCACCTGCAAAGAACCTCAAGAGATGAGTTTGCTCTCCATGGTGTGGTTGTGCACCCCAGCACTGCAGGGACAGCCAATGCAGACAGGACAGATGCAGTTCCTGTGGGGCAAGCACAATGAAGGTGTTTCAAACAAAAAGCTGCACCTGCTGAGAGCCAGCTGAGCTCTCAGCCCTGCTAACCACAGGCTAGAAAACTGGGCGGTTCCAAAAGGGAGAGAGGGCTTGGAGCCAGTGCTTGGAAGCACAGCGAGACACGGTGCAGGGTGGTTGACTGTGTCAACTTCTCAGTCCACTGATCAGAGGAAGCTTTTCTTATTGCACTGCTGAATTCCCGAGACCAGGGGTGTCAGGTCAGCATTTCCATGGGAAGGTTTTATTGGCTGTTCCATAACTTTTGTACTCACGGCAGCTCATTGCAAGGCTGGTCCTTGCATCCTTACGGTGAGTCCTCCATGCTGGCATGTGCCATGGCCAGTACCAGCATCTCTCTGCATCCTCCTCTCTCTCCAAGAGGTGACTGTGGAAGAATTTGCCCAGGCAATAAATGTTAGGGAGTCTGATGTGGATGTTGTCTGGCTGTGGAGAAGCCTTCTGAAGCATAAGGGGAGGGGAGGAGTCAGTAGAAAGCAACAGAAGTGAATTTACAGAGCTTTACCAGATGTTCTTGGCTACCTTGCCTGAATCTGTAGAACAAAACTGGTCTCTAGGTAGTTTAATCTTGTGGCTGATGGAGAAGTTAGTTTGCCAAATTATTATACATCTGCAACAGAGACAGAAAAGCAGCAGTGAGGGGTTTGCTTACTGTAAAATACGCCTTCTGATGTGAATTCATAGTGACACGCTGCCTCCTGGATTCCTCATGGCAAGAAGCTGGTCGTGTGCCGAGGTGACTGGTGGCCACCCAGGCCAGGCTGTGCTGTCTGCTGTGTTGATCATGGAAAGGCAAGAAGTTAGTCCAGAAAGTGATGTAGAGTGTGAACTTCGTGATAAAATTCAAGTGTGAATAGTTGTAGCAGGTGTCTTCCCTTACGGGAGCACCTCGTATCTGTAGTTCCATAGGAGTAAACTGTGTCAGACTTTTCCTGTGACTGTCCCTGCGTGTCCCCACGGTGTTTGTTGGAGGTTTCCTGGGAGCCTCCTGTGCAGTGGGAGGTTGTTGGTAGTCTGTAGCATTGGGCTTGTTTGGTTTCACACTCACCACTGCTCCCTCAGTGTCCTGAGCTCTCCAGACTGAACCCACATGCTGCCGAGCCTGGAGAATTCCCGTCATGGGCACTGCACGTAGGTGCTAGTGGCAAGGGCATGCCTTCACGGGCCTTGGCACCTCCTCTTCTGTGGGGCCCTGCAATCTCCTGGGAGGAGGGGAACCGGGATAGAGCTGGCTGGTCCCGTGTTGGCCTTCACCTCCCCTGCTCCCCAGGAGACCTGGGTCTGTCTCCCCAGATGTGCCCACGGCCGCTCTCCCATGGCAGCCCCAGGAGCCCGGAGAGCTGTTCCTGCCCCTCCCAAAGGGCAGGCACACCTCGCTACATCCAAATAATTACCTCAGCCTTGGAGCCTTGCCGAACAGCCAGGAATCCCTCCCAGCAGCAGAACCCCCCAGCAGTGGGGCAGCTGAGTGTGCTGGGTCAGTCACCCCGGCCCCATCGCCCGGGCTGTGGGACAGAGGGGGAGAGGCTGCTCCTCTGCTCACAAACAAGCTCAGTGAGGTGCTGCTCAGTTCATTCACCACAGGGAAACCAAACTCTTTGGATATTCTGGTAGTTTGTTGTGAAATTGTTTCCTAACAGCAACAGATTTAAATCTCATCATACAAATGGCAGAGAGAAACCTTTTATGCAGTTGCAAAGTGGTTTTCTAAGATGGTTGGGTTACTGAAAGTGATTTTACTGTGCATTAATCTTATGAATGTTACTATGTTTTATATTTATTTTAGATGACCCTCCTGTATTTTACAAAGGGAAGTTTCATTGTGTGATAACTCAGTCTGTATTCTTAATATAATTTGTTAAATGAAACTTGTTTTAATCAGATAGTTCTGTGTGCTTTTGTGTTTTGATTTTCTGACTGAAACAACTACCTGGATCAGAAGGGTGAACTACAGAAGTGGCAACACCATCCCCTATATGGAGCATACTCTTGGTTTTGGGCATTTTTTTCTTGGAAATTTGACATAAAAAGCCTTGGAAAATGTGTCCAAAATGTCTTGCTCTACAGGTATGCTGCAAGGTCAAAACAGACTCAAATGAGATATTTTATGGGGCAGGATTGGGCGAAGCCTGGCAAGAGCAATGCTCAGCACAGCGATGGAGCAGGCAGCAGTGGGGCAGCACTTGCCACCCCAGCTCAGCAGTAGCCACTGGCTTAGGCTGCAGTGGCCACACTGGGGGCAGCAAGCCCTGAGGGGAATGGGCTGCTCAGCCAGGGGGAGGCTGAGACTGCACTGCACTGAAAATTGTTTTTCTTTGTGCTAAATTATTATTCTTCTGAACTTGACCCAAGCTAGTGGTGCGCAATCTGACCTCTGGCATCTTCTCACCCCAGACAGTATTTCTGTCTCGCTTATTTTGAGTGCTCTTTGAATTAAGGGAGATTAATACCCGAGTTCCCGACATTCTCTTCGGGCGTATGTTTTTATAACCTTTTGAAAGCAGTACCACTTGTTCCACAAAAAAACTCAGAAGCAGCGTCTTGTGGCTGCCATGAAAGCTGTCACCGGCACCTGATTGAATGTCCTGGCTGGGGAGGAGGTGTGTGGGGAGGACATAAACCAGAGTGGGCCCATCTCATGCCAGCCGTGGCTTCCCAGGCAGCAGGCAGGCGTGGAGCTCTGCAGAGTCAGGGCTGTGCTGGTGGGACCTGCCAGCACTTCTGTCACCTGCTGCCACTGGATGTGGGCTCACTGCTGTGGCATAGCACACCCAGTGCCTGGGAAGGCAGCTGAGCTGCCAGGCCTGGCCAGGAGAACCCTCATCCCCCCAGCACTGGGCTGGGACTGGAGCTGGAGTACATCCATCCTTCATGGAATTTGGTTTCTAGGGAAAATTTCTCATTTCTTCTGCTCTGCTTAGTGCTTTGAGGCGTGGGAGCAGCCGCCTCTCTCTGGAGAAGTGTCTTGTGGCCGTTCCTGCCCTGAGGAAATCCTCCCAGTGCCTGAGGGGAGCAGCAGGCGCAGAGGCTGGGGGCGGCTGGCACCGTCCCTGTGTCATCAGAGGGTTCTTTGGGCTTTGTGTGCCGGTGGCTTTGGTGGTGTTTTGTTTTCTTTTCTCCTCTCCCTCCTACAGCTTTAAAAATTAACTTGCCTGGGGAGTTTCTCAAAGTCCTTTCCTTTCTCTGGAATGATGGATAAGCCATGTAACTGATTGTCATGGCCCTAGGGAGGATAAACATCTTCTGCAGTTTAAAATAAAACCCCCTCGCTCCTTGGTTAATAAGTGTTGAAAGAAGCACAAACAGAGCTAACACGGGATTTCCATGACTAACAAGATGACCACATCAGTGAACGTTGTTTGGGGTTAAAAATGACTCAGCTTTTGCTTCCCCTGGGTAAGATGTTTTATCCCAGTGCAGGAAAAGCTGCCAACAGCACTTTGAAGCTCTGGCAAAGGCGATGGAGCCAGGATTGGGAACTGGGAAGTGTTTGAATGCCGGGTTAAAAAAACCCTCATAAACTCTGCTCCATGTGTGCGGATTTCTGGAAGATAAAGGAGCCCACAGCTTCATCCAGCTTGTGCTGACTCTTTTCTTTTCAAAAGCCTTTTCAGATGTTTTCACTTTTCTGCTTGCTTTGTTGAAAGATGTAAAAATTTAAGACAACCACAAAGTAAACATTTCAAAACTTTCTATTCTGAAAATTAGTGACATTTTCAAAATCCCTCAAATTCCATTTCAGCACCATCAGAAATGAAGATGTTTAGGGGGTTTTTTTGATTGGCAAATTTTCCTGGCAGGTTTTCGTTTATCGATAACTTTTATTTTTCAAAGAAAATAGATTTATTATTCAGTAGAAACACTAGATAAGTAGATGTCTTGTCAAAATCAAGCAGGTTTTCTTTATTAGAGTGAAATAGTAATGAACTCATCTGCTTCCAATATTTATAAAGAGTAGGGAAGGCCATTAATTCTGCTGCTTGTGAATAAAACCATCTGTGATTTCTTTCCATTTGATGTGTTTTGGTTTTAATATACATTTTTCACAAATAAGTGTAGGGATTTTTTGTGAAAATGTCACATTCAGAATCTCATAAAGAAAGAACGCAAGGAGGGGGAAACTAAATGTTTTGTTAGCTCAGTAATTTCTCACCTTGCACAGAGAGTAAAATTCCTGCCAACTTTAACACATTAGGCGACAGAATTACATGTTCGGCTCTAATGCAATCCATGACATGGAACAAGGCAAACAGAGGATGTTTGGAAGTTTGTTTTCCTTTGGGAATCACACAGCACATTTAACTTAATCTGTCCTGACACTTGAATTATAACATGAGCTTCTTTAGGGAAGCAAAATGGTAGATGCCTCTTTTTAAAGCAAAGCAGGAGTTAATAAAATGGGCAACACGTCGAGGAGAAAAGGCCCGAATGAGCCATCCTGCCATTCTCAGAGCAAATGGGCTCCAGTCTGGGGTTTTTCCACCAGAAACGCTGGAAATCTTGTGACATCCTTCTGCTGAGGGTGAAATTTGACCTCCAGAATTTTACTCGATTAAAGCAAAAGCTACAAGAATGCCCCAAGTGAGAGCACTTTGTAGTCAGACTTGTGAGCATTCAATCTTAAATTAAACTGAGTATTCATCCAGCTGCTCTGCCAGGATTTATTTCACAATCTTACCAGCAGCTCCTGCATTGGAGACTGTACTGTGCCACAGCTTCCTGAGCTGTACCTGTAGGGCTGAAGAAGTTTTCTGCTCCCAGCCAGCACAGCCCAAGCACCCGGGGCATCTCTCTGAGGGCCTGTAGTGGGAGTGGGGCTGTAAATGTGATCTGCTCCACTTGAAAAGGTTGGCTCCAGTGACAGATTTTAAGGTCCAAATTTAACATCCATTGTCCAACAGGATCAAAGCAGATCCTTGGAGGTTCCTCTGAGTGAAGAAACCTGAAATAAAATAGCAGATGTCCTCACCTAAATCCCATAACTCTGGGTGCTGCAGAGCAGGGGAGGTATCTCCTGAGGAGGGAAGGGCAATGCCAGTTATCACTGGAAAAGTGAGTAAACTGGTTGTTTCTCAACTACCTGTTGGCAGAGATAGGAGAGGACTGTGCTCTTGTCTCGGGGCAGTTTTCACACCTATGCCAAGCAAGTAAGTCTGCTCACTGGTTTGCTTATACTGGGATGCATCAGGCCAAAAGCAGAGGGCACGGAGTGAGCAGAGTGAGGAGAGAGGGAGAGCAGGAGTGACCAGGATAATCCTGTGCCAGAGATGGTGGTGCTGGTGGTGACTGTTCTGTAGTGACAAACGAGTTCCCCACTGGTCAGGGGAAAGCTGTCATGGCCATGGGCTGGGCCAGGGGCTGGCAAAGCCCAAGGAGTACCAACTTGGGCAGATGTGAGGATCAGTTTCATGAGCTCTGGAGGCCACAGAGGTGGCTTCCTGTGACTGACTGTTCTCTGAATTACACGAAGACTTTCTGCTTTTCCCACTGACACATAACCCTGTTCCCACAGTCCCCAGCAATGACCTGTCATGGGTGGCAGAAGCCAGTCAATGGACTCAAAGCCCTTAATGCAAGCGTTTTCCCTGTTCTAACTCTAAATTCCTTTTTCTGTCCAAATTCCTACTCATATGAACCTTTTAGGAACTTAATTATCCTTGAGACTTCTACCTCTTTATGAAATCTGGTTTAAATCAGCAGAGAAAAGAGTTCAAAGTTATTGGGCAGGACAGGCAGACAGACAAGCACACAGGGATCACAGGAACCTTGTTTTCATAGGAAACTAGATTAAAAAAATCCCACAGCAGTTACCATCCCCTTTGGTGGCACGCCTGCCTCGGCCCGTGCGATGGTGGGGGGGTGCTGGGTTTGAGCTCTTGGGGAAGGGGAGGGGGCTGGAGCAGATCCTGCCTCCTCCAGCCAGGGTTGGCTGGGCAGTGGCGCTGGCAGCAGCGATTCCGCAGCCTGTCTGCTTCTCCCAGCTGGATGCAGATTCATGACATCCCTGCTCGCTTTGGCATGCAAACCTGTACCTAATTTCTTCTGAAACAGGCCCTGAGGAAGTCAGCAGATGTTATTATTAAAGCATTGAGCATCAGCAGCTCCCGAGATATTGTCAGTCTGTTAATGAGCTGATCAAACTGGGGAAGGCGAGGGCTTTCCCTACTTCTTAATAAGGAAAATAAGACCTCCAAGGTTAAAAGACTTCATTTAAACTGCACCAAGTTTATAGGTTGCAAAATGTTCTTTAATCAGTTTATTCTTAGAAGGCCCTAACTGCCCTTGAACAGGAGTGGACATTATCTTAAATGATCCCACAAGAACACAGCAGCTCTGTCTTGGTGGGGTTTGCTGGCATTCTGCTCCCTTAGTCTCCTTAACTAACCTTTTCTGTGCACCTTCTGCAGTTCTTTTGTGGACATTCTGTGCATCATTACCCACAGCTCTGCCCCAAGACTCCTGACGATTTATGAATTACTAGGTTTTGCTGTTTGAAAATTAGACTGTTTTTTTTATATATAGTGATCTATATTTGTATTTGTATTTGCAGTTTTGCAAATCTTAAATCCTAGCAGTTTCCCAAGGCTGCAGGAGACACCAGTTGTACAAGTGAACCAGAAATATCCTGAATTAGACCTCTCCCTGGACCTCTCCATGTCCTCCCTCACTCTGAGCCTGTCCCTGTACTTGCAGACCCTCTAGATGCTACTGTTCTCCTAGTAGCAGTGGCTAATGGGGAACCCTCTTTGTTGGAGCCCACTTTTCTCTTAATCCCATACTATCTGGAGGTCTTCTTGGGGTTTTCCACCTGCAGGGATGTCTAGAATTTGGACACCAGTGATATTGGTATTAGAGTAAATTGGTAACAGCTAAAAGTTTGAAAGAAAACATTTCAATAGGAGCAGAGGAGCATGACGTGCCTTAATAGTGCCTTGCCAGCACTACCACTCACTCACCTGAGACAGCTCCAAGAACAAGCTGAAGAACCCTTATCTTGGGGAGCTTCACTATATCTAAAATGCCAACCAGTGAACAGCTGCCAAGGAATGATCAGAGGGGGAATACAGAGAGGGCCCCTTTAATTCTCTCCATCTGCTCCTTGGTGCAAGTGGGAAGGAGAACACGGAGGTGAGGCTCCGTGTCCCTTGTCCTGCAGTCCCTCCCACAGGAGCTGGCCTTGTGTGGTTGTGGGCAGCCTACCCCATGCCCAGGGGGGACTCCCAGGTGCTCAGCAACACTTCCTTCTCACCATGGATCACTGAGCTCACACCCATGCCATGATTTATTCCAGCATGGACATATTTATACCATCTGATAAGCTGTGCCTGCCATAAATATGTCCGTGCTCTCCCTTTTGCTATGCACCAGTGAGGAAGGGGCATGTTGTGATAAATTGACCCTGAAATGTGGTGCATTTACACAGTTTTAAGGACTGGAAGTATCGGGTCAGTTTGGTGTCTCTCTGTTGTGGTTCAATTAGTTGTTTTTAAAGGCATCTGCTGAGCTGTGGCTTCCAGGGAACATTCTCAACATTACTGATATTTTTAACCCTAACGTGTGTCACTTGGCAAAACTTTATGAACATTAATAAACAAAAGGGCCCTGAGGTACCTCTCAGCATCAAAGCAGGACTATTCTTCCCCTGCTATGGCCAGTGAGGGCAGGGCTGTGCCCTGGAAGGGGAGACACTGGGTCAGCATCCACTGCTGCCCTGGCATGCAGGGAGAGCAGCATCCCAGGGGCAGCCAAGCCCAGGCTCCACCAGCACTTCTACACACCCTGCACAAGACCTCCAGGGAACCCACAGCCTTTCTGACCAGGACCACTCACAGGTTTGTGATCTGCAAGCACCCTTTGACAATCCTGGGTCGTTTCTGCTGACAGAGAAATAACAAACCTGAAAAAGTCAGTGGGAAACAACTCCCACTGGTTCAGAGAAGAGTCTAGAACTGGGACTGCTGTGGAGGAGGGGGAAGGGCAGTGACACCCAGCACGCCAGGGGGTGACCAGGTGAAGCTGGTTATGTGCCAGGCTGCACGATGGTATCCCAGCTGACGATGAGAGGAGGCACCTGTGTCATAATTCCCCTCAGATCTGGAGTCCATCAGCAGATCTGCCTTTGAGTTGCTACTGCCTGCCTCTTCTCCCAAACTGTGAGTATCAGCTATATTTTCTCATCTTTTAGAGGAAGTTTATAATTAGACTGGAATTCTTCAGGCAGAGGCAAAGGCCGTGCTGTGTTGGGTTAGATTGTTTGGTTAAATTTTGAGAAAAACTGTTCTTCATTAAAGAATGTGTGCTGGTTTCCGGAGGAATGACTGAGATCTTCCCCTCTGTAGTACTCAGAGTCATGTGCAGTTCTAAACTTGAGTTTCTTTTCTATTTAAATATTTAAAGCGTGCCTTTGCTTTTATTTTCACAAAACTTGAGCTGAGCTGGAGGGGTGGCACAGGCTGTGGAAGCAGAAGCTGGGTCAGCCCAGTTTGAACTGGCCATGGCTGTACAATCACTGACCACGTGTGCAGCAGGGCCTGAGCACCCCAGGAGAGGTTGTCAGAGATGTTAGGAAGAGGAAGTTCGTTTTTCAAGGAGTTTTGAGTGGTTGGCTGTCTCTGCACAGGGCAGAGCAGGAATCTCCGTGGGTGAATTGGGCGAGCTGGGCTCTGCTGCCTTGTGTGAGGAGTTGGCTGCCCATTCTCTGCTGTCCCTGTCTGTGTTTGGGCAGTGACACTCTGGTGTCTGTGGCCAAAAGGTACCCCTTTGGATATGTACTTCACTTTTATTGTGTAGAATGTCTTTCCTCTTCAGCAGTGTTGCCCTTACAGTTGTCCCTGTGCTGCTGCAGCTCTGGAGATGCGGGGAGGGGGCTGGGCTGGGGCCAGACAGCTCTGCTGGGAGCTCCAGGGCAGGTGCTGCCGTGCCAGCCCTCTGTGTGCCCCAAACAGTGCACTGGGGAAGGTCCAGGCATGAATTCACCACAGGCGTTTTCACCAAAAAAATCAGGAGGGTTAAAGCGGCTGTTGTGCATTCTTCTGGTGGAACCCAGCCCAACGTAGTGCTGGTGGGGTGCAGGTTGGTTTGTTGAGTCACCAAAACTTCAGAAAACATGAAAGCACTTTGTGTAACCAAACAGAATACTCGATACAGGCTTATTTCTGTGTTTACAGAACTGTTTTGGAAGAAAAAAATGTTAGTATTTAAAAAAAATCAAGATAGAGTATTTTTTCATAGCATAACACCAAAAGGAAAGTAGTGCAGCTTTGGACAAATTAGAAACAGGCTTGAGTATTAGACTTTACATGGATGGTACTCGGGTATTAATCCATTAAAGTAATCAAAAGAGCTTAAATAAGAATCTGAAGGCTGCAATATATATGTCAATGAACAAGCTGTAAAACTTCCTGAAAAGGTGATTTCAAAGCCATATTGTCCAAGCTTGGCAAATTGCATATTTAATTATTTTGTCAGTCCCTCTTTCTACTCTAATCTTTTGGTGAAATACCTTTAGACATATGAAATCAGTTAAGATAATTAGGGTATGATGGAATTAGGTGTTACTTGATTTTTAAGAAAGATACCATCCTCTGCCTTGGTATAAAATGTGTGCAGACCCCAAAAGCTGGACTGTATTGTAATGTTTTCTTTTCTATAAAGATCAAAGGTCTCCAGCCCCTTTCAAGATGTTTGCAGAATTTGTTTCCTAATTATCCCACATTTACTTATTTGTGTGCTGGGACATCAGAGTTAACTCTTTGATTGTAAAGATGAGATGGGACCTTCCTCCAGATGACTGCGGTCAGCAAAGCCTTGCATCTCAAAATTGTTTTTCAGATTACATGGCTGCTCCAATTCTGAGGTTCTAGTGTGGTTTAGGATAGATGAGGTGTTGTGTTTGCTTGATTTTAATACCCCAGTCCTCCACAGCAAAGACTTGGTTTTCCGCAGTAAGAGTTTACACCTTCATTAATATCCTTTACAAGTTTACAAACTCTTGGTAAGCAACAGTAAACTTTTAGGCTTTGATTTGTCTGGGAGTTGGAACTGTTTTCACCAAACCTTTATGGTCTTTCCATGAGGTGGTGCCTGAGTTTCTTCAGCAGAATTTTCTATAAAAGTTTTGAAATTAGAATTTCTTGGCTCACTTCATTGACTTTATTTTTCCCCCGTCTAGAGGGATATAAAAGACTGACAGGACACCCCAGAAATGTGAAAACAGGCTGTAAGTTTTGCAGTTTCAGTTGTGAAGTTACAAAAATAAAGTTGATTAGAATAGCATGAAATCTATAAAATAAAAAGGAAAATGTTTATAGGGGAAGTCTAATATGAAACATTTTTAAACAATGTGTTTTATTTACTTTTTATACATTTCATTTCTCATATTCTTTTGAACTTTTTTGAATCTTCTCATATGTTTCCTAATTACATTTGCCTCTGACTCCTGTCTGTATTTCCCTCAGCACAGCGGGGCTGAGCGTTTGTCTTGGTTTGTGTTTGTTTCTTTCCTTTGAAAAATCAAGAGGCTGCATCGAGCTTTTCTGAGGGTGTATTTCTGATAGCAACGCTGGGTTCAGTGCTGGCAGGGAGGCAGCGAGTGTTGTGATAACGAGTGGAGGATGTGCCTGCCTGTGCAGAGCTCTGCCCGGGACCCTGCAGCACCCATAAATACCCCACGGCTGTTTTGGGGGAAATGCTGCCTGCTGACAAGTGTAAGCTTTTTTCCTTCTGTGAAACCCTACTGCCTGTTTGTGGTTCAGCACAGGACACGGCTCAGGCTGAGCAGGGCCCCCTCACAGCCTGTGAGGAAGAGGAGGGCAGCGGGCTCTGCCGCTCATCACCTTGATTTCCCCCCCTGCCCTGCAGGACCGGGGTCCCTGCCCATGTCAGGGTCTCCTGACATGTCACCATGTCCGGAGCGAGCACCTGCTGGTGGCGATCGCAGCCCTGGGAGCGTCTCTCGGCTCTCACAGGCTGGGGCAGCAGGCTCCGGGGCAGCAGGCTCCGGGGCAGTGCCACACCGCCCCGGCACCGCTGCTGTCCCCGGGGACCGACACCCTGCCTGCCCTTCCCGGCACTGCTGGGCCCGGGCTAACAGACAGCCCCCCCGGGCTAACAGACAGCCCCCCCGGGCTAACAAACGGGACCCCGGGCTAACAGACGGGACCCCCGGGCTAACAAACAGCCCCCTGGGCTAACAAACGGGACCCCGGGCTAACAAACGGGACCCCCGGGCTAACAAACAGCCCCCTGGGCTAACAAACGGGACCCCGGGCTAACAAACGGGACCCCCGGGCTAACAAACATCCCCCCCGGGCTAACAAACAGCCCCCCGGGCTAACAAACATCCCCCCCGGGCTAACAGACGGGACCCCCGGGCTAACAAACAGCCCCCCCGGGCTAACAAACGGGACCCCGGGCTAACAAACGGGACCCCGGGCTAACAGACGGGACCCCCGGGCTAACAAACAGCCCCCCCCGGGCTAACAAACAGCCCCCTGGGCTAACAAACAGCCCCCCCGGGCTAACAAACATCCCCCCCGGGCTAACAAACAGCCCCCTGGGCTAACAAACAGCCCCCCCGGACTAACAAACAGCCCCCCGGGCTAACAGACAGCCCCCCGGGCTAACAAACAGCCCACTGGGCTAACAAACGGGACCCCGGGCTAACAAACAGCCCCCCCGGGCTAACAGACAGCCCCCCCGGGCTAACAAACAGCTCCCCGGGCTAACAAACAGCCCCCCCGGGCTAACAAACAGCCCCCCCGGGCTAACAAACAGCCCCCCGGGCTCGCAGCCCCCGGCTCACAGCCGCGGCGAGCTCTGTCCCCCTCGGCCCGGGCTGCAGGAGGGGACAGGGCGGGAGCGGTGCCCCGGCCCGGGGCGGGGGGGAACAGCCCCAGTGCCGCTTCCCAGGGCTCTGCTCCAGCACCCCCGGCTGCAGCAGACCCCGCAGGCCCTGGGCACGGCCAGAGCCGTCCCCCGGGCGGTGAAGCAGCCCGGTGATCCCTGGATGCCGAGTGCCATCCATCACCGCCCGGAGCGGCGGTTCCGGCAGGGTCAGAGCCCGGCTGTGCGCAGCGCTCTCAGCGCACGGGTGACTGATGTCCTTAAATGCTTTCCTGACTTTTGCGGGGCTATTTATTTCTTTGCCATCTTAGCTCAGGTGTGAGGTTACTTATTGAGTTGGGGTTTTTTTGGTTTGGTTTGGGTTTTTGTTTTATTCTTTTTTTTTCCTCTGCTTTTAAAATTCGGGGAGTTTTTCTGTAGAATTCGACATTCCAGTCTTTGCTCTTAAATTGGTGTTTTGTTAATTTTTCCCCCTAGTACTTATTATTTATCCACATAGGAGTCTAAATTTTTCTCTTTCACACACTTTGATAGGAATAGTTTTCTTCCTCAGTAATCAGTATATTACTCACCTCCTTAGCACCCCACAAGACGTTAGTATTCATTTCAGTATTTAGTTTGTTATAATTCTTGACTTCAATAACATCACAGCTGAGTTTTTTACATTATGTACCCAGCTCAGAAAAGTGTTGAGGAAAAGGTGAGTTTTGTTGGTTATTTTTAGCTAAACATGCACTAAAATACATCTCAGATTCCAACAGCCATTAATAAATATTTCAGGTGATGCTCTGGATTGAGTGCATATCCTTCTCTCTGGGCTGGGCAAAACATTTAAGTTCTTAGTTTTGCATAAAGTTACAATTTTTTTAAATGCCCAAATTTGAAATTAAAAAGTATTTTGGGTGTTTTAGTGATAGGCTTGTTAAAGATCAAGATGCCTCCTATGCACTCAGGTAAAAATTTTAACTAAACCTGATCTTTAAAGTGTCACAGGAGCTCTTGAAACAGTTCACCCAGTGTTTCAACCAAGGGCTCACGGAGGGGATGTGGTGCTGCCCTTGGCAGCTGCTCCTGGTGCCTGCAGAGGAGACACTGAGGGGTTTCAGACCAATTTGATGCAGTCTCATCTTGGAGATTTCTAACCTGAGCTGCTTGACATTTCCAGAATGGTTTATTTGGCTTCTGGCTGCAATTTTGCCCTGATAATCCTTTACTGAAAACCACATTTAGAAAATAAATTTTTTAAAAAGGGTGTGGGAGAGGAAGGAAATAAAAAGAGATTTTACTGAAGAACTTGTGTAAGTTCTGGATTTTGAAACTAAGCTCAGAAATTCCTCAAAGACACAAACTCTGTTGTATCACCATGAATAGCAACACAGAACATGAACCCCCAGGTCCTGAGTGAACACAGGGAACTGGCACAACCAACTCTTCAGCAACAAACAGCTGCAGCACACACAGTGCTGCTGCTGGATGTGGAGGTTTCACTCGTGTTAATTACTGTGATGAGCAGAACAGTCCTCTGCAGTCAGCATCCTTGGGAAACCATAGATACAGCTCTGTTCAGATGGCTTTAAGAAAATAATTTTCAAAGCTATCCTCATTGAAAAATCTGAAGGTATGTTATTACCAGTAAGAATTAAGGTAAACTTTGTTTTTACTTAATTCTAAACAGACTAATTACATGTATTAATAACATATAGTAATTCCATGAAATGTCTTGCCCAGATCACTCCCTGCTGAGGAGAAGGAGATGCTGTGCTCCAGCCCCTGTCCTTCTGCCTGCTTTTCACTCATTGCAATTTACGCTGCAGTTTTAGCCAGAGCAGCAATAAATCTATTTGAATCTATCCCTTAAATTCAGCTGGCATTTTTGGGTTAAGCTGGTCAAACACAACTAGAAACACGAGCATTTACCTTGCTGTGCTTAGAGGCAGCGGTGCCCGAGGTGGGAGCGGTGTCTGGGAGCCCTGGAAGCAGCCCGTGGAGGGTTAGGGTGTGCTCAGCCTCTCCTCAGACAGGTGCACAAACACTTCCCCCTTTTAGGTGCTACCTGCTCTTTACTGGACGTTTATTACAAGTCGATGCAATTTCACAAAGCACCTGCATGCAATAAAACCCTATTACATGTGTGAGGCCTTAAGGAAATTAACGGTTCGTCCCTAGGGATGCATATTTTGTTAAGATGTTTATTACAGATGAAGTGGTCCTGGGGTAAAACATTAACAAGTTGTAGAGTGATAAAAGGAATTTTATCATTTCTCAGTGACACAAATAGGAAGAAACCTTTAACTAAATCTATAAAATTCCTGTTTCCTAATGAATTTGCTTTAACTATTTATTAACTGGATGAACTTACACAGGCTGCGATTTGGATTTTTTCTTCCTTGTCCCCTCCCAAAAGGCATTGTCTATGAACTGATGTGAGCTCTAGTGCTCTAAAAAGAAACTTTAGATCAATAACATTTTTTAAAATAATCAATTTTTTTCTCTGTGGGTTTAAGGCAGGGGCCTAAAATTCAGATCATTCTTGTAATACTGATTTTAGAATTAAATGCAACATTAAAATTCTGTGTTATAATAATGCAAACTCATATTACTGAAATTACGTGTTGCATTTTAGGGTTCAGTCCCAGGAATTTATTTTTGGTTGCCATTCTTTTTTTTAGCACCATATTAATGAAGTTTGCTCTTTACCATTATTAGAGATGAAAGCAGGAGCAGTGCTTTGGACTGAGAATGCTCCATCTAATTGAATTATATGAATGTAGTTAAATGTCTACTTCAGAAAGGCCATATTCACTTTCAAGATTAGTTACTCCAAGAGTTAATGGCCTATTTAAGCAACATAGTCCAAGAGCCAAACACAGGTGGGCTGTGTTAATAACTTTATTTAAACCGTTTTTTCCCCTTTTGAGAGGCACAAGCCATCCATTAATGCATTCATTAGAGTTTATGGCATAGTTCTGCTTTTCTCCTAATGACACTATCCAGACTCAAACTTGCTTGGCTAATTTAGCCCAGCTGCCCTTTGCCTCTCAGCAACAGGTCCCTTGTTCTTCAGCCATACAGGCTGAAGTGTCACCATGATTAGTTTTTGGTCATTGCTGCCCATTGCGATATTGTTTTGTGTTTTCTCTGCATCAGAATTTACTTTTTCTGCAGAGTTTCTGCTGAAGGTTTGTGTGCAGCAGCTGTGGAAGGGGCTGGCAGTGCAGAGGCATTGCCGCCTCGCTGCAGCCCTCGCATTCCAATGTGATTGAACATTGTGGTTTATGACTTGACTCTGACCAAACAAGCTCACAGGTTTTAATATCCAGCCCTGACAAAGGTATTTGTGGAAGTTCCTTGCAACTGCAGCATCTGAGCTTGCCTGGACTTTTCAGTTTTAAGTCTGATCCAAGAATGCCTCTTACTGATGTCATTACAGCTGTAAAATGTGTGACTGTGTACAGAAGTGCCTGTTTCCTCCAGTAGCTGCAGTGGAGGTGACCTGTGTGTGTTTAGTAATGAATTCCCCAGGTACTAATGAACATCACAACAAATCAGAATGACCAATGCATCACTGGGAGAGGAAAAACCAGGGTGGGTCAGACTCTGCACCGGCAGCTCCTGACACTTGCAGAGTTTATTTTGGATTATTTAATCAGTTTGGGTATGCATGTCTGATGTTTCTGGGAGTCCTGTGTTAGCTGGTGTCTTCCAATCTGAAATATCACCTCTGATAAACTTGTACAAACAGTAGGGGTGGCCTTGGCCATCGTGAGATGCTGGACCAGCCAGTCCTGAGCAGCCCACCGGCCAGATGTCAGGATCACAGCACCACTGAACTCCAGCGACCACAGGGATGGGTGTTCCTAGGTGCTTCCTAACAGATGGGTTTGTAGGAAATAACGGCTGAGAACACTTCCGTACCTGCACTTAGCGATAAATAGCACAATTTCAGCAGGATGGCAGTGATGCTGCAGGTGTAACACTGTCCCTTCTGCACGAGCTGTGGGAATTCTCACTCTACACTTGCAAACTGCTGCATCGAGCTGTTTCCTTTTACTGATCTTTAAAGCGGCACGCGTGCATCTAAAAATCATCATTATCGTCGTCATCATCACCATCTCTGCTGCCCATTGACCGCTCTCTTCATTACCCGGTTGCGAGTGAAGCTGCGGGGCGTGTTCTGGCTGGTCAGGGCTGCAATGCGCCGGCCCTTCCCCGCGGGGAGCCGTGTCCCCGCCGTGTCCCGTGCCTCTGTCCCGTGTCCCTGTCCCGTGTCCCTGTCCCCGCCGTGTCCCCGTCCCGTGTCCCTGTCCCGTGTCCCTGTCCCCGTCCCGTGTCTCCGTCCCGTGTCCCCGTCCCTGTCCCGTGTCCCCGTCCCGTGTCCCTGTCCCGTGTCCCTGTCCCCGTCCCGTGTCCCCGTCCCGTGTCCCCGTCCCTGTCCCGTGTCCCTGTCCCGTGTCCCTGTCCCGTGTCCCTGTCCCTGTCCCGTGTCCTTGTCCCGTGTCCCTGTCCCCGTCCCGTGTCCCTGTCCCGTGTCCCTGTCCGTGTCCCTGTCCGTGTCCCTGTCCGTGTCCCTGTCCCTGTCCCGTGTCCCTGTCCCGTGTCCCTGTCCCTGTCCCGTGTCCCTGTCCCTGTCCCGTGTCCCTGTCCGTGTCCCTGTCCCGTGTCCCTGTCCCTGTCCCGTGTCCCTGTCCCGTGTCCCTGTCCGTGTCCCTGTCCCGTGTCCCTGTCCCTGTCCCGTGTCCCTGTCCCGTGTCCCTGTCCGTGTCCCTGTCCCGTGTCCCTGTCCCTGTCCCGTGTCCCTGTCCGTGTCCCTGTCCCGTGTCCCTGTCCCGTGTCCCTGTCCCTGTCCCGTGTCCCTGTCCGTGTCCCTGTCCCGTGTCCCTGTCCCTGTCCCGTGTCCCTGTCCCGTGTCCCTGTCCGTGTCCCTGTCCCGTGTCCCTGTCCCTGTCCCGTGTCCCTGTCCGTGTCCCTGTCCCGTGTCCCTGTCCCTGTCCCGTGTCCCTGTCCGTGTCCCTGTCCCTGTCCCGTGTCCCTGTCCCGTGTCCCTGTCCGTGTCCCTGTCCCGTGTCCCTGTCCCTGTCCCGTGTCCCTGTCCGTGTCCCTGTCCCGTGTCCCTGTCCGTGTCCCTGTCCCGTGTCCCTGTCCCCGCCGTGGAGCGGTGCCGCCGCCGCCGCCGCCCACGCATGTCCCGATGTGGCCGCTAGAGGGCGAGCGGGGGTGCCGTGCGGAGCCCGGGGCGCGGCCACTGCTCCGCCCGGGCGGTGTCACCTGCTGGGGACACCTGTCCGTGCCACCGGGACACCTGTCTGTGACACTGGAACACCCGTCCGTGCCACTGGGACACCTGTCCGTGCCACTGGGACACCCGTCTGTGCCACTGGGATACCCGTCTGTGCCACTGGGACACCCGTCCGTGCCACTGGGACACCCGTCCGTGCCACTGGGACAGCCACCTGCCCGGTGAGGGGGGTCACCCCTGCTGGGACACCAGTCTGTGCCACTGGGACACCCGTCTGTGCCACTGGGACACCTGTCCGTGCCACTGGGACACCTGTCTGTGACACTGGGATACCCGTCTGTGCCACTGGGACACCCGTCTGTGCCACTGGGACACCTGTCCGTGCCACTGGGATACCCGTCTGTGCCACTGGGACAGCCACCTGCCCGGTGAGAGGGTCACCCCTGCTGGGACACCTGTCAGTGCCACTGGGATACCCGTCTGTGCCACTGGGACACCCGTCTGTGGTACTGGGAGAGCAGGATAATTCTGTTCCCGTTCAGAACCGCTGTGCACTGTGCCGGGACTGTGATGCTGCCAGCTGGAGGGTGCAGGTGGGAGGTGTGACGTTACCCTGCCATGGTGGTCTGGCCCTCAGTGACAGCCTGAGCAGCTGCCTCTGCACCTGTCTGTACAGCAGCAGCACCAGTGCCCTCTGCTCTGGCTTTGGCCCTGTTGTGGGGGCCACATTAGTGCTTGGTCCAGCAGGCTGTGGGGTGGTGGGCACGACCTGGGTACTGGAATTCTCTCATTTGTGGGCGTTTACTCAGTAGCACATATAAAGACAACTTGGAGAGTACTGCAGGAGTCTGAGGAGTCCTGTGACAGCACTGTTTGAGCAAAAAGCATTGAATCATGGCCATAGATGATTATTTTTTTAGCCTCTGTGAAAGAACTGCATTTTGCAGGCTTTGAGTCTTGTTATGAGTAATTACCAGTAATTCCTTTCCCTTTATCATGCCTTCTTTTTTTTGATCTCTTTTGGCAGAATTTTTTACATAGGCACGTGAGTTCCCTGTGTCTTCTGCAATACTCTAACAATTAATTAATGTTCTCAGCAACTTTGAATGTAAAATCTCACTCTGCAGAAGGGGTCCCACAAGCACCTACAATATTTCTGGATGAATTGTAGCAGGATGTTGAAATTGTAACATCTTGTGACCCCGCTGCTTTTATCTGCAGAAGCAGCGAAAGAGTTAATGCATTAGTTAAAATGATTTTTAGCACTGGTCTGAACTGAGGCTGACAATCCATTACTCATGACTCTTCAGAAACCTAGCCTAGTTCTTTTCTCTTTCTTTTGTGATTTACAGATTTTTACACCAATTGTGAGCACTTTGCAGTTGGATATTTATTAGAAACTCTGAAGTGAAGAATTATGGTTGGGGATTCAAATGAGAGAAGCGTTCTGGGGTTTGTAGACCCTTTTCATCTCCCGTGTCCCCAGCCTGGCCAGAAAGGGTGGGTCAGCAGGCCCAGGGTGCCCAGGGCAGTGGTGGAATCCCCATTCCTGTAGGGATTTAAAAGCCATGTGTATGTGGCACCTGGGGACAGTGGTGGCCTTGGCAGTGCTGGGGGAATGGTTTGACTCAATGGTCTCAGAGGGCTTTTCCAGCCTAAACAACTCTGTGATCTCTTGGCAGTGATGGAATGAAGACCCTGAGTGCCTAGACAGCCCCAAGCAGGGGTGGGTGTGAGCCTCAAGTATGAGTTGAGGTAAAAGGCCTCATGAGGAATGCATTTTGGGATTGGTTGGAGGCTGAAAAGCTCCCTCCTCTGCAGCAGCTGCACCAGGGCATGCTGCCAGCATCCTGCCCCATGCTGGTGTCAGATAGAGCAGCTGCTCACTGCTGCTCCCATCAGCTCCTGAAAGAAATAATTGGAAAGAAAGCTCTTGCAGCTACAGGAACACCTCTGTCCATGGGGTTTGTTGGTCTGTCTGAGGGCTGCTGGGCAAATGTAGTTAAAGAGTGGTCCTTCATGAAAAAAAAAAAAAACAAACAAAAAAACAAAAAAAACAAAAAAACCACACAACAACAAAAAAACACCCTCAAAAAAACAAACAAACAAAAAAAAAAGGTGCAGTTGCAGCTCCCCTTGGCTCTGAAAGGACAACTGTGGCCAGAGACAATTTTTCATTATGGACAAGAGAATTATGAGGTACAAACGAGTGTGCACAAGAAAGTTCATAAATTACTGGGGATTAGCATCAGTGATGGGTAGATCTGCTGTGTGCAGCCTTTGCCTGGCAGAACAGGCAGGATCCTGCACAGTGTTTGTCACAGATCAGAAACAACAGCCCTTTGACAGATGCCACGTAGATCTTCATCTCCAAATTCACCCATCTGAGAAACATCTGTGTGCTTAGGCTGGCAAATCTCAAGGAATGCTCTGCCAAGCAGCCTCCTTCCGCTTTCATAGCTCTGTAATCCCCATTCCCCCTCTGAAAGGAGCAGGAGTGTGTGTGCAGCTCCTCAGGAAAACTGTGTAGGTCCAGCAGAAGTCTGCGAGGAAAAGATTCATGGCATGATCAAAAAGCACCCAGGCCTTTTACAGGCAAGGCTCAAGAGGTGCTTTAAGCAGTTATAAATAACAGTGGGGAGCGAGGGAGCAGATTAAAGAGCCGAGTGCTGAGGTCTGTGGTGGGCTGGAGCAGGGACAGGC
This sequence comes from Phylloscopus whistleri, assembly GCA_017589585.1. Taxonomy (NCBI): domain Eukaryota; kingdom Metazoa; phylum Chordata; class Aves; order Passeriformes; family Phylloscopidae; genus Phylloscopus; species Phylloscopus whistleri. Next base: position 4,671,913 of record JADMLD010001555.1, on the reverse strand, counting down.
AGCACAGGCTGCTCCCATCCTGCAGGGATGGTCCTGGGCCCTGGGCAGAAGTGTCCCCAGCACGGGGACAACGTGGGCTCTGTGCTCATAGCTGTTGTCAGGCCAGAGCACAGGGCGTTGGGGCTTGGCTCAGGCACCTCACCTTCCGACAGTGTGGCTTTTCCCTGGAAATTCATGTCAAAATGAGCACCCTCCCTCAGAGTGCCCCCAAGCCCTCTGCCCAGATGCTGGCACAGCCCTGGGAGCTGCAGGGATGGTGCCCATGTGGAGGAGACTCAGTATGAACATGGGCAGAGGTTCTAGAGCAGGTCTGTTGTGGCTTTTCTCCCCCCATCACAGCCTGTGGGTGAATTCCCCCAACAGCAGCTTCTGTGCCTCCTCCCCTTTGGAGTCACTGGCTCCTGTACTTGTTATAAAACAAGGCCCATTTCCCCAGGGAATCCTGAATTTGAAGTAATTCTGGGAAGTCTATGGATTTTGCATACAGGCTGCAGCAGTCACTAGGGATTTTTTATAGTTTTGTTTTTTGTTTTATTTTGAGAGGAACCTTTGGAGAAGTATTGCTTGCCTAGGGGCTGCCCCAATTTTTTCCATTTGTGCAGGCAAAAGAATATTGATGGGGAGGGGCATAGACACACACAGTACCCTCAGGGCTAAAGATGTTTCATAGGAAATTGTTGCTTTCAGACAGATGAAAGCAGATCCCTTTAATTTTTTGTTAGTGCACGCAAGGAACAAAGTGCTGTTCAGGTGTGCTGATGTTACCCCTTGGGTCCAGGCTTGGTCTCCGTGGAGCTGGCTCAGAGCTGGTCTGGAAATGAAATGTTAAAGAGTAGCAGAGGCACTTTGTTTGTAAAGAAGAATCCCCTGCCAATGGGTCCCAGCAGGCTGAGGTCACAGCAGGGTTTCAGGGGGGTTGTGGTGACAGGGCACGGCAGAGTCTGGCCCCTCTGAGAGACAGTGAGTGCTGGCAGTGCCTCACTTGGAGCTGCTGCCCTGTGCTGAGCTCCCAGACCCCCAGCTCTGCCCTGGGCCACTCCACAGCAGCAGGGAGCTCTCACCTGGTCCCTGCCCCATTCCTGCAGCCCTGCTGGACATTTTCTCCCCTCCTGCCTGTAAGGAAGGCAGCACGTTTGCTTAACACTTGAGGGCATGATTTATAAACAATCCTTAATGCACCTTTTAACCTCTTTTTTTCATTGTTTAAATTTCAAATTTTTTAGATGCAAACCCCTTAAATCAGTTCAATATGCTCTGAGAGGCTTTGCTTAGAATTTGGGCTGAGTTGTTTCCAAGTGGAAACACAACCCCCCAAAAAAATCACATCAGTGATTTTAATTGACTCTCCACTGTGTGTGTGCCCTCAAATAATTGAAGTGTTTCCAATACTCATCGATGACTCAATTTGGCAGTTGTTTGGGTGTAGGCACAAAAAAAAGGCAGAATGTAGAAATGTTACACTTTGGGCTTCACAAGGGCTTCCCTCTGGATTTGATTGGGATTCCTGTAAAGCTGTGCAGAACATTGCCAATGAAACTGGAAGCCAGGTGAGCTCTTGGTGAACCTGTGTGAGGTTTGGTGTGCTCCGAGTGGCTGGGAGGTTTTGGATGAGAACCAGGCAAAATTCACCCATTTCACCTGAGCCTTCTTTGTAATTTTGGAGTTTTCTTTACTTGAAACACAAACCCAAATCTGAGTGCCCTCAGTTGCTCTATCTGGGGCTTTCTTGAACAAGGTAGATCGAGAACCAGATTTGAGGATGAGGCTGTTTCTCCCTGGAGGACCTGTGATGTTCTCTGCTGGCTCCAGCTGCCCCAAGCTGGCCTCTGCTCCCAGTCACACCAGGCAGGTGACATTACTTCACTGTCCTTTGTCAGCTCAGCACAGGCCTGAGCTCTGGTTGCAAACAAAAAGTCCTCAAGGGAACAGGAAATTCATATCTAAACACCATGACACTGCAAGATCTGCTCTCATCAAGTTTTACTGAAGTGAATTCCTCTTAATCCATTTAATATAACATTTCATAGGCATGATTTTTCACTCCTGGAGTAAGAGAGACAAGGTGGTGTCTTGTACAGAAGCTGCTTCCTTGGGGAACAAAGTACTCTCAGCTGAACAGGCGCCTGTTCCCCTTGTCTGGCTGCTGATCTTCCTTCCCGATTTTCACAGGCACCTGCCCCTGCACCCTGTGCAGGAAGAGCCTTTCCAACGGCAAGGGGCTCTGGGGAGAAAGAGAAGGGAAACTTAGGAAATGGAAGGAGGGCTCTTTCTCATGTCTTTCCTCTTTTCATGAGGAAAACTGTACGGTGAAAAAATAATTTTCTGTTGATTGTTTGCTTTTAACAATCAGAGAAGTAGCAGCTACTGTTTCATGTATTTTTTCCTATTTAAGGCTAATTTACTAGAGTGGAGAGGGAGAACTCTTTTTTTCGTGCTTGTGTTTAGTCAGAGAAATTTCTGATATTCTTATTTTCCTCAGAGAAGGAAGCTGTGGTTTAGTAGTACAAACACTGTAAGCATGCTAAAGAAATGCCAGAAGCATTCAGAACACATGTATGGTCCTGTGTTAGTTTAGTCTCAGCTGAAGCACGTCAGGATGCTGCTTAGGGCACTGGCTGTGCCCACGTGTCCTCCCCCCGGTTTTACTGCTGTGCACTCGGATTCAAGGGAGTCCTGGTACCCACACTGCATGGCCAGGGGCTGGGCTGGTAGGGTTACTCACCCCTCACTTGCTCTCACACAGCCCTGGGTCTGGGGGTGGTGGTGCCAGCCTGGGGCGCGAGGAGGTCACCCCACCCAGGGGGGTTAACAGCACTGGTGGAGGTCTGGAATTGTCTCTGTGCCTCCAATCTTGACATAAAATCCAGATTCCAGGGCAATCTCTGCCAATCTCAACTATTTAATATCACAGCTTTTTCAATAGGTTTCTATTATTGATAAAATAAGCAAAGTTTGGTTTCTAAAGTGTGTTTTACTACCCAAATCATACAACCCTCAATGGCCATTATCTCCCACTCATCCTATCCCAGCACTTCTCACAACCTGACTTCAAATAGATTCCTCAATGCCCCCAGGACTCAAATGACCAGGCAACAGAGGGATCTTGCCCACCATAATTGACTCAAATACTTCTTTCCTGTGTGTACAAAAAGTGTATTTCATTCACTCTTTTGATAGTGTGTAAAATCAGTTTTCAACTTATGTGCTGCTGCAAAGATATCCCATAGATTTCTCCATCATTCCTTGCTGAAAAGGAAAGCACAACACCAGATGTGCTGTACCAGGACAAGACATACATACATGCTTATTTTGCAGACCAAGTCCAAAGCATCCCCTGCTCCTGCAGCAGTCCATTTTTGGGATTTCATTGTGTATTGGTACACATTGTTCAATCTTTTTGTGTCCGGGAGCCAAACCATCAGGGAAGCATCTGGGTAGAGCAGCTCATCCCCTGGCATGCAAACTATGCAAGTGGGGAAAGATGCTGAGGAAAAAGAAAAAACCTTGGAATTTCCACTGGCTGCAAGTCATGTTGCCCAAAGCAGCCTCAGAGGATAGTGGTCTAATGAAGCACAGAGCAGGCAACCTTTTCTTTTATGAGGCTCCCACAGCCACCCCGTCCTCTTGCCCAGATATTGGCTGCACAGCATCATCTGAGGCTGCATCAGGAGGGTGCCCAAGGCAGAGGAACTTGGGGCATTTGCTCCTTCTATTTCCTGTTGTTCCCTTCTCTGTGGCCTTGTGCATTTTCTTTCCCTGGTCTCGTGTTTGGATCCTCCCAGGTCTCAGGTGACCAAAGGGCCCAGTTCAGTTGTGCTGGAGCAGCATTAATCAAACCAGTTACAAATGCTCCCCTCTCTGTGGTATGGCAAAGCAAACTTTGGGCAAACAGAGACAAACTTCTTTTCCAGCCTCAGGAGGGAGTCCCCTCTGAGGCCTGGGAACATCCCACAGGTGTTTGTGGCAGGAGGCTGCTTCTTCCAGGCTCCTACCCCCACCACGGGAATTCCACAGGAACGGCCCTGTGCTGTCCTGGGCAGGGTGGGAAGAAGGAGAGGCAGCCACAGCCTTTGCTGTTCTGGCTCCAGTGATGCCCTCAGTGTTTTGCCTGTTCCCTGTCACTGCCCACTGCACTGAGTAGCTTTTTCCTGCAGCTTCATTGCCTTCCTACTTTCTCCTGTGCCCTGAGCTTCAGGAAGAGAGGAAGAATCTGATCTTGGCCAGGAATTAATAAATAGCAAAGCTTCTCTGCTCTAGCTGCTGACTTGTTTCCAACCTGGAATAATTAAGAAGTATCAAGCATCTTGGAAAGCAGTTGACTCCCATTAGGTTTCCTGCCTGATCTCCAAGTCAAAGGAATCAGATAAGATGTGGTGATGTTGGGGAATGTTTATACAAACCAGACTCACCCTCCTCACATGCTGCATACACGAATCATTACAGCACTCATATTTCAGCAGACATCTCAATAAATAGCCTCTAATGTATAAAATAATTAAATCCTCCTCATCTCCCTGTTAAATCCTTCCTGCGTTTTTTCTCCATTGTGCTGTTCCTTCCCTTCTGAGCTGTCCTGCTGACACCAGCAGGACTTCTGGGCACTCACAGTCCTTGGTGTGTGTGGTGAGGCTGGGTGTGACCATCCCCTCTGTGCTGTCATTGCCCTGCTCAGCCCCTGCACAGCTGGGGGTGTCTCTGGGCGAGGGGCCAGGTGGCAGCAGTACAAGTGACCCCAGGAGTGCCGGGGTGCTGAAAGGCCCCTGGACTGTGCTCTGAGTGTTGTGTCTGCACTCTGGGTGCAGTATCCACGCTCTGTGCCCACCCATGAAGCTGTGGGGGTGGCAGCAGGTTGCTCAGCTGAGCTGAGGCCGTGTGCCAGACCCTGGTGGTGCTGGTGGCCAGCACACACTCAGGTGCTCAGCTGCAGGAAACCTTCTGCTTGGTTCTCCACAGGGGGAGGGACCCAGTACACAGCCTCGGTGCAAGGTGGGGGCTCCCAGCAGGGCAGAGGGGGGTGACAGAGTGTGGCCACAGCACCCTCAGCTCCTAGCAGTCTCCTCTTCCCTCCTTCTGTCCGTGCAGCCCAAGCACAGAGGTGCAGAGGCAGGCTCAGCCTCTCCCCAGGCTGGTCCTGTACCTGGAGGCAGCCCCTCGTGGTTCTCACACCTTTCAGGTTGTGACAAGAAATACAAGTGCTCTGAGGTTTCTCTGTGTCACACATAGAGGACATTTGCACGATATAATTAATTGCACCCACAGTGCAAATATCCAAGAGGAAATAAATAGTTTTAAAGGTGCATAATGTCTGGGAAGCATGCGCTGATCTCTGGGGAGCAGCTTGATTTCCTGAATGCATTTTGAAACTACCACTTCTGACAGGTCTCAGTGTTTCTACAAGCCATTTTCCCATCAGTTACAGAACCCACTTCAAGCCCGAAATAAGGTTACCAATGTTTTCTAGTATTTTTTTATTAACCACCTCCACCATCTTGTAATTTAAAGCACCTGTCCATTTAAGTTTTCCTCCCAACCTACTAAATAACCCTGCATGATACATACAATGAAACTAATGGCTTTTGGATGATGTTGTTGAAAACTAGCTTATGAAAAGTGAGTTGAATGAACCACACTGCAGGAAATCCTTTTCATACCCCCTGGAAAACTGAGCTGGAACACCTTTCTGGTTCAGCATACGGGGCTGAATTCTTAAACAGTTATCACTCACTTTGCACTAGAAAAATGAGGATTGTCATGTGATTTCTTGTGTTGTTGGTGTCACTGTGCAGCCCTTCCCGTGGCATTTTGTGAGGAATGCCAGAGGCATGGCACACTCAGGAGCACTTGCCCACTAAAGACAGCCATGCAAAGAGACTGTCTGCTGCCTTCTGCTTCACTTACTCTTGTTCTTACAAAAACAGAAAGCTTTGGCTTCTGTCGAGGAGCAGTGAGTAGATTTTCTCTCAGCCAGAAAAAGAGCAGCTCTGTACCTTCACTCCAGTTACCACTTCAGTGTTTGTGAATCCTAAAGCAGGAGCCTGGTGAGCCCCTGAGGGGCTGTGGGCAGCACAGCAGTGAGATGGCAAAGTGGTTGTGCTGTTCCAGATGTCTTGCAGAGGAGGTTTCTTAGGTGCCTTGGAGCTGGGAATGGCAGTGACAGCACAGGTGTGTGGGAGGCAGAGCTGCAGCCCTGTCCAGGAGGCCACAAAAACAGGGACTTTGTTTTTTCATGGAAAGCCACCTCTCCTGATGGCCAGTCAGGCACTGTTATCTACATCCTGCAAGGGCTTGCCACAGGCCCCCGAGGTTTGTCATAGCAAGTAAGAAAAAGATAGTTCAAGAGTTAGGTAATGATGTGCGCTGAGAATTGGAGACTGCAGAGATAAAAGGCAACTAGTAGCAAAGCATAAAGACTGACACCACTTAAAAGGGCAGGAGAAGTAAAATGGCTAGACACATCATAGCCCTAATGGGAAACACATGAGAGATGTTGATCAGAGAATGCTGGCAAACAGATGAGGTCTCTGAAAAAAAAAAAAAAAAAAGGAAAAAAAAAAAAAAGGAGGAAACAGAAAACAAGATGGAAAGATAAAATTTCAAAGCAAGCCCTAAATGGATAGCAGTTCCAACTACTAGGAAGACCTGTAGTGATTTTGCCAAGTAGTACACAGAGAAGCTGATGATCATTAATATCTTGATAAATTTATTATCAGACAATTCAGTCCTGTCAATGTCAATTCCCTCCAAGAGATTAGAGGTGGTTAATGTGGGTAAAAGCATGTGAATTCCTAAAACCACTGATCCTCCTTGTCTGCATCTCCATATCCATGAAGTTCAGAGTTATAAACTAATGCAGTACAGAATCTGAAAAATATGAAAGCTAAAACTTAAGGCATCAAAACACTCAGGAGTTAACAGTAAGAGAGGCACAAGAGCAGCTACCACCAGCCTCAGATCTGCAGTTCTGTCACCTTCCTCTGTCTTGTGCCAGCATCTCCTGTGTCCCCTCATGGGATGCCCACTCCACAGGGTTGCCCACTGGCTTCTGGCACAGATGGAGAGTTGGAAAGTCAGTCCCTGCTCGGTGACACAGCTTCCTACCTGCCAGTTCTGGGAAAAGCCCTTTTTAACACCTCCCCAGTGGAGCTGGAGGGACACATCTGTGGGCACCAGTGCTGCTGTGGGGAGATGTCAGCATGGGAAGGGAAGCATGGGCTGAGGGAAGGTTCCCCCTGGGAGCACACTGGCTGTGTGCATGTGATGCTGGCAGGTGTTCTGCCATGCAAAAGCTGCATCTCACAGCCCCAGATGAGCAGGGACAGCAGCCACACTCCACACACACAACCCCTGGACCTCATGGAGAGAGAAAACTGAATTTCAGCAGTCCTGTCTACTCCTGCCACCACCTGGAGAGCTGCTCCTGCATTTTCCCCATTGCTTTCTGAAGGATATGCAGGCTCTGACCCTGTGCTGAAGTCATTCACAGGGCAGGGAGTCACTAACTTGTAACTTACTGCCAGCAAGACAAATAAAAGCACAGAAGTTCAGTGAGAGCCAAAGGCTTGGCTGTCCCACAGGCAGCACAGCTGTGACACCATGCTCTGCACACCGGATACATCACAGCCCAGGCAGAGCTCTGGGGAGGATCCCCACATTTGCTTTATGGCATTTGACATACCTTGATTTTTTAAAAAAGTTAATTACTCGTGACTTACACCATCTTTTGCAGCCAGGCTCTGACACAGTCTAAAGCTAAAAATACTCTTATTGCATTTTTAATCAGGCTTCATTATGAATGGCAGATGCTTGAAACTAAAGTGAAAATCATCATCAGTTGTATTTATTGGCTAAATTCCTGCAGCACTCAAAGCTTGAGAAAAATCAAACACGTTTGACAGCTGGTAGAATGAAAGGAAAGGATAAATCTCACCCTGAGAGCATGCACCATATTTATCATAAGCTGTTAGACCCAGAAGCATCAGCCTTCCACCAGAATACCATCACTGCTCTAACAGGGCCCCTGAGCAGCTTCTGGGGCAGAGGTGCCCCAGGTACAGGTGCTGGGAGCAGCCGTGGGGTGCCAGGGCAGCTCTGCCCGGGGCTGGGCTGTGGGGACATGACTGTGCTGAGCTGTGAGGCACGGCTGTGCTGGGCTGGGCTGTGCTGGGCTGTGGGACACGGCTGTGCTCACCGGGGCTGGGGTGGGCAGGGCTGTGCTGTGCTGTGGGGACATGCTGAGCTGTGCTGGGCTGTGCTGAGCTGTGCTGGGCTGTGGGACACGGCTGTGCTCACCGGGGCTGGCGTGGGCAGGGCTCTGTGCCAGCTCTGGAGCCTCGGGCAGCACTCCCCGTGCCACCCGCCCTCCCTGGCCCTGCTGCACCCGCAGCGCGGGGTTGGTGGGGACGTGGGGAGCTCCTCACTCCCCATCCGCCCCCCACTTGGCACCAAGCTGCTGCTGCTTGTCTGTAGGCACGCGTGTGATGGACACGGCGGCTTCACGGGGGCTGGCTGCTTCTCCAACCCCCACGGGCCGGGCAGGGGCCGCGGCGGGGCCGGGGGCTGCGGGCACCGGGGGCTCCGGGCACGGGGAGCTGCGGGCACCGGGAGCTGCGGGCACCGGGGGCTGCAGGCACAGAGAGCTGCGGGCACCGGGGGCTGCGGGCACCGGGGGATGCGGGCACCGGGAGCTGCGGGCACCGAGAGCTGCGGGCACCGGGGGATGCGGGGCCGGGGGATGCGGGCACCGGGGGATGCGGGCACCGGGAGCTGCGGGCACCGAGAGCTGCGGGCACCGGGGGATGCGGGGCCGGGGGATGCGGGCACCGGGGGATGCGGGCACAGAGAGCTGCGGGCACCGGGAGCTGCAGGCACAGAGAGCTGCGTGCACCGGGGGATGCGGGGCCGGGGGAAGCGGGCACCGGGAGCTGCGGGCACCGGGAGCTGCGGGCACCGGGGGATGCGGGCACAGAGAGCTGCGGGCACCGGGAGCTGCGGGCACCGAGGGCTGCGGGCACCGGGAGTAGCCGCAGCCCCCGGTGCTGGGCAGCGGCCGAGCCCGCAGCCCCCGGGTAAGCGGGGGATGGATGATCGGTATCTCCTCCATCAGGGCAGCAAGATGATTTCCCAGTAATTTAAGTACAGAAAGATAAAGTTTCAGCTAACTTGTTAACCTGATTGGTGAGCACTAACTCCGGTGTCACATTTCACCTCTAAATAATTGGGGGATTGTGATTTGCATTCCTTCCCTCTTCACCTGTGGGTCAGAGGTCCATGGCATGTCCTACAGCATTTGAACAGCTGGTTTGAGGTAATGGTAGTGTGTCAGTGCCTCAGAGCAGCCTGGACAGGTTACATCACTGTGGGCCACCTCTCCATCCCACCTCAGGAGCACAGTGTGGCTCACCACTCCACTGATTCCTTATCACCAACAGTCGTGTGGCTCCAGGAGACATTTCCAAAGTTCTTGTTGATACGTGTTTTATGGGCTAATATTGCTTGAAGACTGTCTGTAAAATGTATTTCTGAAGAGAACACTGAAAAAACCCGTCCAAAATAGAAATGCATGTGTTACAGCAAAATCCCATTTTACTACCAGAAGTTTGCAGATTACTATTTAGGTCTGTTTGCACTTGATTTTACATGATGCAGATTTATTAGGTTACAATTAAATATTGGGGCAAAATAGTTTGCCACCTCCTGCTGTGGTGCAGAGTGGCCCGTGCTGGCAGCGGGCTCCTGCCAGCTGAGATCAGCTCCTGTGGGCAGGCACGGGCAGACCTGCTGCATCAGACACTGCACTCTGGGGTGGGCTTGTGCTGTGCCCCCTGCCCGTGGAGCAGTGCAGGGTGCCAGGGACGGCGGGGGGGGGCAGCTGGGTCTCCCTGCCACTCTCCTGTTTGCAGAGCAGTGCTTTATGCAGAACCATAACATAGACAATATGTAAACTGTTGGGAAAGAAGAAAATGATTTGGGGTTGAGAGCCTTGTCTGAACTTTGTCCTTTTCTCAAGCAAAAGAAAATATTATTTCACCTTTTAAAGAGCCACACATAATAAGAGGCAAAATGTCAAGACCAATGTTGATATAAACCCCCAAGGAAAACAAACTCTATGTGACTTCTCCAAAAGGTCTCACTTCCTCACCCCTCTCCCCTAGTTTAAACAGATTTAGTAACTGAGGAGGAAGGGGGGAGGGCAGGCTGTCCTCTGGTCATTGCTGAAGGTCCCGGGCATGCACCCACCTCTGCAGCATCCTTGGTGCAGGGGTCTGGCCCCACACAGCAGCTGGCAGAGTGCACCTCCAGGGTGGGAGAATCTCTGACTCTCCTGAGGGAATCTGGCTGCACAAGGCAGAGCAGGGCAGAGCCACAGCTCCATTTTAGCACCTGAGGCACAGCAAGGGCTCTGTGCTGCTGGGGAGGAGCAGGCTCCCTGGGGGCACTGCTTGTCCAGCGCTGTGGGAGATCTCACCAGCACAGGTGGGACACACGGACACCCTCAGACTGTCACCTGTTTGGATCTGCTGCCTTCTCCAAGGAGTTACACGGGGTTAAAGCTGTTAGCAACTGGCACTGGGGAATGAAAAATTGCTTGTATGTAGAGTCATCCTCTTCTTGTATGATCTGTAGCAGGAGGTACAGCGAGGTCCCAGGCCACCTGGAAGGTGAAAGCACGCTGCACATTTGCAGAGCAAGTTCCCATCTGCTTCTGCCATGTGTCTTCACGGTTGCTGTTGGTCTCACCTTCTCCCTTGGGCTCTGCATTCCCCAGCATCCTGATCCTGCAAAGGATCTTGTTTTAAGTGGCAGTGTCCACTTGCTGGGGACAGGTTAAAGTTCTTCCAAAGCCGTTCAGCAGTTAGCCTGAAATATGAAATTCCCAATGACAATGCTGTTACTGGGGAACACAGACACAGTAATCCCTGCCCACAGCCACAATAACTGTCACGTGGTGCAACACAAAGTACAGAAATTAATAATTAATAGCCTTGAAGAGGCTTCAGAAGAGCTGTGTTATTATGTGCATCAGAACCAGGATAAATCACAAGCAATTCAGAAGTATATTCCCAGGTTCACTCATAACCAGCATGGTATTTGGAGTCGCTTTGGGAGCAATAAATGACAGAGAGTCCATATTATAAAAATAAACATGAACTTAAGTGGCAAGGATTCATTTAAACCAAAAGGGAAAAGACTTCTCTACTTGCACTATCAGTTTAACATAAGTAGAGCAAGTTTTACCTTGGAGTATCTGCCCCGTGCTTGGGAGGAGGGGATCATACTGGAGGGAGCTGATTGACACTGGCTGCTTCACCTCAAAGGTTTTTAACTAAATCTCCAAAACATGAGCCTCAAAATGCTGTTCCAAAGTGAAAATAAAAGGCAAAATGCAGCTGTTTGTCCCATGGCACTTTCACTCAGTGTTTTCTTAAATGTGACTATGACCCCCTATGTACAGTACTGGGGTTTTATCACAGGCATCATGGCATTCAATGTAGCCTTTAGAGCTGCCACCCCAGGAGCCCTCAGTGAGATTCCCTGCACTGAAATTCCAGTCCTTACACTCACAGCAGAGCTGGCAGTGCCCCTCGTGCTGCTCTGAAGGCAGGAGGAACTCAAACCTTATTTATTGACATTAATGGTTTTAAGGCACCTGAGAGGTTTTTAAGAACCTGGTTGGAAGCTTTTTGCTGAATAAGAACTTCAGCATTTTGCCCAAAAGTGCTTGTTGAAGTTTATATGATGACAGGCTTTTCCAATCTGACATTCCCTTTTTTCCCATTGGTGAAAACAATCTCACTATGTCCTCCAGCACAGGCCAAAAAAAAGCCAATCAAACAATCCCAATCATTTGTTCAGTCGAGCCAAATGTGAAATGCCATCAGCCCCTGCCTGGTGGTGCTGGGAGGGGGCACAGCCTGGCTCTGAAGTCACACTCTTGGCGCCACAGAGAATGCATTGGGAGCAGATAAAGTGCCAGCACTGGGGGAGCAGACCTGTATCAGTGCTCAGGGAAATTGCCCAGAGGCTGGAGCAGACAAGCCTTCCCCTGCAGAGCAGCTCCCGCTGGCAGCCCCCGCCCGCTGGGAGCCCTGCCCGCCTCGGCCCCGCTCTGCTCCTGCTGCCCGCAGACACCGCCCGCTCTCTGATCCTCGCTGCATCTCCTTCTGATCTCGGCCCCTCCTCACAGGCTCCGTTTCAATTAGCTCCCTAAATAAATACAAATTTGATGTGTGGTCTTATAGTGGGTTATTAAACTGGCTCCAAAATGCTTTTCAGCGAGAAGCAGCTCACTTTCCGCTGGATTATCCTACTTCACACTTCTGATGTAAAAACCCCGCAGGGTAAACACACACAAACACTTGTCTTTTCCTTCATAGCAGATTTTTTTCCTAATCTCTTGAAGAATTAACCTTGAAACGATTCTCGGTGGCAAGCAGAGCAGTGCCGGTGCCTCGGCCGTGTGCAATCTGCGGCGGCAGCAGTAGATGGAGCCAAGCGAGAAAGGAAAGGTTCGAGGATTGCAGCATTTCTCCCACGGTGCAGGTTTAGCGCTTGACTTAACTCGATTAAGAAAAAAAAAATTTCATTTAGTTCCTGATGCTTTGAAGGTAATACAGGGAATAATTATGTGTAGCTCTGTCAGCACAATACCCAGCGGAAAACAGTGATTTTTGGAAAAGTAACAAGTTTATCTTGAGGGATGAAGTATATAGTGGAAGGGAGAGAGGATATTTGTATTATTTTTTTGGGGAAGTTGAGAGATTAGGAGAGTAATCTGGGAGGGTGGTAGTAGGGTTTTGAGCACTGAAATATTCCTTCATCTTCTGTGAGTCCTGAGAAGTTACTCAGCTGGGCAGGAGGTGTCCTCAGCATGCCCAGGGATGCACTCAGAATGCTGTTGCTGGGCAGCAGGTTCAGAGAGGGTGCAGCATTGTTGCCATCACCCACTGTCCAGGGCTTCCCCAGAGACACTGCCTGCTTGTCAGCAGTAGCAGGATGTACATGGAAGGTGACACTCAGGCTCTCTAGTGGGCTGGCACAAGCTTGTTCTCAGGCCCCCTGGTCTGAGCAGGCTGTGGCTGGTGGATGCAAGGCTGCCTTCTCCAGCCGTGGGCCATGCAGTTCCCTGAGCTGTGGGGTGGTTGGTGTAGTTCAGCAAACTCTGCTGCAATGAATGTTGGACAATAAGGTTTTGCCCAAGGCACATTCTGGAATATGTGCTGGCTTGGTGTAAGATAGTTTAGATCTGTGTTTTGAGGGAAAACACTTTGCTGACCAGGGGAAATGGGAAAAAAAACCCCTCAAGTCAAGTGCTCACAACAGCCTCTTGATTTTGGTGCAGGGTAGTTACCAACTGACCTGCTGGCTCCTCAGAATTGCTCTGCTTGGGCTGCACCTCACTGAGGGGGCAGAACTCCCCACCCAGGGCTGTCCCACCTTGTGCTGGCTGCTTTGTCCTGGCCAGCTCTGGAGCTCTGGTATTGGGGTGGGTGAATGTCCAGGTGAGAGCTCAGCAAAACCAAGGAGAGCATTTACCCAGTGTCCCAGTGACCCTGTGCCAGGTGGAACTTGGCCCTGGGAGCAGGAGGTGGCTGGTCAGAGCAGAGCAGGGACAAGCAGCACCCACATGCCTCCAGCAGTTCAAGCAAGCTGTGTAAGGGGCAGTTACTGCAGCTGAAATGGGAAAAGATGAATGAGACCACAGTGAACCCTCCCTGCAACTCTCATAAACCATTCCCTTGTTTGATGTATTTAATTGGGTTTAACTCATGCTGAATGTTGCTGTGTGAAGATGCTGGTTTTTTGGAAGTTGCTGAATTCTAGTGGTCAATGAATCCATCTCTGTGTGCTCCAAGTTCTATTAAACATCACATGGAGAAAGGTGATGGAGAAAGACAAGATGTAATCCAGTCCAGTCCTTTCTGTTTCTGCATTTGCTTTATTTTCAGTGTCTGAGGTTTAAATCCTTACCAGGAATACTTGTATGGGAAGAATTGAGAAAGACAAATCACATACCATCATTCCCTTCTCCCTCTGCTCTTACCTGTCCTTCTCCCTTCCCCTCCCAGGGGCTGCACTGGGTGTGACAAGGCCAGCACCACCCCACTGGCAGGGCACTGGAGGCAGGGCTTGGCAGGCAGCTCTGGATTCTCACACAACATTTTAGTGCATGCCCAAAGGTGCCAACAGATGCAAAAGAGGTGAATCAGAAGTTTTAAGGAGGTACAGAGAGCACTCAATCTGCACAGTTTGATAAACACTTGAGGTGTTATTGGCGGGGGTTGTGGGGCCACTTGGTTGCAGGAGATCTTGGGGAGGAGAACCGTGGCAGCAGGAGAACTGAAGGGTGTTCTCCCTTCACAGACCTCTGGGCAGGTGTCTGGGAAGGGCTGGCCAGGCCTCCTCCTTCCCATGCCACTTCTCCAGGTGCTCTGACCATGTAGAGACAGAAACAAATGAGTAAGATCTTTTCATGCAACCAGGGAAAAAATATGGAACTATTCTATTCCTCAAAAAGCATTCAGGAGGTGAATAAAAAGCATAGAAGCATAATTGTAAAAAGATTTAAAACTCCAGCCTTTTCTACCGTCCATTTCTACAAACACATTGTGCCCATGGTGCTCCAATGTCAATCAATTAATGCAACTGGCAAAAAACCCCAATGCTTTAGAGTAGTAATTACCTAAATGGTCTACACTTAGCAAATAAATGTTAAATCCTCATAAATAATGTTGTCAGATCTATTTGATTTCAACTACATTGTATTGTTAAATGAAACAAACACTACATTTAAATTTATTCCCCTTGCAGTCCCATTGTTCAGCTTTATTTTGATTTCTTTTAAAAGACAAAGAAAAAGCACATCCATCCTATGAAGAAGGCTACAGCCAAAACAAATGCACATCAAGTAAGTTTATTTAAGCAGATGTGCTCATAAAATGTTAACAAGACACGAGATAATTACAGGAAAAGGCTGAAGTCCAACTCAGTATGGAGTCCAAAGGTCTGAGTTTTATTTAAGACTGAGATCAAATAAAATATGCACTGACAGTGTAACACCAAGTCTTCTATCAGTAGTGATGCAGCCATTGTTTTCAAGGCCAATAAACTTTAATGTACCAGTGGAGTTGCATCCAAATCACATAAAATGCCTAGCCATGGAACATGTAGAACAGACTGAAAAGGGGGTTACGGTTCAAAATGTTACCCTAGTGCAGATTTGTTTATTGCCACTCCCATTCTGACATGGGGGCTGTTTCTTACACTGGGATGGTGTTTCTGCTGCAAACACACCTTTGTTCTTTGCAAGCTGATTGTCTTCATTTCCTAAATCAGCGCACAGGTGATGCAGACCCCTTGAGATCTCACACCGGATTCCTCACCAGGCAGCTGATGTGACCTGTCACGCTCTTGGTGACAGGGATGCAGCCCCAGCAGAAGCAGGGAGAGGGCTGAGGCCTTGGGGAGGGGATGGCTCAGGGCTGGGGCTGCTGTGCTGCCCCGTCATCCCGGGGCCGGTTCATTCTGCTCCGCTCTTTGTGCAGGAGGGTGCCCTAACACTCGGTGCAAGCTTCGGGGCCAAAGAGGTTCTTTGAAGGTCTTCAGGCTCTAAATAAATGGCTTATCCTCTCTTTGTTTCCGTCCTTTACTTATGGAAAGAGTTTGGGTGCTCTCCGCTGAGCAGAGCTCAGCTCTCCTGTCCCGCAGCCTGCGGGGCACTCCCAGCACAGCAGGGAGAGAGCGCTGGCTCTCCCCGCTTCTGGCCGTGCTGGGATGGGCGGCTGGAGGGGATGGGGTCCCCGCCAAAGCCCTGGAAATGCAGGTGTTAGCGTCGGCTCTGTGCTCGGGGATGTCTCTGCTCGCTCTGTGCAGAGTCCCCTTGGGATGCTCGGTGCAGAGAGGTTTGGCTTTTCCCTGCACACGGGCACATCCTCAGCAATGCTTTGAGGTTAAGAAAATTCTTTTTCTGGCTGCAAAGAAAACTTACAAATGTGACCAGAAAGGACCCTCTGCTTTAGCCACTAGGAATGAAGATAAAGGATGGTTTAAGGTGCCGTGCTTCTAAACTGCTCTTACAAGCTCTCTAAAGCTGTGATGGATTTCGAGCACCTTGGCTTAGTGCTACTGGAACTGGCTTCCCTTCACTGATTATTTTATTTCTATTAATTCTCTAACAATGAGCAGCATTCCTGCCTCCACCTGCTGGAGACACGCAGGTCGCAGTGTGTCATGTGAGAGAAATTTGGGTAACATCTTTCACATCATTCAAAATTATGGATCCAACAGATACAATTTGCATGTAGTCAACTTTAAATATTCCAGATTGGCGTTGTAGGATGGTGACCAAAATATATGTGTGTGTTAGCAGATGCTCCTTTTCAAGTGTTTCATTGTAGTGAAATTCGTCCTTTTTTCTTTATTTTTCTTTTTTTTTCTTTTTTTTCTTTTTTCTTTCTTTTTTTTCTTTTTATTTTTTTTTAGGATACCTACTTGATTTACATAATTTTAGAATATATAAACAAACTTTAAATTGGTTTCCCTGGACACTGTCGGGGTTGGAACAGCAGTCTCAGAGGTGAAAGTCTTGTAATTAATACAGCATGCCAATCAAATCCCACCGGCGACACGTATTTCTGTAATATCTCTTTTTTATTGTTGAGCTACATTATAAACATTTTGGAGGCTCACATCTGTCTCTCGTAGAACAATGGTAATTGAAATTAAAATGCTATTTTTTCCAACGTAATTATATTTTAGAAGCACACATCCTTGGTCGAGGATACGATGTTTTCAGCTCCCTATCTCAGTGCTGAAAACTCTAACCACCAATAGCAACGGTTCTGTACATCTTTCACCTGCCACAAAGAAACAAAATGTTACCCTGAAAATTCCTCTTCATCCGTACCGTGTTTTGCCCTCTATACCTCCTGCTTTGGCAGCAGAGGTGCTTTAGGACTCCCCGACAAAATGATAACGTGCAATGCTTCTCTGTCTTCTTTGTGAAATTGAGCTTGAAAATTCAAAATCTTGCAAACGTCACACCTGTTTGGTTTTTGGTTTTTTGTTTGTTTTTTTTTTTTTTCCCGTTTAAGAGTAGCATTTTAGTATCTTATCAATAACTTAATATACCTCATTAATGGCTTGTTTAAATCTATTGTTTTAGTAATTAACCGCAATTTTTCTTAGCATTTTTGACTGCAACTCCTACTTCCCCCACAAAGGCAGGGAAAAGATTTTCCAGCGTAAAAGGTGCCAGAAACGAAATTCTGAAGGCGCTGCAGGCTCCGTGTGTGCCGGTGGCTGGGAGCAGCTCGGGGAGGAGCCCTGCCTGCCCTCCGTGTGCTCTGCGGGAGATTCCCCTGCGAGCGAGGGAGCCCGGCTGTGTGACCCCTCAGCTTTGCCTTCACAACTCCCAGAGCTGAGGGGAGCGGGGCTCGGGTGCCGTTTTGGGGATTGCCCTGATCCCCAGAGTGACCCCATAACCACAGACAAAATCATGAACATCCTCGCTCTGCCCCTCCGTTTGTGAGCAATGGGGTTATTCCTTGGCACTTATAAAAATTAAGACCCAGGAGCTCATGTGCTGTTGATACTGAAGGATCTGAGCTCCGTGTCTGTCCCAGCAGATCTGGCTCCGTCGCCGGGGCAGGACCGGAGCTGCCCGGGGCTCCGCAGCCCGGGAGCCTCCCCTGGGGAAGGTGCGGACCCGCACGGGCAGCGGGGCAGGCCGGCTCTGTCCTGCCTGTCCTGCTGCTCATCCTCCTCCTGAGCCCCGAGCCGGGCGAAGCCGTGCGGGCTCCGAGCGGGGCTGTTCCCGTACGGGGCTGTTCCGTGCGGGGCTGTTCCCGCACAGGGCTGTTCCCGAGTGGGGCTGTTCCTGTGCAGGCTCCGAGCAGGGCTGTTCCGAGCGGGGCTGTTCCCGTACGGGGCTGTTCCCGAGCGGGGCTGTTCCGAGCGGGGCTGTTCCGTGCGGGGCTGTTCCCGAGCGGGGCTGTTCCGAGCGGGGCTGTTCCGAGCGGGGCTGTTCCCGCACGGGGCTGTTCCGAGCGGGGCTGTTCCGAGCGGGGCTGTTCCCGCACGGGGCTGTTCCGAGCGGGGCTGTTCAGGAGCGGGGTTGTTCCGTGCGGGGCTGTTCCGAGCGGGGCTGTTCCCGAGCGGGGCTGTTCCCGCACGGGGCTGTTCCGTGTGGGGCTGTTCCCGAGCGGGGCTGTTCCCGAGCAGGGCTGTTACCGCACAGGGCTGTTCAGGAGTGGGGCTGTTCCGAGCGGGGCTGTTCCGAGCGGGGCTGTTCCCGAGCGGGGCTGTTCCCTTACGGGGCTGTTCCCGAGCGGGGCTGTTCCGAGCGGGGCTGTTCCGTGCGGGGCTGTTCCCGAGCGGGGCTGTTCCGAGCGGGGCTGTTCCGTGCGGGGCTGTTCCCGAGCGGGGCTGTTCCCGAGCAGGGCTGTTACCGCACAGGGCTGTTCAGGAGTGGGGCTGTTCCGAGCGGGGCTGTTCCGAGCGGGGCTGTTCCCGAGCGGGGCTGTTCCCTTACGGGGCTGTTCCCGAGCGGGGCTGTTCCGAGCGGGGCTGTTCCGTGCGGGGCTGTTCCCGAGCGGGGCTGTTCCGAGCGGGGCTGTTCCGTGCGGGGCTGTTCCCGAGCGGGGCTGTTCCGAGCGGGGCTGTTCCGTGCGGGGCTGTTCCCTTACGGGGCTGTTCCCGCACGGGGCTGTTCCCGAGCGGGGCTGTTCCGTACGGGGCTGTTCCGTGCGGGGCTGTTCAGGAACGGGGCTGTTCCGAGCGGGGCTGTTCCCGAGCGGGGCTGTTCCGAGCGGGGCTGTTCCCGAGCGGGGCTGTTCCCCAGCGGGGCTGTTCCCGTACGGGGCTGTTCCGTGCGGGGCTGTTCAGGAACGGGGCTGTTCCCGAGCGGGGCTGTTCCCGAGCGGGGCTGTTCCGAGCGGGGCTGTTCCCGTACGGGGCTGTTCCCTTACGGGGCTGTTCCCGAGCGGGGCTGTTCCCGAGCGGGGCTGTTCCCGTACGGGGCTGTTCAGGAGCGGGGCTGTTCCGAGCGGGGCTGTTCCCGTACGGGGCTGTTCCCGAGCGGGGCTGTTCCCGAGCGGGGCTGTTACTGGGGTGTAAATGCTTTTATGGATCAGTTTATATGATGGGCTGCTTGGGACTGAGCGGTTGGGGTGTTTTTGTTTTCTAAATCGGGCTTAAGCAAAGATGAGGGCTTGAGCGTGCACGGAACTCGCTCTGTGTGGGCAAGCGATTGAACAAATGAGAGTTTTTGCAACGGAACTCGCTTCGTCTAAAGCATGAGATCATTCCCGGGAGGGTGGCGTGCTGACCCCGACCGAGCTTTCAGGTGACCGCGACTGAAAACGCCAATGTGTTCATATCCACAGGGACCACATCGAAAATCGCTCTTTGAAGTTCTCAATCCAGTCTTTCCGTTCTCTCTTTATAGTCCCTTTTACCCAGGTTGGAAGGATGCTCCAACCTGCAGTAAATGTGACTGTTCGGGCGCGCGTGTGTCACATAAACTGTTCCTGGGGAACATCTTCCCCCGTCTGTTACGCAAATACTGAACTTCAGAAATACCCTGGGAATCCCTACGGAAAGAGCAAAGCCAAAACTGCTCTAGGAACGGGGACCCTTCCCCATCGCTCTCTGACTCTTTCTCCCCGTTTTCACACGCGAAGCCTCGAGACTCCAAAACGCCTCGATTGAGGCAGAATCGGTCACCGCGACTCCAACCAAAAATATGCAGGTCCCTGGTTTGAGATGAGCAAGTCTGTGTTGCGGGCAGGGGTGCCATGTGGACTCATCTGACCCTGACTAACTGAGGCTGAGGGTGGAAGTGCTCATTGTCCTGAAAACTTTTTAGCCGCAGGATGAGAGGGGTTCTTTCAGGAAAAGACTTTGGGAAAGGGATTCCTCAACAATTCGATGCCACAGCTGAGTTTACATAATTTACGTCTATAGATAAATAGAAATAGTAAGCAATAAGCTGATTTCATTGCTAATGGGAGGAAAAATTAACCGTATTCCTCCATGCCCGCCGGCAGGAGTGCGAGCTGCGGCCGAGGCAGGGGCGATGGCAGCCTCCGGTCCCGGAGCACTCCAAGAATCGCTCCAGGTTTCGCCATGCCAGCACCTAAGCATGTCAGGTAACTCAGATATGCAAGAAAAGGGGAGAGAACAAGGAAACGCTGCCAGAAAAGCCTGCAGCCTCAAGTGCCTCTTCCGAGCCATCAGCTGGCAGCAGGTGAGGAATCCCACGCTGGGAATTGCATCACGCACCGCTCGGCGCGCCGAGCTGCCGGGCGCGAGGTGCTGGGGAGCAGGAGGCGCTGAGGGGAGCGGGGCAGGAGCAGCCCCCGGGACCGGGCTCGACTTGGGGGGTAGGAGGGACGGCCTCCCCCGGCTCCCTCTGAGCCTCTCTCGGGGTTTGCTCAGCGTTATCCCCGCTTTCCGTGCGGCACACAGGCTGCGGCGTTTTGCTTCTCTCTCGAACCGCGTGTGTTTCGAGCCCCAAAGCAAATCCTTCCACCCCTGCATTCCTTAATGACAGCACAATAATCGCTAATAAAAACCAGAGCGGAGCGCTCCGCTCAGGGCAGCGCTGCTTATTCGCGCGGCTTCTGATATTTCCCCGTTGTACGTGATCGTTTTCTATTGACAAAGGCAGCTCCGGAGAGCCTCAGCAGCCACTGCAACGCCGTCAACCCTGACTGCAGCTCCTGCTTTTCATATCTTTACGTAAAAGAGACGTCGTCTGCAGGCAGAGTCCTCTTCTCTCTTCTCCTCTTCCTCCCCAACACGTTTTTTCATGTCTCTTTCCAAGAAGAGCCGGGGCAGCGGCGCTGCGTAGGCGCGCAAAGGGCGCGGCGAAGCGATGTCTGCGCGCTCCTGCCTGGCCTTGCGCGGAGCTCTGGGCTGCCCCGCTGGGAGAAGGAGAGAGGCTCGGGGCGGCCGCGGCCCGCGCTCCCCTCGGCACGGCGGGGGGAAACGTTGGTAATAACGGAGAGGCCTCCCAGAGCAAAAAAAAAGAATTCTCGTTGTTGCTATTTTTTTTTCCCCCCTGAAAATTGAGCTGTGTTTAGGTTCCTAGATTAAACCTACAGAAACGATCCCGCAGAGCCTCGGAAAAGCAGAGGAGCGGCCAGCTCCCTCCTCCTCTGAGGAGCTGGCCCTCTGGACGAGAGCCCGCGTCCATCCGGCCAGCGGTCCCGCCGCGCTCCGGCCCGACGGCTCCCAGCGCCGCTCGGCACGGGCAGACCTCCTGCACCGGGAACCCTAGCTACTGCTGGGGGGCGGCGGGTCCCGCGGGAGCCGGGATCCTGCCGGGCAGCCTGGCGCAGCTGCCGAACCGGCGGAGCGGGCTCCCGCCCCGCTCTCGACGCCGCCCGGTCGGCGCCGAGCGCTCCCGTACCCCGCGGACAGCCCTGGCCCGGTGCCCCCGCCCGGGCTGCTCCACGCACCTGGCAATTCTCGGGAGAAAAAGCAGAAGATTGAGGTGGCCTCGTCCTTTCCCGTCCCACTGCCCCGCTCACGCCAGCTCGGGAGACGCGGCTCTGCCGAGCGTGTCCCTGCCGGAGCAGGGACAGCCCCGGGACAGGCAGCGCCCCGGGACAGGCAGCGCCCCGGGACAGGCAGCGCCCGGACCGGCTCGCTGGTCCTCTCGGCCCCCGCCCGCTTTCCCGGGGCACCTGCCGAGTGTCTGTGCGGGGAAGGCCAGCGGTGCGGGCACGGCCCAGCCCGCTCCCCGGGGGCACCGCCAGACTCGGAGGCTGCCGAACCCCGCGGCCGCGGAGGGGCCCGGGGGCCCTGGCGGGCAGCACGGGTGGGGGGCACCGCCGCCCCCACCCCGCTCGGGCCGGCGGGGCCGGTGCAGAGGCTACGCAGATGAAAGGCTGCGCTCGCAGGCGTTCCCCGCCGTCAGGTCCTGTCGTCCCCCCACAACCCCCCCGGCTGCACATGTCAGAGTTCACAGACCTGGCTGCTGCCTTTTACAACACTGAGCTGTAAAAGAGCGGATATTAAACCCGTATAATGGATCCAGCTCCAAGGAGAGGTTGAATTTCCCAGTGAAACGAAGGTATTTGCCCTGAACTGGGAAAGGACCCCTCCCACACCCCCTGGGCTGGGAAACCCGCGGAGCCGTCAGAGACCGGCCGTAAACTCTGCCCCCAGCCTCGCACCTGGCATCGGCCGCCCCGGGGGCACATGTGCGCGACACGCTGCTGCCAGCCGGGCTCGTCCCGCCCGCCCCATCGGGTCCCTGCCCGCGGCGAGCGGCCGAAGGGAGCGCTCGCCTTCGGTGCGAGCCGGACCCGAGCCCGGCGCCCGCCGCTGCTGTCCCGGGGCCTCCGCCGCCTGCCCGGCCCGTCGGGTCGTTGCGGCTCAGGGCGGGTGAGGGACAGGGCTGCGC
Source organism: Phylloscopus whistleri (assembly GCA_017589585.1). Lineage (NCBI taxonomy): Eukaryota > Metazoa > Chordata > Aves > Passeriformes > Phylloscopidae > Phylloscopus > Phylloscopus whistleri. Next base: position 4,649,502 of record JADMLD010001555.1, on the reverse strand, counting down.
CAGTAGCACGGCCCGAGCTGGAGCTGTGCGAGCGGGCAGCGAGAGCCGGGGGCCTGATGAGGCTGGGGAAGAGCCGCCGCCGCGGGCGCAGCCCTTGCGGGTGGTGCCCGGCGCCGGGTTAGTCGCGGGCACCGCACAGACCCGCCGGTAGCTACAGGAGGGGCCGGGTGGCGGAGCTGCTCCGCGTCGGAGCCCGGTCCTGCGGCTCCTTTGGGGAGGGCGGGGGCCTCGAGCCCTCCGTTCCACGAGGCCATCCGGACGGGCGCTCCGCCGGCGGAGGGAATGCAGAGCCCGAGCTTGTTTGCCGCGCTGCCCTCAAAAATCCACTTAGGGAAGATGAAGGCGCATGCAAATGCGTGGCGCCTCCTCGCCTGTGCCTTTAATCATGGTAAATTGGCTCCCGTTCCTCCAGGCCCCCCGAAAAGGCACACGGCGGCACCGCACGGCGGCGGGGCTGGGGCTCCCAGCGCTGTGCAGCGCCCGCCGCTCCCTGGGGCTTTCCGGCTCCTCGGCGCGGCCCCGGCGCCCTGCCTGACCCGCCTCGCTCAGCAATTTTCCTACCCGAATGCTGTCGTGACGGGAACAGAGCGCAGAGATAGATAGCATCAAGCGGCCTATATCAAAGAGGTCCTGCTTAATTAAAATACCGGCTCGGTGCTCGCCGCTTTCCACGCGGTGCGGCCTCCGGCCGCGTTCTGCCCGGTACCGCCGGCACCACCTCCCCTATCGGCCACCCCGGCTGGCCCCGTCCCTGGTCACTGGCCCCGTCACCTGCTCCGTGAGGCCGCCGGGCGAACAGGGTCGTTTCCCTGGGCCGGGGAACAGCCGCTCGTCAAACGGGCCGGTCCCGGTGGGGCTGCTGCGAGGGGAGACTCCGCGTGGTTCGCGAAACATTTGTTTGCATTACTGAGCAACAGTCCGATAATTTATTGTTATTGTTATTAGTAACTACACTTAGTAGCTCGTTCACATCCATCCTTCCGAGGGGGGAGCGCGGGCTGGATCAGTCACCGTCGTGCGCCGGCAGCGGCGGCTCCTCCTGGGCCGGGGCCGCTCCGCTGGGGCTACCGAGCCAGCGCGGCCGGTCCTGGGACTGCCCCGCACGTCGGCGGCCGGGGGAGAGGCCCAGGACGTGGAGGCACCGGGCAGCGGGAGCCGCCGCCGAGGGCTCGGTCGGAGCTGCGGGTTGCAGAGCCGGTCTGGGGAGCGCCCTGCTGCGGGATGCTCTGTGGACAACGGGCAGCGGGGCCGCCCGAGGGGCAGCCACCGGTCTCCGCCCGGTGCCGAAGCTAGGCATCTGTCTGCCGTGCCGGCAGCCTGGTGCCCCGGTTCCCCGAACCCTCCCGCCACGGGCGTTTTTCTGTGCACCGGCGGCGGCCGCTGGCGAGCGGGGAAGGCCAGGGCTCCGCAAGGGAGCGAGTGGCAGAATCCGGCTGCGGGTGGAGAAAAACAGGACATAGCGAGCCGGCGGCACGCGGCTGCCCAGGGGCTCCCCACGTCCCGCTGCCGTGGTGCCGCCGAGCTGCGGCCGACGGCTGGGCACCGCTGTGCTGGAGGCCCGTCCGGCCCGTCCAGGCAGGGGAAGCGCCGCCGTCTCCGCGCTGCCCGGCACCCGGCCCCGCCGCTCGCCCCGGCCCCGCCGCTCGCCCCGGCTCCGCTCGCCCCGGCCCCGCTCGCCCCGGCCCCGGCCCCGCCGACCCCGGCCCCGCTCGCCCCGGCCCTGCCGCTCGCCCCGGCCCCGCCGGCCCCGGCCCCGCTCGCCCCGGCCCCGCTCGCCCCGGCCCCGCTCGCCCCGGCCCCGCCGCTCGCCCCGGCCCCGCTCGCCCCGGCCCCGCTCGCCCCGGCTGACCCCGGCCCGCGCCGCCCTGCAGTGCCGCCGCCCGCCGGCAGGGGGCAGGCCGCGCCCGAGCCCCGCGGTGCGGGCCGGGGTCAGCGCGGCCCCCGCCCCGGGCAGCCCGCACGCGCCGCTCCGGCCGCGCTGACCCCGCACCGCCCGGCCCCGCCGGACCGCGGCCTGCCGAGCGCCGGGCACCCCGCTGATCGTGCCCATCTTAGCGGGGGAGCGGGTGGTGCCCGTCGGTACTGGGGAAAATTCGCGTCCGGGCAGCCGGGAATGTGCGCGGACACCCACGCGTCCGCCGGCACCGCACGCTTATGAGGAGAAAGCCCGGCGCACCCCTTCCCTCGTGCGGAGACGGCCGTGGCCCTCCCGGGTCCCGCGCGGTTCCGTCCCGCTCGCGGCTGGGGCCCCGCTGCGCTCCCCGCAGCGCCGGTACCGGCGGGCGTGGGCACTGGGCGGGACCGACGGGCCGGGAGCGGCGACGGGCGGCGCGTCCCGGCGGCCCGTGGGGGATCGGTGCGGAGGGCTCGGCCGTTGTTAGTTATCCCGATGGTTCCTTCCTCCTGCCTCGTTTGGGAAGCGCCGGGACGGGCTGCGCTTCTTGTTCGACTCTCAAATTTAACTCAAAACAAAGAGATTTGCCTTGCAAATAAAAGGACAATTCGAAGGAAGCCGCGGGGAGGTGGGGCCGCTTAGTCTGGTTTGGGTTTATTTCTGTGATGGTTTTGCGCGTGGGTGTTTTAATTGCATTTCGCTTTTCGTTAAAAGCGTTATATAAACCGATATAACACCTCATCGAATTGTTCTCGGGGCAGGAGCGGGGATAACAATTACCCGGCGCAGTGATCGTATACACACACGGAAAGAAGCAACAAACCTTTAGTGTGATATTTGCGAGTAAAAGCCCACGAACAAAGCTGGAATTACTGCTGCGGGTGCAGGGCTAGGGGCTCTCGCTCTGCTTCCCGGTCCTGCTGCTCCACGCTGCCTTTTCGTTGGGTTTTGAGGAGGGTTTTTTTTTTCGTTCTTTTATAGCGAGAATTTTTTAAAACTCCTGCGGTAACAGGGGCTTTAATTTTCCACACATTTGTAGAAGATAATTTGACGGAAGCCCTGTGTGATGGAGAACTCCGAATCCTTACGCGAAAATAGGAAGGGGACATAAAAAATTAATGTGAATGAGCAGCTTTTGCGCCGCTGATTGAACTGTGAAATCTTAGCAGCATTTATCTTGATCTCACAATTAAATAATCATATATTATTTTTTCAGCATTAACGACAAAGATTTTCCGATTTCTACTGTCTAGAACAAAAACAAATAAGCTCTATTACTGAAAACCTTTTCCAAAATAATTTACTAAAACACAGTGACGAATTCCTTTCAAAGATTTTTTTTTTCTGTACGAAAACGGAATAAAAAGAAGTTTTATCTTAAGACCCACAAAATAGAAGCATTAAGTAATTCAAGTTAACACCCGTCCTGCCCATTAAGTATCAATATTTTGGAAGCATTTCAAAATATACTCCTTCTTCTGGCAGGGTCATGGCATATCACGGGTCACATTAAGAATCTCCACAAAGAATCTTTTCTGGATTTTCATTTCCTCATATTTAGATTTTTTTAACGGTATCAGGGGTAAAAAGCACACAAAAATACAAACAAAAACGAGCAAACAAACAAAAAAAAAACCAAACAAAACAAAAACAACACGAAAGCGGAGCCAGCGGCGTGGGGTCCGGCGCTCCATGCAGGATCGCTTTTCCCGTCGGTTTTTCCTCAGAGGGATTCCCGGCGCGGTGAGCTCGGACGGGGCTGTCCCGCACACGCTCCGCACACCGCACCGAGCCCTGCTCGTTCAAAAGCGTGAGCGGCCGACCCGAGCGGGCAGCGCTGCTGCGGAGCGGGCACGGGCTCCGCCGCCACAGCCGCACCCGCAGCCCTCGGGCTCCTCCTGAGTTTCCCGCTGGCAGCCTCGGCGTCACGGTCCGGAGCCGTCCCTCGAAAAGGGGCGTGCGCGGCGCGACCCCCGTGCCCCGTCCCGCCTGCCCGCCGGGCCGGTCGCGCCGCCGCCGTCCGCGGGACAGACCCACGTCCCCGCCGGTCCCGGGCGCCCCGAGGGAGGGTCCGGCCGCCACCTGCCCGCGGCCCGGCGCTGGACGCGCGCTGCTACCTACCCCGGACAGGGCAGGAGCCAAGAGCCGCCGTCGGGCCGGGAGCAGCGCGGGGCGCGGACCGGGGCGCGGAGCGGCCGGGGCCCCGCTCATCCGCCACCCTCGGTAGCCGAGATCGCTCTCCCCCTCCGCGGCTGGTGGGGGCGCGACCCGGGCCCGCTCTGCCCGCGCCGCTCGGCCGCCCCGGGGTGCGCGGAGCCGGCCGCCCCGGGCGCCGCCGCGCTTCAGGGGCCGCGGGGGCCCGGCGGGGCCAGGGCACTATTTGACGTCGAGGAGACGGATCACCGCGGCGCAGCGATACGCCGCGCACCAATGGAGTTCAAATGTCAGCAAGTTTGAGGAGGGGTGAGGCGCCGGGGGGTGTGTTCCTCCGCCGCGGCCCCTGCTCTAAACGGCGCGGCTCCTCGGGCCGCCGCACGGCTCAGGGGCTGGGAGCGCCGGGAGCCCCGTGCCCCGCCCGGCCCGCCGCGCCCGCGCTCCGCCCGGCACGGCCCGCCCCGGGAGGGCCCTCCGCGCCAAGCAGGGCGTGGGTCCGGCGCTGCCGGCGAGCAGGTGACACCGCGGCTGCCCGGCGCCGTGTGCGCGGCATGTGCGCGCCCGTGTAGCGGGGCGGCCCCATGGGCGGCGGCGCCGGCTCCTGCCTCTGCCCCCCGTCTCTGGAAGCCCGGGCAGGAAACGCTCCTCATGTCTTCCAGATAAAAATAAAAGCGACTCCTTCCTCCCGGCCGCAGAGTGTCCCCGCGCCCGGCCGACGCGGGGCTGAGCTGGCCCCGCCGCCCGGCAGCGCCTCTCCCCGCCGCCCGGAGCGCCGGGCCGCGCCGCCGCTGATGGACATCGCGACGGGTCCCGAGTCCTTGGAGAGGTGCTTCCCGCGGGGCCCACCGGACTGCACCAAGATGCTGGACGGCATTAAAATGGAAGACCACCCCCTGCGCTCGGGGCCGGCCACGCTGGGAGTGCTGTTGGGTGAGTTGCCGGTCGCTTCCCGACTACGCCGAAAGCGGCCCCGCGCACCGCTCGGCGCCCGGGGCTGCGCTCCGAGGGGCCCGGCCGGTCTGATGCGGGCTGTGGCCGCTCAGCCCCTGAATGGTGCGGGGCGCGGGACTGTCTCGCCGGCGTGTGCGGGGCGCGGGACCGGCGGCAGCCGTCGAGCTCGGTGTTACCGACCGGCTGAGCTGCGCGGACCGCGCTGCCCGGGACGGGGACTGGGGGAGCGGGGTCGGGTCGCGTCGGGGCTGGGAGCGGGGCCAGGTGGGGCCGGCGCCTGACGCCGCCGTCTGCCGTTGCAGGGTCGGAGTGCCAGCACCAGGCCGTCTGCGAGGGCTGCCAGCGGCCCATCTCGGACCGGTTCCTGATGCGGGTGAACGAGTCCTCCTGGCATGAGGAGTGCCTACAGTGCGCCGCGTGCCAGCAGGCGCTCACCACCAGCTGCTACTTCCGGGACCGCAAGCTCTACTGCAAGCAGGACTACCAACAGTAAGGGCGCGGGGGGCGGCGGGGGTCCCTCCGGGGCGGCCCGGCCCGGCCCGGGGCTTGCGGCGGCTCTGGGCGTGTTCCTGCTCGGGCCGCACCCCGCGCCCGGCGGAGCGGGGCAGCCCGGTACCGGGTCACGGCTGCGGGTGGCGGCCGCGGCCAGCGGGGACCCCGGCTTAGGCTGCGCGGCGGGCACGAACGGGACCGAAGACACCGAGCCGTGGCGTCCGACCCGGGCAGGGCGCTGCCACCCGCCCCGGGCCCGCCGCGGTCCGGTACCGCGCGGCGCCGTCGGAGGGGACGGCGATGGGGCGGCCCGGCCCGGTTCGGGCTGCGCGGGCAGCGCCGCGCTCAGAGCCGGCCCGCGGCGTTCTCCCGCCCGCCGCAAGCCCCGTCCCGCCGCCGCCCGCTGCCCCGGAGCCGCTCCGAGAGGCCCGAGGCCAGCCCCGGCGCCGCCCGGCCCGCAGAGCGGCCGATGGCGCTGCCCGGCCGCGGGGCCGGGGGCTCGGCGGGGCCGGGGGCTCGGCGGGGCCGGGGGTGGAACGGCCCGGTGGAACGGCCGTCGGGCGCGGCGGGGCCCGGCCGAGGGCCCGGGCAGCGGCGGGAGAAGCCCGGCGCTGAGCTCGGCCGCGGCCCCGGCCCCGCCGCTGCCCGCGCTCTCTCTTATTCCGGCTTTATCCCCAAATGTCAGGCGCTGTCGGGAGCGGCCCCCGCCGCGTCGCGGCCCCGCGCAGGGATGGAGCCCGGCCCCGCGCCGGGCCGCCCTCCCCTGCAGAAGCCCACTTCATGCTTGTCACCTAAATTGAGGATCCTTTTTGTGCCGGGAGGGGGGCGAACATGGGCATTTCAATCACTAGGACATAATATGGCTCTGCTAGAAGTCTGGCAACAAACAAAGAACAACAACTATTGGTTTGCATCAACTTTTGTCAGGCATTCAGCAGGCATCCAGAAAGGCCTGAAGTGGCTTAGTGGCAACAATGTGCATTTCATAGCTACAGCATGAAAATCCATCTCCATGGAAACGGGTAGTAAATGCTAACATGACATGCTGAGTATAAATATTGTGAGGGTTATAACTCTTGTATAAATGGCCCAGATAAATGTCCCCTTGTTTAGGAATTACAACAAAACATGTTATTTCGTGCTGCAGCCCTCGCTAGCTCCCGGAGAGCCCTCCGTGGCCCGGGCACTGTGCATGGGAATAACTCAAGGCTTGCCCGTGGGCTGCTGCCATCCCGCCCTTGTGGGGCCAGGGCTGCGGCACCTTTAGGATTTTCTCGTGCCCGGTTTAGGGACCCCGTCCACGGGCTTTGCCTTTCATTTCTACAGAAAATAAACCACGCTGTGGTAGCTGTAGATCGGTGAAACAACTCTTTCTGTAGGTAGTAACACCTTACATATTTTTGTTAATTAGTAAAGAATGTCGAATAGTCTTCAGGCTACCTAAAAAAACCCATGATTTGGCAATGTAAATATTTACATTAATTGCAAATAAATGTACCCTCTAAGTTCCCAACTTTAGTTTCTGTAAAATAAAGAATTGTACTTCGTGACCTAAAAAGCAAGATCGGACACTATTGCTTTGTAAAAAACAAAACAAAACAAAACAAAACAAAAAACTTTTCTGACTGAAAACAGAATTGTTACTGCTTCCAGAACTTCCCATATTACCAAAAGCGTCCAATTGTAGAGGGGGAAAATGGGGTAACCAGGCTGCCGAGCAATAAAAAGATATCAACATGTTGGCCTTTGTTGAATCCCAGCACCTAGTGTGACATGACATGGTGCCCTGCTGTGCCTGCCCCCGGGACTGACAGCGGCAGCGGCGCACGGGAAGGGGAGGGGAGACACGCTAAATCAAAATTTGTTTTCTCTGAGATTTTATTAGCCCAAAAGAGCAAACATGTGAAACTGTGCTGACACAGATTGTGTGCCCTCTCAGAGCTGCAGAAATATTCCTTTCTGGTAGCGAGAGGATAAGAATAGCTGTCTGTCCGTGCGTGGCCCTGGGCTGTGCCGCACAGAGGGTCAGATTTATCCCTCAGATGGTGGGGAGGGAGCCAGCAGCGAGCCGGGAGAGGCCACTGCAGCGAGGGGACAGAGCCGATGCTGGAACACCGGGGTGGGAAGTGCCTGTGTGCTCAGTGAGAGTGCCTTGGGGTAGTGAGATGGAGCAGAACCGGTGTGGAGGGAGACAGGGATCAGTAATATCTGATGCTTTTTGTTATCCTGAGTCCTATTTACAGATATCTGGAAAAAATAATTAAATTTAAAAAAAAAAAAAAAGGAGAATAAAGCTTACTTAAATATCTCAGTTCCTGAAATTTGCCTTAAATAGATTTTTCTGTACGTAGTAATGTAATTTTAAAGGTCAGATTTCTCCAGAACTCCCAGGACTATAATCAAGTGCTGTGTATATATCTTTAGGAAAATGGTGTCTCATCTTTCTAATGAAAGCAAGCTTCTGATGGGTCAGATATCAGACCTTACACCTTTCCCTGGGTCAGGAATGATTGCTGCCCATCCTTGGATGAGGGCATTTCACATTAGGGGGAAGGGTGAAAACAGTTTTTCTTTTTCTTTTCCTTTTTTTCTTTTTATTTTTTTAAGAAAAATGTTGGCTGTGTGAAGCCACCCTTATGCTTGGAATGTTACAGTGAGTCCTGGGGGAGGTGGATTAGTAGCCCAAGCCCAGTTTGAAGTAGTCAGAGGTGCCTGATAAATGTAATTTATCACAAAAATATCATCAGTATGTCAGTGGGATAAGCTGGGCACGTATTTTGGTCTCTTTTAAAAGAAGGAATTAAACACATTCTGAAAACATACTGATGTTTTGAGTTAATTCAAAACACTTATTTTGCTAAAATTTTGGATTTTGAGGGTCAGGTGCATTTGATGGCAAGGTTTTTAAGAAAAAAAAAAAAAGAAAAAAGAAAAAAGAAAAAAAAGAAAAAAGAAAAAAAAAAACCAGAACGGTGGCACCAGTGGCTTTCACAAGCCCCAGTCAAGGAGAATCTCTTTGATTTTAATTAGAACTTTGCCAAATTGCTGCACTTTTGTAACCTTACACTTACACTGTTTTGTTTTGTTGGTTTTTTGTTTGGTTTTTTTTTTCTTTAAAAGAAGTTTTCTTTCTGACAAAATGAAACCCTCAGAATTTTTTTTTTCAAAAATAGAAGGCTTGTGGTAGTTGTATTCTGGTTATTTGCTTAAATGAATTTACTTATTGTATCACTCATAACAGTGCTTTCTACCACAAAACGTTAGTATTTATAAATGCAACATTTCTTTTCCATTTGTGTATTTCCTTTTTTTTTTTTTTTTTTGTGATTGTGCTTTTCTGATTTGCTTTTCTCTCACTACCCAGTGTTATATAATGATTTGCCCTAGTTCTTGCTGATAGTAAAAAAAAAATATGCTATGAAAAATAACTCTTCCAGGATACGTATTTCATATGTAAGCAATGCATATAATTTATAGAAAGATCTGTATTCTTGTTTTGGTTTTGGAAATAAAGGCTCTGAAAGAGGCTTTCATTCAAGGGACCAGATAGCAAACACCCACAGTTGCAATTTCATAATTTTTCATTAATCCATTCTAAGTTTTGCTTAGGGTGAGAAAGACAAATATTCAGGCTTTTGTTCTTTTAGATGCATCAGGTATTGTTTTAGCATCACTTTTGGATGCTGTTTAGAAAGACCCACCATGTATTTCTGTTCTCCATCTTTGAGCCCCTTTCTGTCGGTGGCTGGGCTTGGTTCAGCTGTGCAGGCAGCCCGGAGCAACACGTCCCTCGCAGGAAGGAAAGGAAAGGAAACCCCACGAAGCCTCGGTGCTGCGGGGGAGCCTTGCCCTCCCCAGATTTTGGGAATGCTTTCACGCGAGCCTAACACCGAGGCTGATGTTGCTCAGTTCAGTTGCGTTTTAGATTCAAAACACAGCTAAAGCTTCCCGGCAGCGAGTCTCTGGGTTTTTGTGGCTGTTGTTTCTCGCAGAGCACGGGCTGTGGAATGTGGCAGGAGCCCGGTGCGGGAGGGACCCGAGCTCCCGGGTTCTGCTGCACGCACAGTGGACACCAGCGAGCCGCTAACGGCAGGATTTGGTGTGTTTCCAGTGTTCCTGGTTTATTTTTAACGGAGGAGCCGTTTGGCTCGGTGCAGTCGTGCAGCGCTGTGGGCTCAGCAGAACCGAGTGGATCGGGGATCCCTCCAGCCGCCCTCGCCCTGTGCTGGACGGGCACTGCTCCTTGTGTGCGGCTCGCTAGGAAACGACACAGAAACCAGGTGAAACTTAGAGACAGGAGTAGCCTAAGCACATGTTCAGGACATGGAGTAATGATTAAAGTTATGTCATCCACTAAAAATGCTTTTCCAAGTCACTGAAACACTCTGGCATATTTTTTTTTTCCTGAAAACCCCACCAGCCCCGCACCATCGGTCTCATCAGCGCCATAAAAAATCCTCTGTCCGACCGGGCTCTCGTGGCATCTGGGAGCGGTCCCGGAGCGGGAGCACGGAGGGAATGTGGCTGTTGTTCCATCCAGCCGTGACGTCAGCGCGGTGGCCGGGCCGGGCCGGGCCCCGGTCCCGCTCCGGGGGCTCCGTCCCCGCGGGTGGCGGCGGCCCCGGCCCCGGCCCCGGCCCCGGCGGCACCTCGGCCCCGCTGGCCACGGGCCGCCCGCTGGGCCGGGGCTGGGCTGCCTCAGCGCTGGCGGGGATCTGCGATGGAATGTGGTTTGAGGATTTGGGGAGACATTTTGCTTTGCTGCTGCAATCGCCGTAACATTGGACGAAATAATTGCAACGGGAAGACGCGATTTGCACTGATCCGTGGCAGAAAACGATAGGGGAGATCTTTGTGCAGTATAGGCAATATGCAATTAAATTAACAGGAGAATAATTTATAATGCTTTACTTCTACTCTGAGGAAAAAAAAAATCATAGATGTGAAATACGTTGCAAAAATTTCTTCAGTTATTACAACAAACAGGAATATTTTGCATTCTGTTTAGAAACTGAGACTGTTATTTTTTGGTCTAAATTTTTGAGGTAGTTCAAAGGCATACATCCCCTTTCCAACTATCAATAATATATCATGATAAAACATCTGGATTATGATGTCTCTTTTAAAACTAATTATGTTATTAGTGTATTTCAATGGTAAATACACACCCCTGTCATTTCCCTCCGTTTTCGAGCAGCCCGTAAAGCCTGGTATCTCCTAAAGTGCTCACTGCTCTGATGAACCTGAAAGTGGAGGGGGAAATTTATCCAGTGGCTGCTTCATTTGGTCAGATATCCGGGCAGAAATATTCAGGACAAAAAAAGGAGTATGCTTTTCCTAAGGCAGCTGGGATTTTTTTTCTTTTTGGTTTTTGGTTTTTTGTTTTTTTTTTTTTTTTTCTCATTCCAGACAACATTTGGATTTATACTAAATCTGCTATTTCTTGCAGTAACAGGGATCGATTCAATTTTATTCAATATCTCTTTCTCCTGGGCTGGCGAGCGCAGCGGTTAAATGGATGGGTCAGAGGAGAGCTGAGCCCCCTGCGCGCTCGGCGTGGGGGCAGCGGGGGTTCGGGAGGTTTGGGAGGTTCGGGAGGTTCGGGAGCTTTGGGAGGTTCGGGAGGTTTGGGCGCGGGAGGAGCGGCGGGGCCTCCGGCTGTAGGGACTCGGAGCCCGGAGGGCTCTGCCCGGCTCGGTGCGGACGTCTCCGGAGCCCCCGGAGGGCTCTGGCCCGGCTCGGTGCGGCGGTCCCGGGCCAGGAGAGGGCTCGGTGCCTGCTCGGTGTTTGCTGCCGCTGCCGGCTGAGCGCACAGCCCGTGCCCGCCCGCCCTGCGCGGAGCTCCCCGCGCTCCGCGGGGCTGCCTGCGGACAATGTGCAGTGTGAATGTAACTGCAACGTCCCAGGGCAAAATTAGAAAAGGATTTTTACACCGCTTGGGCCAGCTTGGACCGTGCCACAAGTTGCTTAAAAGGCTGTGGATTTCGAGCTCCATGGGAAAAGGCCGCTGCTGTGTCCTCCGCAGAAGGGGCACAAGGGCAAATGACAGACTTGCAAAAAACAGAAAAAAATCTTCTCTTTGCCTACAGTTTTTTCCCCACATAATAGTCGTGTTAATGCCCAAGTGAAGTAAGAAAGAAGCAAATAAATAAATAAAACGGTGAAGTGACTTGATCAGCAATCTCTGTAAAGGTAAACAAACGAGGTATTGCTCTGGGATGGTTTGGTGTAGTAGGAAGGGGTTTTGGCATCATTTGGGATGATTACATTACTCACAAGGCAAAGATTGACTCATAATGAAATGACAGCTTCTTGTTCATTGCAGAACATGAAATTTCCACATTTGTTTTGAGACAAAGGACAATATTAGTTATAAGTAACAATGTATTGTGAGCCCCAACAGCTGAGACTACAGCAGCCAAAGGAGTGAACTAGAGGAGTCTCGAGATAAATGGGTGCAATTAGAAACAGAATTTTCCTTTCTCCAGGTGAATTGAAATAACTAAATGAAGTGGGCAGGAAGTTTTTATTGAATATCCACCTTGCGGACTCTGTAGTTGTGGTTTGGTATAGCCAAAGCTATGAATGAAAACTGATTTTTTTGATAAAAAGTATTAGAATTTATTTAGAAAGCACGGGTGTTTTCTGAGTTATGGTATTTTATAAAATGTAACAGAGAGATAACCTCATTTTTCACCAGTGGAGCCTTAACAGCACTGGTTACATTTGGGAAGGAGACATCACTTTTCTCCACTAGTAACTAAGCAAAAAAAAATATGTTAACAACTTCACATCTAACTTAAAATAAATGTTGAAAGTCAAGCTAGTCTTCCAAGTCTGAGAAGAGAAAGTATAAAAGAGAAAAAAGATGAAAATACTCATAAGGTAAAATGAGCCTGAGTTTTTGTTTGAAATGCAGTGTTAGTGTTTCTAACATGCATGCTAATATAGATCTGAATCTTCAGTGCCTTATTCAGGCAAATTATTCACTGGTTTTAGGAGCCTCTTTAAATTCAATCCAAAATTGAGACACATACTTGACTTTTTTCCTTTTATATAAAAAATCATTTTTACATGTCAACCTTACATTTACTTCACATTCCTGAACTTGCTTTAGCTGGGCTTGCACTTCTTAAATGCAGCACTGCCTTCCCCTTGCCTTGCTCTCAGCGTAGCTGCAGCTGCTCTGGCCACACCACGAGAGCCGTGGCTCTGCAGCCCCCAGCCCGGGGACAGCCCCTGGCCCCAGCAGCACTGCCAGGAGCAGGCTGGGAGGACGAGGGCTCCTGCCCCTGGGCCTCAGCAGGCTGCTCTCAAAACAGCCATTTTGCAAAAGAGACTCTGGTTGTTAAAAAACAGATTACTGGTAACTATTTTCTCCTCTTATATAACCAGCACATGCCCTGAGTAGATGTGCTGCCATGGCCCTTTCTGTCTGCTGAATATGCCCCATAAGCAGAAACACCATGTGTGGTACGTTGTGCAGTTCTAATGCAGACTATTTTGAAGCAAAACCCTTAAAATGAAGTATTTGTAGTCAGCATTAAACATCTGCTGTCCCAGGAGGGTGCAATGTTGAGAGGTCAGCAGTGCCAGTGGCACCCAGGGTCTGGCTGCAGCAGCACCCAGCAGCCCAGCCCAGCCCACCTGTGCATGGCTCGTCACCTCGCTCTCACAGAGTGAGGGTTTTACCTTTCAAAAACTATTTGCCTGTGGGCAGCGAGCAAGTAGACTTTTTTGAGATTGTATTACAGTAAAGGGATTGTTAATATGAGTAATTTCAGTTCATTATTTTCTTGGGCTTGAAATTTTACAGCGATCTTCCTCACAGATACAGCAGAACTGCTGTAGCACAAATTGATTAAAAGTCCTTGATATCAGCATAAATAAGGTATAGCACATTTCTTTGGGACTTGATAAGTGTTTGTGCTCTGATTCTCCTGTAACAGGCAAATAGAGCATTTGTCGTGGAGGTCATTTCTTTGCTTCCAAAACACAATATTTTCTTTAATATGCACAAAATTTTCCTCTGCAAACATTGACATGAACTTGTGAACATGCAATTCCTATTGGCTTCAGTGAGAGCCATCCTCGCTCATCAAAGGAGGGAATTTGGCTCTTGATTTTACTGCAATCAGTGTTTTATTTAAAATGTACAAGAGTGCACGTGCACTCTCCCAGTAAGAGCTGATGGGATTTATGTGCACATGCTGAGGACCAAATCCTCCCGGTAGCTGTCAGGAAGTTTACTTTCGCATGCTTGTTCCTTGGTGTAACCTGAATCACCATTCACTGATGACAAAAACAAAACAAAACCAAACAAAGAATAATTGTCTACATCAGTAATTTTTTTTGCAGTTGTTACTTTCATCACGTTAGTATTGTGATAGGGAGCAAGCAAACTTGAATTTGCAGAAGAAACTATGAATATAATTTAAAAGCATTTTTGGTTACAGCTGGGGATTACTCTGATAGAGAGAAGCACCACTGCTCTTTCGAGGCTGGCACTGGTGCATTTCTTGTGTGCTAGTGAGGGAGCACACGTGCTGCAGCCTGTGGATGGGGACAGTTTGGTGGGGACAGCTCTGCAGTTCCCAGCAGAAGAGCTCGGCAGGGTGCTGGGCTCTGCTTGCACAGCTGCAGCCAAGGAAGGACCCTTGGGCTGGGCACAACACCTGCCAAAGCTCTCTAGTGAGAAAGGCCAAACTCTCCTCAAACACCGACCCCCCAGAACAATCGTATCTAACCTGTGGGATCCTGGCAGAACGATGTGCTCAGGACACTGGAGCTGTGGTGGTGTGGCTGGTAGCTCACAAGGGTCCAAAGCCAGGGGCTGTGGTGGGTGGGTGGCAGCTGGCACGGGGGAGCAAGCTGGTTCTCCCTGCCTTTGTGGGGTGGGGTCGTGCTGGTTACCTGTATGGGTGGGTCTGCTGCTCTTCCAGCATTTCTGACTTTCCAGAAGAGGAAGAGCTGATCCTCCACACTCCTTCACCCCACTGTTAATAATCATGGTTCGTGGACTAAATTTCTGTTCCACAAATGTTTGTGTGTGCGTGCAAGCTGGAGTCGGTGCCTGCCCTCCCTGTGGAGCCCTCCTGGATGCAGTGAGTGCAGCAGCACGGGTGCTTGCGGGGCTGCCGGGGCGTTCTCAGCAGCCAGGGACATTCCCTGCGCGGAGGGGCTGACGCTGCCGCTCGACAGGCCCCGGGCAGGGGCTGGAGCCAGCAAATCCCTGCCTCCAGCAGTGCCAGGGAAGCCAATTGCCCTGGCGTGCAGCAGCTTGCAGTGTCATGCAAGGTCAGTTTACCTGACAGCAAGTGTCTAGGGAGGGCTCGGTGGAGCTGCTCACTGCAGTTTTTGGGGATGTCTTTTCACAGGGCTAAGTTTTTCACTCACCCTAGGCAGAATTCACAGTTTAACATCAGGAGTTTTCTTCACAGCTGGATCTTGGGGTGGGCTTCATCTGGCAGTAAGAAAAGTTTCCCCTACGGAGTTTGACCCTGTGGGGCCAGGTCCCACTCACTCTGGAGTCGATACAGAAAGTGTGGTGGGACCCTACAGGAATGCTAGCACTGGCAGTGAGGCTGATTATTGTTAAGCATGCAAACAGTGCAAAAATACAAATGGAGTAAAACAATTTGAGGGAAGGAATGGCAGTGTAATCTTGCAGCAATACTCTTTGCACGGCATTATTCGTGTGAACCTGCGAGGCTCACTGCTTGGAGCTGCAACAAACAAGCGATTCAGCTGATGGGAGCAGAAAGTGTTAATAGCACTGACAGCTCCTTTGGTAATGGAGGAACAGGCGGATCCTACTACCAGCGATTCCCGCTGAGCCCTGGCTGCTCCTGGCCAGAGCTGCTGTGGAACAAAGTTCCACAGAGCAGGCAGAGTTTGTATTTCAGCAGCAGCTTTCCCTCATGTCTTGCACTGGGGCTGCAGGGGCACACATGACCTTTGTGGGGTCGCTGAACTTCTGTGGGGGTGTCCTGAGCTGCAGGGAGCTGGCTCTCTCTGGGGTGTGCAGCTCCCTCCAGCTCCTTCGATCTTGCCTCACCTCGCAGCCCATGCTGGGGCTAGTTCCCAGCAGGGTTTTGTGAGTGTAGAATAAATTAGCCATAATGGCGCCTGCATTAATTGAATGTGGGAGAATCCCCAGGGATTCCAGAGCAATTACAGGGAGTGCAGTCTTGCCCAGTGCAGCGTCCTTCCTGTCCTGCTGCTGTTCCCCAGAGAGGGAAGCAGCAGCAAGAGGGGACAGGAGGGCTGGGTGATGCAGTGCTGGTAGCTGCAGCATCCTTGGTGACAAGGGCAGTGCAGGGTGGTCTGTGGTCCCAGTGCTGGCCCAGGGCTCCTGGACTGAGCACTGGCAGCTGTGGAGCCTGCTCAGCTGATGTGTCCTACAGAAAGGTTGGAGAACACGCCCAGGGCAAGTGCACTGTCTTGGCTTCGTTCATGTCCCTCGAACACTGGTTGCCTTGAGTAATTGAAGCCTGTCCCATTTGTGGCTTTTTTCTTTAAAAAATCAGCTCATGCTTTGGCAGGGGTTTGTCTGAGTGCACAGCGGATACATTCAATGACAGGAGTCATAACATTCAATTTGTTGGATGCCACAATTAAACCTCAGGTTTTTCACCCAACCATCCAAAAGCTAATTGGACGTTGTCACTCAGGCAGCAATACACACAAACAAGGGCAATTCATGGCCCCGCATCCCAACAATGTGATTTTCATCACCTTACCAGTCGTTGGGGAGTCTTCAGCTTCCATCTGGAAGTACCTTCAACCCTTTTCACCTACAGATCTTGAAATAGCTATAACAGAGAGAAAACCAAAATTACATGGGGTTTATTGCCATTTCAGAAGGAAAAAAGTGTTTGAAAAAGTTTATTCAGGAAGCCAAGGGAAGTTAAGTGGGAGACATTTGCCATTTCATCAGTCTGTTGGTGATAGCCATTCATGTCATAAATGGCTTGTGTCATTTGATGCCAAAAACAACACGATTTTCCTCCCCAAAGGCCTATAGGGTTTTTTTGCAATAAATGTTTATTTGTTAATAATATACTTTAAACAGTCCAGCCTTGACCTCAAGTCTCCAAAAGAATCCATCTTCTCTCTGAAAAATCCTGCAAAGTTTGTGTAATTTTTTCTGGGAAGGTGTAATTGATGGCGCAGTGAAGGGCAGTGTGTTTGCTTTAACTACTGCAGCTGCGTGGATTAACTGTTTATAAGGGCCTACTGTGCTTTGAATGGCGACTTGCTTAGATTTCAGGCTTTAGTTGACAGCACTTCCTAATTGTTCCTTGGATTTGCTTAAGTTCAATCAGTAAAAATAAATTTCTGCACTGAGCTCACCCATCGTTCTTTCCTCACCGCTGCTTCAAAACCTTTGAAATGCTCGTTTGTAGGAGTTTGATTCCATGGATCACCCTGCAGCCTTGAAATGGGGATGACCAGGACAGGGGCTGAACTTGTTCTACATCTCCTGTTGATTTCAGAAAAAATGTCAGAGGAATTTGGGTGCTGAGCAAACAACCTGTATGCAAATATTTTTGACAGGCTTTTGGGTGTACTAATGGGAGTCTCTAGAGTCAAACATAGAACGGACAGATGTGAAGTGTAATCAAATATCCAAAAATGTAACAAAGGATTTTGTAAATATGGGTGATATAGAAACGGTTGTTTTGGGAGAAAATAGTAAGTAAGATAATTAATTTATAATATGTTGCACTGTTTTGAAATTGCCCTGCCAAAAGCTGGAGTTGGATTTCTACTGGTGAAGTGTTTGTGGAATGCCAGTGACATGTGACCAGTACCACAGAAAGGCAACAATTGTCTCTTCACTAAATCACCAACTACCACTGATTTAACCAATGTTAAATCACATTTATCAGCTGTTTTTGTTCTGCCATCAGCCACTCTGATCCTTCTCTTACAATTTTTCATGTGAACTTTCACTAAACAAGCAAAGTATTAAGGCATTTGTCAGATATTTCTTTGTTAGTCCTTAAATGAAAATGTGGTTTTCTAGAACTCTGGAGGACTTGTTTCCTTTAAGATCATCTGAGTTGTGGGAGAGGGTTACACATTTAATTTCTCAAAGCAGTTCAGCTCCCTGTGCTAGTTTGTTTTCAGTTCAACAGGCGCTTGGACAAAATGAAGAACAGTATGTATAAAATGAATGGAATTCATTTTTACTTTGAACATTTCACATTTGTGGAGCTAAATCATTTGGATAACATGGACACTCAGGTGCTTTGTATAAAGCTTATTTTAGTGGAACTCCATAGCACTAAATGGCACTGGTTGTTTGCTGAAATATGTTTGTAGTTTATTAATTGTAACAATTACATGATGCTTTAAAAATCTTTATTTTGAGAATCAAAGCTTCTGGCTTGGGCTGTCCTCCCACATTTAGAAGCTGGCTAATTTTTCTCAATCTCCTCTAGTGCAATTTACAAGGCAAAGTCACACACACAACTGGTTGAAGAGCTGGGTGCCTTCAGGGGCCCAGGCTGTGTGGTAAGTGGTCACTTACTTCCCAGGACAATTTCTGGGGCTCTCCAGGGCAAAGTGACCTGTACCAGCAAGGGTTTGGCTGTTCACAGAATCCAGGACGGGTTAGGCAGGAAGGGACCATGGTGGGTCACCTGCTCCAACCTCCCCACTCAAGCAGGGTCATCCCAGAGCACATGGTGCAGGATTGCATCCAGATAGTTCTGGAATATCTGCAGTGAGGGAGACCCCACACTCTGCCTGGACATTCTGTTCCAGTGCATGGTCACCTGTGCAGTGATGAAGTTCTTGTCATGCTCAGGTAGAACTCCATATCCATTGGTTCCTGCCTGTTGTCCTGGGCAGATACACGTGTAGGTGATGGCTGCACAGCCATGCAAGTGACCCACTGCTGTGTCCAGGGGCAGCAGCAGCGTAGCCTCCTCCTCTGCACCAGGCTTCGAGGTCTGTCCTGTCCTGTCCTGTCCTGCCGCCCTCCCCTCTTCTGGAAGTGACAGTCCTGTGCAGACCTCTCGGGTGTCCCCTGGAGCCCTCCTGGGCGGTGCAGTGCGGCGCTGCCGGGGCTCCCCTGGCTCCCCCGGCCCCTGCCCTGTGTGCTGCAGCCTGGCCCTGACCCGCTCCTGGCCCAGCCCGCAGTGCAGCACGGGGGCCCGAGGCTGCGGAGGGCACACGGGGGGTGCGGACACCACCGCTCCCCAAACTGCCCCTCCCGGCTCCCCGAAGTTTCTCCTGATTCATTCTCAGGTGATTCATGTTCTCAGCATCAGCCGCCTGTTTGTGAAACTGAAAAGAAGCAATCTGAAAGTGAAACAGTCACATTACCGAAGCTAAGTTAA
The DNA here is from genome assembly GCA_017589585.1 of Phylloscopus whistleri. Lineage (NCBI taxonomy): Eukaryota > Metazoa > Chordata > Aves > Passeriformes > Phylloscopidae > Phylloscopus > Phylloscopus whistleri. The sequence continues at coordinate 4,630,659 of JADMLD010001555.1, read as the reverse complement.
GAGGATGTTAAAAGTCCCTTTGTTGTACAGAGACTGAGCTTTACTGTGTTTTAGTCTTTTTGTCAGCTTTCTTTGGTATTAAATCGAGTGACAAAACATTTAACTTCATCCCTGTGCATGAGCACTTGTGCTAATTAATTCAGTAACTCTTTTGACCTTCTGTTAGAAGATCACAACTGGTGCTGTCCCTGCCCAGACGCCACCATCCCTCAGCACCCTCGGTTGTTCGTGTATTTGAAGCGTGGCTGTGGTGGGGATGGCTGGCATCCGTATGCTGTTACATTCTTGTAATAGCAAACGTTAAGAAAGTTAAATGGACAAATGAATAAGAGAAAAAGTACAAAAGCCAAGGAGCAATTAAACGTAACTTTTCATCATGAAAAGGATTTCACTGGTTTATCTTCTAATAAGATTATGTCACCGACACAAGTACCTAGGAGCCTGTGATTGACAGCCTCCTGTACTTTTATCAGGCAGTGTGACACTAAACCTCGGGGCCTTTTGTCCGATAGAGTGAGCTCACGGAAACTCTCCGTCCTAATCCCCTTATTCATGTCAGGCACAGAAAAGAAGTTCTGATCAGATGGCATCTTACAAGAGTGTCACCTCCACCCCCTTGGTGCTGGATGGACATGGGACATGGGACGCTTTGTTCGCTCCTGCCCGCGGCCCCGCGGCCCCGCTCCCGGGCCTGGGGCACTGCCCTGCCCGAGGAAACTGTGTCTGCAGGGCAGGAGAGTCCCAGAGAGATGGTAGGACGATTTACAGGCTGCCCGGTTTTTGTTTCTACTCTGTTTTTATTTCTCTGAAGAATGTAAGACCTTTAAAGGAAATACTTCCTTTTGTGTTGTGTCTGTAAGATCATGTAGTGAAATGTCTCACTGAGCCTCTTCAAACTTTGCACCCAGGCAAAAGAGTGAGTGGAACTAAACCCCCTATCTTTTCAGAAGCATAGGATCAATGTTGTAGAAGTCAGCAATCGATCCCAGTGCTGGTATTATAAGTTTCATAGCTCCAGCGCTTTCTTAAGTTGTAGGAATTCCTTTGTGCATATCCCTGCGGTAACCTATTGCAAATAGCGGTTCCCTGTGGTGCTTTATTTACTTGTCCAACTGTTTGGAAGTCTGTTAGTCTAAAGATCAGATGCTCTGAAACAAATCTTATTACCTTAACCAGCTCTGCAAATTCTTCTTTCTCCATTTTTATTGACTTCTTTTCAGCTAGAACTAATACATGTGCAGCAGGTGGGCAAGTACATCTTTCAAAGTTTAGCCCCTCAGATTTAACATGAGAAACTATAAATCTTTTTGTTTTCCTTGGAAAATGTGGGAAACCACAGGTATTTGAAGAGTTGCCTCCTCAGTGGATTTGTGAAGTTTATACTGGTTGCTGTAATTTTTGAAACAGAAGTCTGGGAAATTCTGAAAGAATGCTGCATTCTGGGGCATAGTCCAATTACTTTTTTCCTTGCATGTAGTATTTTTCAAACTGCAATCAAAAGCAACAGAATAGGAAAGTTTTAAGATTTTTTTCTTTTCATCCAGCCTGGCACCACTGGCAGAGAAACTATCAAACCTCCTCCGACTCATCTGCCACAAGCTGGTTCTGTCAGCACTATCACCAGTCCCCATTTCAGAAGGCGTGTGCAGCTCCTCTGGATTTTTCATCTCTATGCACATTTTTAAAGTAATTTTAGATGTAAAAAGTCAGTGCTAATTAAATGTTTTAAGAAATCATTCTGCAGAAATTCCCCCTTCTCCTCCCTGTCCCCCAACCCGGCTCCTGGCGACCTCGTGCCCCCCGGTGGGTGCTCACATCCCGTGCTGGGCAGATGCTTCATCTCTTGTGGCACTTTGCTCCATGATGTCAAAGTCCTTTGCTGAGCGACCTGCCTGGGGTTGCTGCAGGCTGGGGCCTGTCCCAGGCACGCTTATCCCTGGGACATACAATTTCTTCCCATGTATTCTTGGGACCAGGCTGCCCCAGGAGCCTGGATGGGAACGTTCCCATGTCTGGGTGTGTGGAGCCATTCGCTGCTGCTTTGCCTGTGTTTGTTTTTCCACTGTAAGCACCAGTGGCTGCCAACATGAAGTGCAAAAGGGAGCATACACAGGATCTTATTTTAAAAAAACAGCAGGCAAAGGAACCTGCAAGGCTGCGGCTTTCCTGCAGCAGAGCATGTTTGCTTTGAACAGCCAGCTCTGCTGGGATCTTGGGAGTGCAATCTGGTGTCAGTTTGCTGTGGCCTCCGCAGCACAGCCAGGGCTGGAGGTGCTCTGCTGAACAGAGCATTATGTACCCTGGAGATCTGTGAGGCTGGTACAGTCCATAAATGTCTGTAAACTTCTCAGGTCAATTAACTGATAGGTGAATTGAGCAGACAGTGTGATGTCAGGGTGAGCTTGGGGAGAAGGTTCAGTAAAACTGTAAAGGGAACCAAAACATTGGCAAAAGCCTTACTGAAATACGAGAGTGTTTAACAGATATGAAGTGTTAAATGCAAGCAGAAGCAATGTTGTATGAAGCTGTGTCTGTGTCAGAGAGGGCGACTCCAGAAAGCATCTGAGATCCTGTTGGTACCCTGGGTTTGATCCTGAGGGCTGTTTGGCACTGCCCTCGGAGCTCTGCCAGCCGTGGTGCCAGTTCGGGGTGTCCTGCCCTAACACTGAACACATCTGTTGCAGAAAGGTGTAGGAAATAAAGGGAGGGAACCAAGCCTCACTGTGTGCCCTGACACTACACAGAACAGCTTCTCTTGCTTTCCTTGACATGTCCTGCCCATCTCTTAGCAAGAGGATCAGTAAACAGGGAAAAAAACATCCACCCACAGTGAGTTTAGGCTGGTGTTCCTGCACTAGCAGCACTCGATGCTACAGCATTCTCATTGAAAGAAAAATAATGTTTGTTTGGACCAAAAAAAACCCAACAAAAATCCCCCTTTGGGGATTGAATTTCAGAGCCTCCCTGCCTTACTCTCAGCCCCCTCTGAAGGCTGAAATGATTTGTGAGCCAGGTCCTGTGACCCAGGGAGTCATCAAGCAGCAGAGAAAGGAAACATTTGGAGTTCAGAGGGACAGTGGGTTTGATGACCAGTGTAAGACAATGCAGATGTTTCAGATCATGAGGTCCCTAAGAATGATAATAAAATGCCCCGAACAGCCTCTGGGCTGGGATCTTCTCTGCAGCCCTTTTTCCTTGGGATAATGTTCTCAATCTCACAGGATTACATTTTTAGGGTTTATCAAAGAAGAATCTTGGTGCTTATTGCATCAGGTAATTCTGATCAGCAGGGTGGGATTTTAATTTCCCTCTGGGAAGTGAGTTACTGCTCTGCCCCCTGGGTGGGGGCAGGGGCAGGGGCACCCAGGGCAGTGGTGGTGGGGCTGGGCTGTGTGTGCTGCCAGCCCTGACAGAGGCCCATGGAGGGTTGTCTGAGAGGAAGTGAGCCAGAAGAGCAAGAGTTTTTGTTCATGAGTCCAACAATAATGCCATGTCCCATTGTCTTTCCTGATAGAGACAGAGATTTCCTGGAAGGAGGACAGGTTCTGGAACAAGGAAAGAAAAATACTGATGGAGGAGGATAAACCATTCAGGATCCTGACTCAGCAGCAGGTCTGCTAAACATCTAGGCTCTGACCACTGGCCATGTTGTCTCTGTCCAGTCCCAGCCTGTTGATCTTGGTGCTCCTGCCCTTGGGAGGAGTAGGGAAGAACCAGTGGGGCAGCAGCCACCCTGTGGACAGGAGCTCTGGGACCTAGTCCCAGCACAGGGATTGGAACCTGCACTGATCCAGGGCAAAGCATCCCTCAGCATCACTGCTGGGCCAGAGAGGCATGAGTCTGGCAGCCAGGTTTGTGAAAAAGTAGCCCAGAATTGTGCACTGAACAGAGGTTCAAGCACCAGGAGAACAGTGTAGGCTGTGGTGCCCAGGTTGGAGAAACAAACCCTGATACTCTCTGTCTAATGCTTATTGGGTGAGAAACAGCGGGCACCAGTCTGCTTGGGTGCATGCTGCTGTCCCTGCTGGTCAGAGATCATGTCCCTACCCAAGCTCAGTGCAGGGCTTAGGTACCAGAGGTGCTGTGGGGCTTGAGGATGGCTTTATTTCCAGACAGGAATCACAGTGAGATACCTAAGAGACCACCCTGAGCACCAAGGTAGGCATGGGTGCAAGCATCTCATGCTGTCACCAGTCAGTCCCAACACAGCTGGAAGTGACAGTGGGCACCTTTTCCTGATTCCATGGAGGAAAGCCCCATCCCATGATGCTGCCAGAGAATCTGAGCAGTGGGGCTGGGCCTGTGCTCACCCCACTGGGTGTGCTGCAGCCACTGCTGCAGCAGCAAATCTCGAATTACATCTGCAGTGACAAAATAGGATACAGAACTTAACATACTGGGTGTTTGTTTGTTTGCCTGTTTGTTTCTTAAAAAAAGCCAACTGCCTGTTGGCTTGGGGGGATGCAGAAACTCTTCAAGGTTTTCCTGACATCTGCCTTGCCGGGAGGAGGGTGTGCCCTGCACCCGCAGCAGAGGGGATGGTGCAGGGGCTGCGCGGGGTCAGCAGAGCTGCCGGCCCCGGCCCTGCCCAGCCCCTCGGCGGGGAGGGCACCGGCACTGCCAGGGCAGGGCAGCAGCAGCAGCTTTGCATCCTGGCACTGCTGCCAAGGGGACTCTGGCTGGAACAATTCCTGTGGACGCTGCCAAGCTGGAGCCTGGCAGAAGAGTGAGAATTTCCTAACTGTGACAAATGCCTGCCTGAAAAAATGTGTGTTTGTTTATCAGTGGTGAGTTCAATTAGCCCGAGCTTTGGAAAAGCTGTCTCATTGCTCCGGCAGTCTCCCCTGCCATTTGAACCACCTCTGCTGAGGAAAAGGCTAGATAATGTTTTGCTTTAAAAAATTTAGGAACTGCTTATTTCTGGTGCTCCCCTTTGCAGCCCAGCTTTGACTTCTGATGCTAGCTGGAATGGGAACGTGCCTTCTTGGTTGTGTTTGCTATCGAGAGCCAAGTTTTTTGGGTCTTTTGTGTCTGATGGTAAGTTTTGTTTTCTTATTGGCTATAGCTAAAAAAATGAAACCAGAACTTTGCCCCCAGAGAACTTCTGTCACAGGGGGTTTAATTAAAAAGCCACGTCCATGATCTGTGATTGTGATAAAATTTACTTTGTAATTTTGAAGAGGTGGCTGCAAGCTCAGTGTGGTTCCCCACCAGTGGGACAGACACAGTTTTGCCTTTTGACTTTGGCATTCAGCATTGGGCTTACGATGGGATCTGAGCATGGCCTTTGTTGTCATTATGGTTGAAGGAGCGTTGTTACAGGCATAACTGGAGTTTTGTAAGCATACGATGGAACATATACTTATGATATTAAAAAGAGGTTTTCAATAACAATCGTGTTTAGAAACAAATGACCTTGGTTTTCCATTTCTGGGCTGTTCTGTGTGAAGCCAAATGATCACTGTTCCAGGGATGCAATCTGCTGCATTGACTTTGGGGTTTCATGCACAAGAGAAGCAAACTGCCTACTTTAATATGGTGCTGAGCTAGCAACAATGCTTCTGCCTTCAAAATAGCTCCACAAAGTACCATCTCTGGTAATCAGCTGATTTTTTTAGGTCATATGTAAATTAAGAACACATCTGCTTTCCATATGTCTCACATACACAGCTTACATATGTTTTTGGATGTATTATCTTAATCATATTTATTGGCCAAAGCAAAAAAAAAAATTGAATTTAAAATATTTTTGGATTCATAATATTATAAAATCAACAACTATAAAGCAAATGAGTCATGTACTGCACTGCAGTTACAGTGTACAATTGCAACAAGTATTTAAGGGCTGTATTTCTTTGCTGGATCAAAATCTATAGGCAACTTTACTATCTCTCCTGTATTTTTGTCTAACAGAGATCTAAAGAAAAATTAATTGCACTTCTCTGACTGATTGTTATTCTGCTGAAGTATGGTTCTAATCCTTATTAACATTCTCTAAAGTCATGCATGAAATATGACTTTTGCACCACACTCTGTGGCATATGTTTTCTCTTTCCAGTGTATTTTTCAAACTATCTTCAACCCTCACTGCTGTTCATTATTTTAAGATAGGTTTAAAGTTTGCCACAGTTTCAAAACTGATCCAGTACAGAGCATTGCAAAGGAAAAAAAATGACACATCATTCTGCTCATGAACACAAATTGCTTCTGATTATTTAGCTTTGAATGTTCCCCTCATACTGTTTTTATTAAAAGCCCCAGTATATTTATTCTTGATAGTGTCTTCAATTAAATTAAAAAGAGTCCCTTTTCTATAGCAGTATGTAAAGAAAATAGTTGTTACAACCGCAAAATTACCGAAAAAACCTGGTTCTACTAAAGTACTACTTCAGTTCAACAACCACAGCACGAAGTTTGCTGTTTTCTTGTAAACTTTCCAGCCATTAGATAAACAGTGTCTGTGTCTTCACACAGAGCTGCACCCTCACATTGTTTGAGGACAGTTGTTTTCCTGCAGGTCTCTGCAAAATGTATGATCCATTAATCCATTTATCAGTATTGGAAAATTTGTCTGTGTGGATGTAGAGTGACTCTTTGGCTGGTGGTGAGTTGGTCTCTGCTCTAGGAACAGTTCATGTAAGAAATTGCTGGAGGAGCTGGGCAGAGCACTCCAGTTCTGCTCATTGCCTCCCAAGTGCCATTAATTTGAGCTGTGACAAGGGGAAGGAAAGTTGTTACAAGTGGGATCCTGTGACTTCTGCACACATTGCACACAGCTAGGAATGTTTTCCTTTGCCTCTTATAAAATAGTGATTTAGGAAAATGGTCTAAGTTTAGCAGTTTCTCTAGCTTCTCCTCTCTTTGCTTGACAATAACTGATTTTTTTTTTTTTTGAAAACACTGTCTTTTGGTGCTGTGATGTCACAGCCTAATATTGTGCAAAGGTGTAACTGGACCAAACATGTCAGGAACATGTCAGTAACTTTCCATAAATTATTCAGTCTCTTTGGGAAAACCCCTAATTATGTGTTAACTCATTTTCTACTTCAGAGAAGTTTTGTCTTGAACTTCAGAGTCCAATTGCTGGGAAGCTTTTATTTATTTATCTATTTATTCAATTTAAAAAATGGGGGGGTTTACTGTATTTCTGCTTAAAATTCTTTGTGTGTGAGCTCTGACAGAGAACTGCAAAGGTCTGGCAGAAATAGGATGTCAGAAATCAAAGAGTGGAGTCGCTTTAAACTCGTTTACAAACATCCCTGGGAGCACAGGATGCAAAGGTCCCTGCCGAGCTCTCCGTCCTCGCTCAGCGACTGCCACACACCCCCGAGCAGATCCCCAAAGTGCTCCAGGCAATAAAGCTGTTTGTGCTTTGAAGGCCATGGGGTATGGAGGAGAGGGCTGTTTGAAACATGTCACTTTGAACTGTGCTGGAGGGTCCCAGGGAGCTGGCCACCTCCATCCCTCGGAGGTCTGGTTCCAGTCTGCGAGCCCTGGAGCCAGCCCCATCGTCTGCTCAGGTGGCCCCACTGTGAGATGTCAGGCTGATAAGTGAAAGTAGAGACTTTCGAGAGAAGATCAAGAGTTTACTGCTTGCACTGCATCCCTCTCTATGTGTAAGAGTTCAATATGGCAACAAAAGGGGTTTCCTGCCTGCAGACAGATGCTGCCTTTTCAAAATGTTGCTTTACATTTGAAGCCTCAGCACATGCTGTAATAAAGGCCATCCTGCAACTTCAATGGATTGCATCATGAGGAAACTCAGAGAGGAAGGAGCTTTAGGTGGAGCTGTGGAATCTTTTATGAATTAATCCTCCGTGAAGAAAAAATGGGACTATCAAGTTGGGGTCAGTCACAGCTCAGGATCTGTGCTGTCTTATGTTTTAGCTCTGCTAACATTCCTGCCAAGATGACTGGCTAGGGAATAGGGGCTGGAATGCTGCTGAAACACCCAAATTGTGGTGCTGCAGAGGGGAAAAATAAAAGAGAAAATGCTGATGCCATGTTTCCTGCCCAAAGGGTACACTGTCCTGTTAGCTGATCCGCAGAACTTCAGTAGGTGCAGGATGATGCTACATTTAGCCAGTTGCTGTACCAAGAGGTGGAACTGATTGAGTCTCCCCTTGGAGAGAACCCGTGTGCGTCCTCTGTGTCAGTGAGGCTCGGCAGGGAGACGTGAGCATTTGGCTGCTCTGTGTCACCTTGGGTGCAGTTTTCTCTCTCTTTCTTACCATCTCTGTTCCTCCAGCCAAGTCACAGACCTGCAGAGTAACGAAACAAGTGGCCAGAGGCAGGGACACCATCCTGACTCCCGTGCTGAGGGGTGCTAGGGCAGCACTCCCTGTCTCCTGTGAATGGGGAACAGGGAAAACTTTCCCTTGGCTTTTTATTTTAAAGCAGTTGTTTTCAATATCCTTTTGCATCCTCTTTCTGAAGTGGGCTGGCCATTAAGCTTTACTTGTACAAGTGTTTGTGAAAAGCAAAACAAATAAACTATTGTTTATTCTTCAAAATTAATCTCACAATGGGCATTTAGTAATGCTGGAATGGCTGAGAACAGAGGTTGTCTAAAGCAACACATGGATGCAGGGTGCAGTGGCTTATGGTGGATAATGACCAGAGTACAAATACTAGGGTTAGAACGTGGAAAATGTGCAAAAGAGAGACAGAGTAATTGTGGTGAGGAAGGCTGTTCATTTTCGGCAATTTGCTTAGTGACAATGTTGAGTGGAAGAAAGGCTGTAAATTCCTGTTGGGTTTGGGACTGACAGTAGGGAGCAGTGCTAAGCTGGCTGCCAGCGAGAGTCACATGGCCTGGAATGGATTCTTGCTTAAAAATGTAAGGATTTTTAAAAGAAAATATTTTGTGCCAGGAGTTTGAATTCAGATTGTGTTATGGTGGGATTTTTAGAGGTTGGATTTGTAATTTCCCATTTTTACATCTAAATTTTTGTCTGGCAGTAGTGTAAATCTACACTACTTTGACCGATGCAGGGCAAAACTAGTGCAAAGTCTGTGCAACTTCATCTAGCTCAGACCTTCCAGAGCAGGGTTGTCAGATGAATGTGAACTCTCCAGCCCCCAGTAAAGGTGCTGTTATTAAGTATAAATATAGACTAGCTTTTAATAGCTATAATTAAGATGTGTTATAGTTTTAAATTAATAGAAACAGGTCTTGGTGGCAGTGAGCAGTTCGGCCCGAGTCAGCGCCGATCCAAAGGTGTCAGGTTGGTTCCAGAGGCAGTGTGTTCTGGGCACAGGTCCCTTGTGCCAGGCCTGCAGCGCCCTGGGGCAGCGCTGCACGGGTGCAGGGAAGCACTGCACGGGTGCTGGGAGAGCACTGCATGGGTGCTGGGGCAATGCTGCACGGGTGCTGGGGCAGCGCTGCACGGGTGCTGGGACAGCACTCCGTGGGTGCCGGGGCAGCACTCCGTGGGTGCCAGGAGAGCACTCCGTGGGTGCCAGGAGAGCACTCCGTGGGTGCCGGGGCAGCACTCCGTGGGTGCCAGGAGAGCACTCCGTGGGTGCCGGGGCTATCGGCCGCTGGAGAGGAGCTGGCCCGCTCCCAGCTGACTGCACGCCAAGCGGAGCTGCTGCTGCGCCCGGGCCCGCGGGGCTCGACGCCGCGGTAGGCATGCAGGAGCTCACCGCGCACGCTGACAAGATCAGGTTTCGCACAAAGTGCAGCGGCAGCCAAAATCTTCTCTCAAAGCAGTGCCGGAGGAGGAGCCTGTGGCGCAGCCCCCTCTCCCCCTCCCGCAGCACCCGGAGCGCTCGCTGGCGCCCATGGCAGCAGCCCGGGCACGGGGGTGGGCAGCCTCGGGCAGATGAGTGTCCTCGCTGCTGCCCACCCCGATCGTATCACACCGGATGCTCACCCGGTGACTCATCTGTGTGGTGGAGGGTGAAGATGGGACCTGCCCCTGTCACCCTCCACCCTGTCACCTGCTCACAGGTGAGGGTGTTCTCCGGGCTGGTGAAAGGTGTGAACCTCTGAAGGGGAGAGGAAAGCTAATGTCTCCCACATCCTTAACCCACAAACTTTCAGTCCACAAATGGCTTTTTGCAGACTGCAGGTGAAGGCCTCTCCATAGGACCACACAGTTGAGCCCTAATTACTCTTTGCAGTGTTGTAAGACAATACATTAATGTGTGTCCCACAAAGGGGGAATGAGCAGCCCTTTGCACTGTTCTCAGGTCTGTGTGGAACTGTCTGCATGTGGTATGAAGGTGCCCTTGGCAGAGGAAGGGCTGTGTGCTGCACGTTGTGAGATGTGGCACACACAGCCCAGCGCTGGGCACAGATGCCTGCAGTGGGACCAGAGGGGGAGTGCTCTGTAAAGCTCTTCCCTTCCTGAAGGCTGAGGATGCGTGGGGTGAGGAGACGATTCAACAGGCTGGCCTGGTGCCAGCTGGGGGGTGACTCTCCTCTTGGATCAACACTGGCACCGGGACTGCTCCCACACACAAGCTGATGGGTTGTTGCTGCTGCTGCTTCAATCCTGGGGGAAATAACTGGTGTGCACGTGTGAGCCTGCCAGGCTGATCCCTGCATGATACTGAGCAGGATTCCTGAAGCTTCCTCAGGACAGGTTGAGTGTCAAACAGCCTCTGTCAGCATTTCCCAAGCTGTTGTACCCCCTGTCCCACTTCCAGATAAACTTGACTCTTACACCCCCACATTTCTCAGCCTGGGCACAGTGCCGTGCTGACATGGCTGTTCCAGCTCCAGGAGTGAATCCAAAGCCCCCAAGCATTCCCAAATCCTGTCAAGAAGGAGTACCCACAGTTGGAAAGTATTGGCATGTGTGGAAAATACTGGTTCTGTGGTCTGGAAGTGGTAATTCCTGCTGATGTGCACCAGCACTGCTGGCAGCCTGTTGGAGAGGTGCTCATGAGGTGAGCAGGGGGATAGCCAAGAGCCTTCTTGTCTGAACCTGTGTGCTGGTGTCCCTGAGCAGAGTGGACAGGACCCTGACAAGACTTACATTGGTTCAGCCACAGCCATGCATCCCCAGGGTGCAGCCCATGCACCCCTCGTCACTGGAGCCCCTTACACCTGTGGACAGTTTTGTGTCCCAGCTCCTGCTCCAGCAGTCCCTGCTGCAGTGGCTGAGTCGCAGGGCACATGGAGTTCAAAGGCACACAGTCCTCTCATCTTCCTGATGTTATCAGGTAAATGTCTCAGTGTTTAGAACCTCCAGACCCAAACACCATCTCACTGTGTGTCAGCACTATGACGACCATCTGTCATATGCTCTTTACTCTGCTCTGGCCTTCCCATGAGGACAGGTATGGCTGCTCTGTGTCCTCTTTTGATGAGGTCCTCGGACTACCAGCTGCACATTCAAGAGGCAAGGTTGGAAAGAGGTATAGAACCTTTCAAGAAGAAGAGCACTGCATTTGCCCTTTTCTCTACAGGAGATCATGTGTTCACTGAGAAAATGCTTTCGTCTCCCTTGTTCATTGACATCATCACCACCTTATTCATTTATAACATGACCTGGCTACTGACTGTTTATAAATTGGCAACATGTGGGCACAGGCTTCTTCTGGACACAACCTACAGAAAAGATTAAACTTTATTTGCCTCTTTTTTCCAAGCCATCAGTTGTATTCCATATACCGAGGCAATGAATATACCACATACAGAAAGTGTCAGGGATGGAGCTGATCTTTGCAGGGACTTTAAACCAGGGATCCAGCAGAGTATCATGAGTGCATCTTGGAATCATGCTGGGGACAAACACCTAACCATTTTATTACTTTTTCCTGAGGTTCTGTGCCTTGTCTTCCAAGAGGCACTGGTGAGGGCAGTAGCTCCTTGCTGCTGGCTTCACCTGTTGCCAAGTTCCCTAGAAGTTTGAAATGGTAGCTCCACCCTGGCTGTTTCCTGGGGGCTGGGCTGGGCTGCAGGGCCGGAATGGCTGCAGGCACAAGGGTGGTGCTGCTCTTCAGGGCACCCTGAGTTTCTGGGCAGATAAATGTACTTAAGTCTAAGAGTGCAGAGAAGTTATTTTTCTGATCCTGCTGCAAGTGTTTCTTAGGGCCTGTGGGCTTGCAGCTGTTTGACTGCTGTGGTACCAAGGTGGATCATCTGTCCAGACAGCACCAGGCACAGAGTGCCCTCCCTGTTGCTGCATGGACCAAGGTCAGCTCGGCACCAGGAGCAGGACCACAGGAGGAGAAGAGCCGTGGGGAAAGGCTGAACTTCAGGCTGGTGTGTGGTGAAACCTCCCAGGAGAATGAGTTGTGGCATTTTGCTTCTGCTGCAGACAAGGTACCTGTGAATTTCTTGGTGAATCCTTTAGTCTCTGGTGGTCTGTAAATAAGCATAAAATGCGTGTTAGTTTTGGCTTAGGTTTCAATTCTCAGATGAATGAATTTGAATGAACTTGTCTTATCTGTGGAATCTCTCTTGGAACTGATGTTTGCAGAGAAGATAAATGTGCTTCTGCCTGCCTGCTTGTCCTGACTTAATCTGAGATGCACCAAACAGTGTCCTGGGGGAATTAGGAAGGCTGGAAGCAAGTTTGGGATGTCAGGCTGCCAGAATCTGGTGCTATGACCTGTATCTGTTTCTCTGTCGATGATAAGGCTGTGGATTGCATATTAGCAGTAGAGCATCATGGTTGCAATGTTTTCCAAAATGTTTTTTTTGGGGGGGCAGCGTTAGACACTGATGTTCCTGTTATAACAGCATCCTAATGAGGATACACACTGGATAAAATTCTTTCCCCATTTGCCTAGGGCAGGCCAGCATACCTGTCCAGTACAGCACACACCAGGCTGGTCTACCCTTGGATGGAAATGTTTTCCAGATTGTTTTTAGCAAATTTTAAACCAGCTTCAGGTTAACTGGACTGTTTTTCCAACTCCTTACTTAAACTTTTGCTATCAAGAGCTTGTGAAAATCCTAAGTGAAGGCATGCTGTATGCTGCAAATGTCATTCGCATAAGTTACATTTGTAAGTTGTAAACCACAAAAAACCCCAAACTATTGAAACTGTTTTATAATGGGAGTCCTTAATGATGAATCCAAACTTGGATTTGATGTCCTTAAAGATGCAAAATGAGCAACATGGCCTCAAAATTTCGTTGTCATATAAATGAAATGTTTTACCAGAGAACTGCTTAAGCATCTTTTAGTCCAAGGATTCATTCAAGGTGGAAATAAAAAGAACTGAAAATGACTGAGGGGTGAGCAATGAGCAGTCCCCATAGGCCAAATCTCAGTAGGAGAAAACACTTAAAGTTTCTTTAGTGCTGGCAGGTTCAAAAGTCAGGGCTGGTTTCAATTAGCTTGGGAGAGTCTCAGTGATAAACAATTCCTGTGGTCTTGAAGCAAAGGGCCTAGCTGCATGCAGCCATCCGAACTACTTGAGCTGGCCCTATTCCCTCTGCTCTGGGAGTAACTGTCTGTTTGAATGAAGCATTTGTCATCGTTTGTATATGAATTCTTCTGAGTTTTTGAGAGCAAGGAAAACATGAAGTTTTCTGGTTAAGGCATTTTTGGTCTGAAAATCCCCCAGGGTATCAGTTTAAAATATGCACGACGCTCATGCGATTTATTTTCTTTAAGGGGCTGGAAAATGTGAGTGTGTGCAGATGTGTTTGTGTGCACATGTACTCATGGCTGGGGGATCCTCAAGCTCTGCCTGAAGGGGAAGCCTGTAGGACTGCCCCCCGTGCCCCTGGGCAGTCACCCCACAGGTGAAGGGGGTGGCAGTGCCTGTGGCAGTGTCCTGCAGGCAGACTGGCCTCTCCAGCACACCCCAGGGCTGGGAATCTTGTTCACGTCTGCCCGTCTCTGTTTCAAGGGAGGGGACAGAAGTTCCAGGTTGTTCCAGCTGTGTGTGTGGCACAGAAACCCATCCAAGGCTCCTGAAGCAGCTCTGGCTCTGTGGCTGCACACACTGGCAGAGCCCATGGTCCCAGTCCTGCTGGCAGACCAGCAGAGTGACCAGAGCATCACTCCATGGTGCTCAGAGACTGCTGAGAGAGGGCTTTTATGTCTTGTACATGTCACAGAGGGGTGAAGCAAGAGGCTGGGGTAAGAAATGCCCTACCTCTTATTCAAAAGATCAAATCAGATCAAAAAGATCATATCCTCAATGTACAGTGCTGCCTGGATGATAGTCCATCTGTTATTGCCTTGAGCCTCACTCAGAGCTCCTGCCAGTTGCTTTTTTCCTGCCTGTAGTGACTGGGTGTTGTGCCTTTCCAGATGACCAGAACAGCCTTCTTAAAAAAAGCCCTTTAAACTAAAATCAATCAACAATATTTCAATTAATCTTTAAAAAAGGTCCTGGTACCTAAATCTGTGTCTGCCCAACTCTCAGAAAACATGAGGGTGAATATATTTTTTTAGAATCGCCATCACAGTGTTCCAATTTTAAATAGCATTAAATAGCCAAATCCATCAAAGAATGCAAACAATAGCCCCTAGTCTCCTGTTGGAAATTTTTAGCATGTTTTGGACATAGATGTTTTGATTGTAGACTTGAAAAGTCTGAACTCACACAAAATACTACTTTGTGATCTTGGATACCTCTATTCAGACTTACTTACTGTTAAAAGATTTATGGTAGCATGCTTAGGGATGGGTTGTATAAAAATTATGAACCACCATATGCTCTTACTCCTTAAAACTTTTATTTTTAGACAAAATGCTAAGAAGCATAAGCTTTCCTTTTACATTTGGGAAAAAGAGGCTCTGCTTTTCCTCTGTGGCCAATACAGCATCACCTATTCAAATGAATCTTGGGGAAAGAAAGGAATTTTCGACAAATACGATTTTTGTGCAACAAAACAAACTGCACAGGGTAGTTCAGTAAGAGCCCTTAAATCACAGACAGAACAAATCCTGTAGAGCAGGAGGGTCTATTTTTATCATGTGAGTTTCCATAGCAAGAGCTGATTTAACTCCTTAGGGTGAAGTGCATGTCTCAGTGGAAGATCAAACTCCCTGTGGCGCGGGTGGGGGACCTGCAGGGATCCGTCTGCAGAGTGGGGAGCAGCTGTCTGTGCCCAGCCTCTCAAACTGGGACACCTCTGTGCTGTTGTGACGTGGTTCCTGCCCTGGCAGCGACGAGATGTCAGGGAACTGTGCTGGACAAACTGTGGCAGCCTGACTGTGAGGAAAACCCCCTTCCCTCTGGGCTTTTTGGAGCAGGAGGCCTTGCATGAGACAGCTGAGAAACTTTTTCCTGTGCGGGGGCAACACCAGAGTGAAAGCTCAGCGAGACCGAGATGTGAGGATGCAGGTGTCACACAGGGGAGTACCTGAGAGGGCTCTGGCTCTGTACAGGTCTGTGAGCTGTGTGAGCAGTGCAGACCCTCTGTGCTGCTCTCTGCAGCAGGGTGGGCTCCTGCAGCACAGCAAGAGGCTCCAGCCACTGTTCCAGGGTGTGATGTGTACACTGTGGTTTCCCTAGAAGCTGTGATCCTCTGAATCACAATGCAATTTCCCTTTTGTTTATTTATTTTTTTAAGTAAGTTTCTTGGTGCAGCTTTCAGAGAAGTGAAACACGGGCAGGGATGGGGTGAGCTGTGACACCAGCACGGCACCTCAGTCACCAAAAGGTGGTTGGTGAAGGAGCCTACACAGAAAGTCTCTTTTGGGTGTTGTATTCTCTCCTTCATGGTATAACACAGGTTATTATTAGCTTTGTAAACAAATTCAAATAAAAGTTTCCTATTAAATAAATACAGAAATTAAAAGATAATTCCTCCAGCCTTGCCTCTCTCACTATAGTAGAGTTTGGTTCTAAACTTTATTTCATGTTAGACTTCTCCTGAAGATTAGCTTTAGTGTGCAGAAATTCTTTGGGGAGTTCTGCTTAAGGTCCCTAGAATACCAACTGGTTTTAAACACGATTTGAGTTCCACAATCTCTAATCAAGTAGGATTCCCACAGAGTCCAGGGTAGGGTGTGTTAATTTTAAAATGCACAGGATTAATTCCAGCTTCAAAAATTTGACTTGTCATGTGTAGGTAAGAATTCAGAGCAATGTGCAGGCTCTGCTGTTAAAATGGCTCGGGGTGTCAGTGTTGAGTTGTGGAGAGTGTATAAATCATATGTGTGTGTTTCTCAGGCTGGTACCTGGGGATTTGCTTGATATGATTATACGCACGGCTCTGCTCACTTAGTTCATTTCACGGCTGCCTCAGGAGCGACCTCAGGAGGCGTTTACATTGATTATTTCCTTCACAGCAGCCAACACAGTTCAAATAAAGCAGACTATGCATAATTAAAGGCATCATTGCTTTCTCACTCAAAATAGTAATGGGGCAGTGGATCTAATTTCCTACTTAACACAGCAAAGCTGTGCTTATTAACTATTCCTCTGATTATTGTTTACTAAACTAATTTTAATAATGGCTTGTTGTGTGTTTTTTCTCTTGGAAGACCCAAGCTGTTGTGCATGTACTGTAAGAGCATGACAGGGCAAACAGCAGATCGAGAGAAGGATCATGCACAGCACCTCAAAAGCTGGGCCAGCCAGGGGATTGTGCAGGTGCTCAGCTGGGGTTTGCTCTGCAGGCTCACGTTGATGCTGTGCTGAAAGACACGCACCAGTACAAACTGCCAGTGTAAAAGTGCCAAACAGAAGTGTGTGTGTGTAAATGCCTGTGTTTGAAATGCCCAGGGAGGCCGTTCAGCCCTGTGCCTCGAGGAAGACAGGGCAGCTCTGGCACAGCTCAGCCTGGTGCCCTATGTGTCCCCAGGGGTGCTGGGCTGTGGGGTTGCCAGCTCAGGGCCCGAGGAGCTGCCCTGTGCTCTAGGGGAGCACCAGGCTGCAGGCACTGACCTGTCAGCACGCCCAAGGCAGCCTGTCTGAGCTCGCTCATGTGGTGGACAGCTGTGGTTTCTGACAATGCAGTGGTTAGTGTAGAAGACGCCCACTCTCAAAGCCAGCCTTGTATCTGTTTTTCCTGTGGGAGAAGTTTTTAGCACTGCCCCTGGCCTCTGGCTTGCATGCTCCAGAGGACTATTGTGTTCTTATTTCATTAGCATAATAAAATCTGCACCTCCCAGACCATTCCAAAATCAAAATATCCAGCTCGTACACTGACACCACTCAAGTCACTGAAAGAGAAAGCTGGCTGGTGAGGAATGGTTGCAGGAGTGTGCCAATGGCACGGAGATGTGTCTGATCCATCCTGATGTCAGGCAGGAGCCTGTCAGCTGTGAGCCTTGGTGCAGACACTGTGCCCTCACAGCAGGAAGCGATTACACCACGCAGGGTTCCTGCTCAGGCAAGACTTGCACGTGGTGTCAAGCCCTAAATTATCAGCTCTCCAGAAATAGAAAAGCTAAGACATTTTGTAAACTGCTCTTATCATCTGGTGGAATTACTAAGCCCAGGGATCCTTTGCTAAACTAAAAATCCGAGGAAGCCTGGGGCTAAATTCCAGGGGAATTTAGCCAGAGGTGGCAGGCAACACGCTCAGCTTGTGGACATGTAGTGAGAAAATGTTAATCTGATCATTTTCTCATTTCAGCTTTTGCTGATCCTTCCCAGGGCTGCATCATGCTGGTGGGTGTCCTGAGGCCAGGATGGTTTGCATTTGCAGTGCTCACCCTAGCAGGGACACAAGTGACAGTAACTTTATGATGACTTCAACATGCTCTCACATGTTTAAATTGTTCATATTTTCTGGGAAAATAGACACCCACCCTGACAACATCTTGCTTCTGATGAGTAGGGGAGCCTATAACCTGTGATCCTTGAGAAAAAATCTGTCAAACCTCATTACTTTCAGTGAATGAGCACTGTCAGCTTTCCTGGTTTGTAGTTCTCTAGCAGTTACTGAATTTCTCATAAAATGAGGACACCATTGATTTCTTGTTCTCCTCCTGTGGTTTGGCCAGTCCTACCACCCTTGTCCACCTTACTCTATGCCAAAGCTGTGCCCTGCACCTCCTGGAGCAGTTGGAGAAGTACCTCAGGCCAGTCTGCTGCCTTCTTAGACAAATTGAGTTCAGCCAAAAGCTGATGATTTTAAGAAATAACTGACCAAACTTCTGTCAAACAAGTCACAAACTCAGTTTGCTCCATGAGCTGTTAAATATCTGACAAACTTCTGGTTAACTTTAGGAAGGACCAATGACAAGGGGGTTATTGCCATTGTAAATTGTATCTAACAGTTTAATAGTTGTAATACCTGGTATGTTCAGTTTAATCGTAAGTGTCTGGAGTGTTGCAGAACAGAGAAAGCATCTGGATCTAGAGCAGCTGAAGTAGAAAGTTGTTTTTCTGTTTACAATATGACTCTCTGCTCACAATAACTAAGTAAAATACCTCTGGTGTGCATTGGCTATGTATTTAGTGTGTGAAAAAGGTGTGTTTTTGTGTACCAAAGTTAAGATTATAGTGATTTTTTATTTTTAGGATTGGAAATGAGGAAACAAACACAGTATGCAAGCCCATGTTGTTAACACTGGAAAATGTCTGTCAGCTGGCTGCAAGGTTGTGTTACATTGAAGACAAGGAGGTGAGGGATGTCCATCTGGGCTGTGTCACGTCCACAAAGACTGGCCTTACTATCCTTGAGCTGCAGCAGCCTAAAGCATTTCCACTCCACAAAGGCCCTGCAGACAGCTCCAGCAACTTAAACTTTTCCAGGTTGCAAGTACATGCCTTTTTAGATTCTCTTAATTGAATATTTTCTCTTTAATTGAATAGCAGTGTGTCCAGCTGAGGGTAAAGGGGTTGTAGATGTGGTCATATCATTCCTGGCTGTACTTTAGAGACTTTCCCCACAGCTTCTTTTACAGAGGAATTGTTCACTTTAACTGATAGGTAACTGGGAGGTAAGAAATGTGATCTTGCAGAGCTTGGTGTCATGGTGTCTGGTCTCTGCGCAAGATCAGTTTGGGAATAGGTGAAAAGGATTTGGTTTACCTTAGTCTGATGAAAACCAAAGCTGTACAGAGGGATGGGGCTTTTTCAACACAGCCAGAGTGAGCCGCGGTGGAACTGCAAGGCATGTCAGACGGGACACTGAGACAGGTCAAAACCAATCAGCTAGAAATGAGCTACCAGTGAAATAAACTGGAACCTATTTGGTATCTGAGGGTACTCTGCCTCAGATGTGGTTTTGATTCAGCAGTGCGGGGTCCAGCTCCCGGCACTCTGCCCTCCTGGGGAGAGGCTGCCCGGTCCAGCAGGGGCAGGGGGCTCCGGCGCCGAGCATCTCTGTGTGCCCAGCTCGGGCAGGGGGCTCCGGCCCCGAGCATCGCTGTGCGCCCCAGCTCGGGCAGGGGGCTCCAGCCCCGAGCATGTCTGTGTGCCCAGCTCGGGCAGCCCCGGGGCAGGGGGCTCCAGCCCCGAGCATCGCTGTGTGCCCCAGCTCGGGCAGGGGGCTCCAGCCCCGAGCATCTCTGTGTGCCCAGCTCGGGCAGCCCCGGGGCAGGGGGCTCCAGCCCCGAGCATCGCTGTGTGCCCCAGCTCGGGCAGGGGGCTCCAGCCCCGAGCATCGCTGTGTGCCCAGCTCGGGCAGCCCCCGGGGCAGGACTCTGACCCACCCCCTCTCGGGGACGGAGAAACGAGGGCTTGCTGCAGGCATTCCCCTTGGTTTATAATGAATCCCCAGACACGATGGAGAGATGAAAGCAAAAACGTTTTAACAGGACTGTTGCGAAATGGAAACAGTAAAATAATTCCCGGGCTGGGGATGCTTTGTTTTCCTCTCTCCTTCACCTGCAGGTTTTTAAATGTCCTGTTTCCAAATCTCTGTTGGGATGTGGAGGACCAAACCCCGGTCTGCTCGTGCGTGGAGCTTGTTTTTGGCACAGCTCCGGGCAGGGTTTCGAGGCTGGCAGAGCCCCAGGTGCGGGGTTTGCTCCCTCACTGCAGCGGGCTGGGATGCCCAGCACATGTGGGTGCCCTGGCAGCCCTGCCCCGGGGGCATTGCCACAGACCTGTAGAGAAACAGAGAAGAGAGGTCATTTTAATCCCTGTGAAACTCCAGTCGTTGTCCTGTAAATGAGATACTTGGGGAGCAGGCGTGGCAATTGATGTTTCAGTGAAAACTGGAAAAATTGGAGGATTTATCAGAGCGAGTTGCCTCCTGTAGCCCGTTTATTCCAGCCAGCTGCTAGTGTTCAATCTTGCCAGATTTCTTCCTCTTGCTTCAAAAGGGTATTAGCTAAAGTATTTTTAATAACAAACAAATGGTTTAATCACAAACAAATGTTTGAGAAATTTGTGGGGTATAGGAGAAAAGTCCCTGTGTCATTCCCTTCTCTGTGGATAGATAAGAGAGGGTTGGGGAGCCCCAGGTTCAGACCGGTGTAACTTCTGTCATCAATATGCATGAGCCACTTGACAATTGGACTCTGGAAAAGGCTCTGGCTGACACCTGGACTTACGATTTCATGCAGTGAACCCAAGCTAAAAATACTGTGATGGGCAGTAGAAGAGGTCCCTAGCCATCATGCTTTTGCTCCTTTTCAGGGATGAAGCGATGTTGACTGATTTTGAGAGGTTTTACACAGGAAATTTAGTTTGCACAGGGCTTATGGACCAGGCATGCATAAGGTCAATGGGATTCTCCACAGCCATTCTGGCTGCTGTTCTTGCTTGTCCCCTCACCAAGAAAGGTGTGTGCACGGTTGTGAGATGGTTTTTGTCAGGCCTGCAAGCTTGCTTTATGTGGGCTGTTGGTTTCTAGTTAACAGGCTAATTGTGGCTACTTTTCTTGTTTGGTATGGAGTATTTCTTCAAAGCCCATAGGAAGTGGTACCTTGTGTTACTGATCATCAGCTGTGGCTTAAGTGTTCACACAGTGTTCACACAGCTGAGGTGTGGGTATCTCACCTGAGTCTTTAAAAGTACATTTATTTTAATTTACATATTTAACATACATTCTGTCACTAAATCCTTGTGCTACCTCTCTCTGTGTAGAGCTGGAAGGAATATTGTAATTTCTCTAAAACTTCAGGACATGATATCAGCAGTATCCAACCTCAAAGAACTGCTCATGTGGAAGAAGATGTAGTTATTGGGTCTGTGATCTGCTCAGTTCTGAAATTATTTGTGGGATCAAACAAGTGGAGTTTACTTCCAGTAAGTGTCCCAGTAGGCCTAAATAGAACTTGGTTTTCTCAGATTCTGGATTTGTGCTGGTGTTAAATAAAATCACTAATGTATCATTTGAGTCTGTAGATGTTGACACAGAGGTGGTGAGGACCTGGAACGTGGTCAGCCCACTGCTCTGCTCGCAGTCGTGCTGCTTTGTGCTGGCCTTGTTCTCCAGCTCACAAAAGGAAAAATAACTGAGATTTGTCTTGTCTTGGGCTGACAGTATAGCCAAGTGATTGCCAGTCCAATTTGGCAGTTTTTAATCATTTTATCTCTGTTCTCTTCTCTCTGGGGAGACAGGCAGTGTTTAGCAGTCTGCTCAGAAAGACCTTGGGGCTAGTTTCAGCGGCAGTGGCTCAGAGCTCCGATTATTAGCTCTGCTCTTAGGAGCACACTGCGATCCTTCCCAGGGGAGTGGTGTGAAAAATTAACACAGGCTTAGAGCAGCAGTGCAGCAGCAAGCTATGTAACTGTAATTACTCCATTGATATTCCTCACACAATAACACTGTCATCAGTCATTTACATAAACTTTTTCTCCATGAAGAGGGAATGGCTGCTTATAACCCTATTGGGTGCTTCCAGAGCATGCATTATACATTTTATTTGTTCTAATTTCAGACTCAAGGCCTGTAGGAACAGAGTGAGGAAACGTGCAGCCTTTTTGTTGTTTTCTTTTCTCTTGCAGCAGTAAGCGTGCCACTCTGCATGCGTGAGCATGCAAGCAGGCAAAAATGTGTCTTGACAGGGTTGTGGGAACTAATTCCAGGGTTTGAAACGTTCAATGTAATTTCAAGAAATACAACAGTATATTTTAAATATTTTGAACAATGTAGTGCTCAAGCTCTGTTCTGGGTCCCGGTCTCTCACCTTTTCTGTCAGGCTGGGTCCCCAAGCAGCAAGTACTGTTGGGCTCTAGAACTCCTTGGGGCACACCGGGTTTACTTAGGTTCCTTTTTCTTTCACAAGCACATGCCATAGCTCTGTGCCCTCTGCCTGTACTAACTCTCCTGTAGCTGTATTTCTTTCATTGTCACCAGAAATAATGGGTGTTTAAGCTGCAGAAGTGCTCTTCCTGCCAGCAAGTGGTCCAAGAAAGCAGCAGAAAATAAGTGGTTAGTAAAATTTAAAATTAGTACCATCCTGTCTTCTGCCAGGGACACTAATTTCTTTTGTGTCGCTCTTACCATGTAAAAGACAGAGCTACACACAGCAGATTACCCTTCTCCAGGTCAGAGCCAGGCAGGGATGAGCACCCATGGGTGCCTTCTGGCCTCAGGGTCAGGCTGTTGGGGTGGGCACCACGCTCTGTGCTCCTCCGACACAAGTGCCCACTGGAGTCCTGGCCAGCCTGAACAGCTGGGCATGTTCCTGTCTCAGGGTGTGCAGGGTCCTGCAGTTGCTGAGGCACCCACCTGCAGAAGGGCCTGGAGAGGAGGCCATGTAGTGCTCAGCTTCATTAGGGACAAAATGTCCCCGTTCTCCTAGCAGGAGCGCTAAACTTTTGCAGATATTATGCTTCCTCTAATTAAAGTCTTCGGAGGTATTCCTGGGGCCAAGACTAATAATGTATTCAGGAGAATAATCACCCTGTCTGGGCTGCAGAGTGTTTATTGATGGCGCCAGGAGCTGCTGGTGCTGCCCGTGCCCTGCGCGGCCGCGAGCCCTGCGGGGCACAGCCGCCCACGCCGCTGTCGCCGTGGAACCCCGAGCGCTGCAGCACGACACATCTAGTGGGAAAAAAGGCACATGATAGTCAAATTTCAGTTGCTGAATATTTAATGAAGCCTGCAGTGTTTATTTGGTTAGCCTGTCGATTTTTATCGTTCTGTCAATAGCTTCTCATATGTGGCACGGTGATGATCTTTAGCAGCCTGTCCCCTGGGAGCTGAAGCGCTAAATGCAATTATGGATTTTATACCGCAATGTGTTTGATATTTCCAGTGATCTAATTTGCAGTCTGGTAGTTTATTGTTTGGCATTTTAATGGCGTTCAAATGCTACGGAAAATTTGATTTCTCTGTATAATTCATCCTAACATCATTAATGCTGGTAGCCGAATGGCATGGATTTTAGAGGGCTAAATATATAGGAAAGTCATTTTTTTAATATGGACCAAAATGAACAGAGTTTTAACTAAAAGGAAAACCATGTTGTATTTTTTCACACTTCCTCTTTGTCACTTTCCATTAAATATTAAGATTACTTTGAGGAAATGGTAAAACAGATGCTTGACCTGACCAAACAAAACACAAGTGCAGAGTCTTGTATGATGGAAGCCTCGCCATGCAGCTCACAGCTCCTCAGGAGCCTTTTGAGAGAAACAGAATGAGAGTTATTATATTGAAAAGTCTTTCCTGGCTGTTTCTCTCTTCTGTTCCAGACTACTTGTGATTGATAATTAATCCTCCATGTATATTTTTTCCTCTTTTGTAGCTCACAGAAGTCCTGAGCCAATCACTTGAGCAGATGCATCTATTTCAATTAAAAAAACCAACACAAAAACAAAAACCAAGCCCACCACTACCCAACAATCCCAATCCCAAGCCACGGTGTGGTTGAGTTTTGGGTTGGGGCCGTTGGCAGAATGAAGGGGCACACAAAACTGTGTGGGGCGGAGTGGCTTGGGGGAGTTAATCATGGTGTTATTTTACACATCTACAACACTTTTATTGTGCAGTAACTCATGAGTTATGGGTCCTCTGCAACTGCAAAATAAATCCTTTAATTAACCACCTACTCAGAAACAATTTAACCTCCTCAGTGTATCTCATAAACTACATTAGCCCCAGATTTATTTAGAATAGTGTTGTGCAAGTGTGATCTATTTACATTAAGGAGTATATGCCCTTTGTTATGTCAAGTATTCTGGGACAAGAAAATACAGATCTATTTTATATGGTTTCACCCATGGCTTTTAATGATTTCACAGAGTGTTTCCCAAATAGAAGCAAAGACATTTTTGCACTGTTAGATGAAAGCAGACAGGGCGATAACCATTTCACCTGGGCAGATAGCATATGAATTCATTCTTTGTTGTTAGAGACTGTTTCACAGAGAACAGTGTTAGAGAGAAACATCACTCTCCTCTGTTGTCCAGTCAAGTAAAACTACACAGTGGCATGTTGACAAGAAATGATTCTTTTTCTTGAGTGCTGAAGAATTTGTTTCTGTCTTTCAACAGAGGTGAACACAAGTCCAGTTTGTGTAATACATCTTACAGGCTGACAGAACTAGAATATGCTTTGTGGTTTATGAGTTTAAGAACATGAAAGAAATTGAAGAGAGTTCTTTTAATGTAACCAAGTAGAAAAGATGACAAAGGAGTCACAAAGGAGAGCGAATGAGGTGCCAAAAGCAGTAATGAATGAACATTCAGCTTTGTGTTTCACAAAATGCTTCAGTGTTTGGCTGACTGACCTATTTGCTTTCTGGATGAGGTTTCTACTGATGTAGAGGTTTCCAGTGCCTCTCACAGCATAACAGAGGTGCTCCTGCCACTTGTGCCAGACTCAGCAGTGGTGGCAAACATTGATTACATTTGTAACTCATCCCAAATCTTTCCCCTAAATAAATTTACCTTGAAAAAAACCCAATTTTTCTCTGAACTTATCGAGTGACAAGATCACAGGACATCATCTAGAGGAGAAACTGTCAACTGCCATATTTCTTTCAACAGGGCAAAAGTCCTTCTCGGGTCCTTGTTTTATTCTTGTTTGAAGCCCTATTGGGTCACAGCACTGTGGGGCACTTGGTTTGCTACTGCCAGGAGAGGTGATGTGGAGGTCACCTGGAGTCAGAGATATCCTTGTCCAGACCCTTCTGGAAAGCAGCTTTGCAGGAAGACCAGTCAGGAATCAGGGGGGATCAGATCACAGGCACTGACTCTTTTTCAGGCCCCTTTGCTGAAGTGCAGATGAGAGCAGTGGCATCACCTCAGCAGGGTACTGGGGACTCTGGGAGCACTGTCCTGCCCTCATCATCTTCTCTGCTGTGCCCTCAGATGAGTCATGGGCTCAACTGGGAGCCCATCTTCTTCCCCAGGAGATGCAGTGTGGGCTGGGAGCGCAGGAGGTGGTGCAGGAGGTGACAGGAGTCCTGCTGCTGTGAAAAGGAAACAAAGCCTCTGGAGACTGCTGGGTGATACACAGACTGTGCAAATGCAAATAGGATAAAACGTCACACAACTGTGTAATCTCCAGAAAATATATCAAACCCCCACTCTGTTACTCAAGCTCTGGTCTAGGATGTTTCAGCTGATGTTTTTGTTTGTAGGAGTGGCAGCTAACAGGCCCTCCCAAAATTGTTGAGAAACCTAGTTAGCAGGAGTTAAAAAAAAAAAAAAAGCCACCAAGTTGTGGTGTGCTGCAGGCTAACGACATGAGGCCTGGCCCTCCAAGTGATCTGCTAGCAGATGATGGATGGATGTGCACCTCACTCAGCAGCACCACCAGCTTTGCTCCATTCTTGAATATCTGTCAAGATGTTAAGTGGGTGACTGCAATCAGCAGTGAAATAAGACCTGTGTAATCTGATGTTCCACTTAGAAAAGAAAACAGAATTCCTACCACCTAATATGAGACTACACCAGCCAACATGTAAAGGTCTTTGAGCCGGCCAGGTATCTGATAAAATCTTTACACCTCATTATCACTTGTAATTTAGAGATAGGGCTGCAGCTGTATCTACAAACACGGCGTTATGACATTTCCAGGGATTTTTTATCTGTGTCCCTTTTCAGCGAACAGCTCTTCCTTCACACATACACTTTTCTATGACTTTTAATGTGTTCTTTTATTCAGATTTTATCTGGCTGAGAAGAGATGGCTGGCTGCCTGTTACGTCCTTTGACAATTTATGAAAATTTTCATTGATTAACAAAAAAGGCAACCTTCTTCTGCTCTGTGAGGGAAGTTTGGGTTTGGTGAGTTCCATTTAGTCAAGTTGTTTTCTAGAAGGCAGCAAGAAATGTAGCATTTACTGGTAAAATCATGGCAAAGATTATTGTGGGAGGTATTGAAAAACATATGGAGTACAATGCAGTCATCAGTCACAGCTAGCACAGCTTGATGAGGGGAATGTCCTGCTTGTCAAACTTGATTTCCTTCTACAACAGGATAGCCCTTGTGGATGACCAAGGGAAGCCAGTAGATGTAATCTGTTGGGACTTTAGCAAAGCTTTTGATACTCTCATATTATCCTTCTGGACATATCTCAGCACATCAGAGAGGGGAAGTCTCATGAGGAACAGATGAGGGTACTTTGGAGGAGACTGAGGTCAGATCTTGTGTGTCCCCCTCCCAAGGGGAAGCAGAGGGGCAGGTACCAATCTCTCTGCTCTCGTGACCAGTGACAGGACTCAAGAGACAAGTGGAAATCTAAATTTAATTGGAAGTAGTGATTGAAATACATATATTTGTTATATAAAAAGGGAAGCTCAACCATACAATTGTCTAAGCTATTCTATCTGTTGTTAGTATCTCTGGATAATTTCCCTGAGGAAAAAAAAAAAAAGATGAAGGCTGTTTAAAGAGAAAAAGTAAGAAAGAAGAAAGAAGGGAAAGGATGAAGGAAAGGAGCAAGGTGAGAGAACAAGTTAGACAGGCCCAGGTAGTGATTAATGAAGATGTGGACTTTCCCAGGCACTGAGGCAGCAGCTTGCCAAAAGGCTGGAGTGAGCCTCTGATGGGACTGCAGACCTGAGAAGGGAGACCAGGTCTGGTGAACTGGAAAACTTATGGCAGATGGCTGCTGCTCTGTTACTGGTCTCCCAGTCCAGCGTGGTGTTTGATGTCTAAAATCTGTCACCTCTCTGGGCTGAAAACAGTCTGTGTCCTCTCTCAGGCAGTGCAGTACAATGTACCATGAAACTGCTTAATGCTGTAGAAAATTGCTAATGCAGCAAAAGAGCTCCTTGAAAAATCAGCTAACGCCTTGTGATGCTTTTCTGGGTCCTTTCTGACCCCATTTATGGGAGCATCACTTCCCTTATTTTAGTACACGCAGACAAAACCCTCATATGTAAATAAGATCTCCATGACTTAGCAATGCCAGCATGCACATCACAGCTAGCCAGGCCAAAAAAATTAGATTAACAAAGATTACTGATGTAAATGCAAGGAAAAAACAAAACAAAACAAAACAAAACAAAAAAACAAAAAAAAAACAAAAAAAAAAAAAAAAACAAAAAACAAAAACAAAAACAAACCAAAAAAAAAAAAAAACCACAAAAACAAACACTGTCAGTATATGCATAACTATGTTTCAGGCAAAAAATACAGGTACGTCTATGGAAAAAGACCATTACAGAATTTCATACTTTCTGAGAGAATGAAAGTCATTGAGACATGTCAGTCTTTCTCAGGGCGACAGGAAAGAGCAGCAGAAACAACTGCTGTGGTGATTCCAGGTGTATTTTTATCTGACCAATAAATCATCTAGGCAGGAATACCTGGGTAATCGTGGATAACCTAGAGAAGGAGGGATCAGGAGGGAAGACACGAGTCGTGGCTGCTGTTCCCATGGCTGCTTTAGCTGCAGAAGGAGCATAAAAATACTCAAACCCAGAGACATGTAAAGGGCTCCACATCACTGAAAGTCAGGCAGCACAAGAGGTGCTTGAGCCCTTCTGAAAGGAGGGGGAGCCTGTGGTTGTGTTGATAGACTTAAGCCCCTTCCAGCCTCTCTGCAGCTGGGTAAATCTCCCTAGGATTGGGCTGGCTAACAGAAATATTGGCATTCCTCAGTGCCGGGTGAGAGAGTACAACTGATTCATTTCTTTGCTCTGCAGAGTAATTCTCAGCAGCTTCTTTTTAACTGAAAGGATCAAAGTCCCTAAATGAGAATGTGGTGAACTTGATACTTCTTCACAAGCCCAACAGACATGGACAATATACGTTCTATAACCGAAACCTTTTGGGGTTTGTGTAATACAATACCCTTTCTGTAACCCCCACCCTTCCCTCCATCCTCTTGACCCTGTTGCAGCTAAGGGACTGGACAGTAGAAAAACATGTCAAGCATGAAAAGCAGCAACTTGAGGGCAAACATGACCCCTCCACTGCTAGTTACTGAACTTCTGAAAGTGCATCAAGCAAGCAGAATCAGCTAAAAAGGGAGGCCAGGGACACCTCATGTTGTGCAAGATGGGAGGTGAGGTCTTTGCTCTTTAGAACTAAAGTGTTTTGTTTTAATCATGGGGAGAGCTGCTGGCTTGGCACTGTGTGAAATAGATTTAGAAATCCTGAGGAAGGAGGAATTTCTCAAAACAGTAAGGAAAACAAAAGTCAGCAACAGGGAAGAATTGGCCAGCATTTTTACAACAGGAAATGTGGAGGATACTGAAAAGAGAAAATTAATGGCACTGGGAGTATGATCCTGTTAACCATTATTGTTGACACCTCATCATTTCCAGACTAAAATGCCAGCTAAGGCCATGTTTCACTTCACACTATCTTAGGTCATCTTTGTCTTGCTCAGAGAAAAAGAAACTCCATGATAGAAATGGAGCACGTCACGAGAAACTCCTTTGTGTGAGGAGTCAGCTCAGCAGCCAGGGCATGGC
Source organism: Phylloscopus whistleri (assembly GCA_017589585.1). Lineage (NCBI taxonomy): Eukaryota > Metazoa > Chordata > Aves > Passeriformes > Phylloscopidae > Phylloscopus > Phylloscopus whistleri. The sequence goes on along the minus strand of JADMLD010001555.1, from coordinate 4,602,004 downwards.
TGCAGCAATCCTCTGCTTGATTGCACCAAATATTGTGCTGCATTTTATTTTCTGAGGTAGAATAAATGTTCCGCTCTGAGGAGTGGAATATGCTAGCTATACCTATTTTAAACACCAGAGTAATGCTTTATAGCCCATAGAGGGGTAATTACAAAGTACAAAATCACAGATTTTATAGCACAGTTTCCCGGGAGTGCAGTTAGGAGAACAGCATGTGTCATGTAGCCAATTTAGATAATGATTCTGATAAAGATAAACTGTATTGTTTATAATAAGTAATTGGGCTGACAAAGGCCCAAAAGGCACAGAGGAGTGTGGGAGCTGCAGCCCTGGACCCTGGACACTGGCTCCTGCCTCCCGCTGGCCAGCTCGGGGCTGGGGCTGCGGGGCAGTTCACCTCCTCAGGAACAGCAGATAGACTGAAAATGCTTCTGAAGTTCTCCACGGCTGAGATTCCAAGGTGGTGGCTCCTGTGAGGGTCTGTGCGGGTGAGGGATGTGCTTAAGGGAGATGCAGCTGAGGTGGGAGACCCAAGAACTGGGCACCCAGAAGCCTGAAAAGAGGAAAGCCTTGGCTTCCTTGCTCCTAAGGAAGTCCCAGGGCTTGTTCAGAGCTGAACCGTGAAGAATACTGGCCTGGTAAATATACAGTGGCACTTTACCACAGGCAGGAGATTACTTGTTGAGTAGATTATCTCTCTTGAGATAAGGCAAAATCCTTCAGATGCAGTGGAGTATCTTGCCAGGCCTATTAGCACATGACAAGATGCAGTTTGGGTCCAGTGAACCTCTATCAATCACAAGATGAAGTAAAGCCCTAATTATCATTTAATTGCTGCCTTCAGCTTGAGCTGCCCTTCTTCACAGCTTTCTGCATCCATTGGAGATTAGGTTGTACTAAAATGAGAACAGTAAAGGGCCCTGCAAAGGTGTGAAATTCCCCGGGTAACTGAATTAATGGCAGCGGGTTCTGCTGCTGGGGGGGTTCTGGTCTCTCTGCAGACAGAATGAGTGAGGGTGAGGGCTTTAATGGGGAATTGGAGGCGATAGCTCTCAGCTATTTGTTCACAAGAAAGAATGACATAGAATATGCCAGTTCGGCCAGGCTCAAGGGAACAAAGAAAATACCACTCACAAACATTTGTTTTTATGCTAATTTTGTGGAATTATGTTGTAAACTATTTTGTTAAATAAGAAAAACTAGTAATATGTTCATGTAGGCTTGTGCAGGGAAGTACACTGAGCAGAATAGGAGCACAGGTAACTGGTTTTTTTCTGGCCATTTGGAAGTGGATTGACATACAGATTTGGGATATTTGGGCTCTGGTTTAGTTTTTAAGTCAGGCTCGTTGATCTGCTTTCATATGCTCTGCACGGCAGGTGTGTTTTCTAAGTAAATTGCAGAATCAGAACAGTTTCTCATGATGAAACTCTGACATCAGTAGGACACTTGTCTGTGCTATGTAGCTTCGCAACATCAAATCCAATTTCAAAGATAATTACAGGCCATTAGTGCCTGACACAGGGTTTAATAACAGAGTAAATATTGTGGTGATCTTCGGAAATGCATAAATAAATAAGTAAATACACAAAGTAGAGTTGTCTGGCTTTAAAAATGAGCTCTTAAAACTGGTATTGCCTGAGAAACAGGTGTAGTTGGAACTGGTCACTTAACCTCATTAGATGAAAGACAGAGCACTATAAATCCATCATTTTACTAGTCTGCCTGGCAAGCAAATACTCTTCTTCCCAAACAATACCTGTTTGCAGGGCCCTGGAACAAGGTGAGCTGGGCAGACTAAGGTTTATTGCTAGACTGAGGACTTGTGTAAGTTTAAGGCAGAAAGACTGAATCAATATTTAGGGAAATTGTGGACCTATTTAGGACTTCAGTTAAAACAGAGATTTATTTTAGCTTTAGCTACAGCATCTCAAGAACTTTTAATAGTATATTGTCTTTTTAATGAACATAAACCATCGGCATACGTCTGGATTACTAATTCAGAAGATATTTGTCTTTTAAATGCTTGTTTCATTTTCATAACTGAGACTTCTTAAAAAATCTTAAGAGAGAATATAAAAATAATTGTAAAAGGAAAATAAGAGAAGCTGTAAAAAGTCCTTCTGCATTTCAGGGCTCGATGCAGTGGCCATGGATCCTCCTGCAGGCTCATCACTGGCAGAAGCAGGGCTGAGCAGGTGATTAGTTGCAGGATAGGTATTAACATTGCACAGGTACCTTTGAACCTATTTAGGTGTTAAACAGTGGGCTTGGGTCAAGTGTGAAAGCCAAAGAGTAACAAACATGACTCGTTGACTGAATTGCAGGGTAGATTTTGTTCTCCTATATTCACTGTCTCTGGTGAGGAAAATTGTAGTTACAAGACCAAAATGTGATTAGAAGTGGAGCTCTGTTTGCTTTGCAGCTATTATGATAAAAACTAAAAACATTTTTTAATCTGTCCATTCCTTGTGCTATTTTTTCCACTCCAGCCGCTTTTTTTTTAATTATTGTTTATTTCTCAAGAATTCTGATGGAATTTTTTCTTTCATTTGGAGGTTGATTTGCTTACAACAACAATTTCTCATATTTTTCCTAAATAATAAAATAAATGCACCATAATGGGGAATAAGGAGTTTACATTCCCAATGGAAAGAATACATCTGTGGAGATGAGTTTCATTAAACTGTTAACTGAAACAGTGACTTTTAGAATTGGTTCCATCTTTATCCAGTGTAGTCAGTGCTCTCCAGAAGACTGTATTTATGAAGTATTCTTTATTTAAGATAAGCAAAAAACATAAAAGGAGGCCTCCTCACCCTCTTTTGCTGCTCTGGGTCAACATCACAACCTCTTGATTAGATTTGGAACCTACTAATTAGATATAATTCATTACCTGCAAGAATGAGATCAGAAATCAGAAGCTGCTTTTCCGAATAAGGCGATCCTTCCCCTCATCCATCATGGCTGTTAGTAACCAATTTAAAGTCAGACAAATGCATAACCAGCATTATTACCTTGTCATAAATAGTTAGGGAGAAAGACCTGGAATAACCTGGCATTATAAATGGTTTTTATCACATTATTTTGCAGTTATTTGTCAGCCACTTTGCTTAAGATAAATGTAGAACAATAATCAGATTCTAAAACAGAGCAGTGAACAAGGTTTTGCTAATTGTGAAACCTCTTCTGCTGGCAGAACTCTGTCATGGGGCCACAATTTATAAATTTCCTTATGGAGAAATTGCACTGAGCACATCTCCATGTTTGGTCTTGAAAGTCTAATGGGCCAAAAAATAGGAAAAGGGGTCTCATCCCCTCCTTCAAGCATGGTGAGATCTCAGCCTTCGGTGTCATGGCCTAGTCCCCTAGGACTGCTGAGCCAAGGGAGGGGTTCTTCAGCTCTTGTTGGTTCCTAATGTGTACAGATCCTAATGCAGCGTGCTCCATCATCCATGGAAAGGAGCCTTGCACCAGGACAGGAGGGATGCCTCTGCCATGGGAGCCTTCTCAGAAGGGCAGACAGGTTCCTTGGGTTGGGTTTTTGGTGATCACAAATGTCTGATAGAAAGAAGTACATGATTAAATGCTAATTGCAATAAGATTATATTGAGAGGAGAGTGGCCAGTGTCCACAGCACTGACCACACCATGCTTCTGGAGCACCACATTCCCATCCTCCCTGGGGTGGAGGGTATGGAGAACTGAGCCCCTTGAGCGCACTGGAGCTGCAGTGCCACTCTCTCACAGGTACCTGTGGTTTTCCCTGGTGACTGAAGGAAATCAGGATCTATATCTATGTTTTAAAGAGGCATGCTGAAGGGAATATAAGGGCTAGGTTCTGCAATGTAAATCCCAAACAGTTCTCTCAGCTCTATTTATATTAGTTAGTTAGTGACTTAAAATTTAAACCCCTACTATGGAGAGTAGCATCAGGCTGTGACTTATGCCAGGCTTTTAAGGATCATGGGAACCCCTCTTAAAAACAGGAGACTTCAAACATGGAGGAAGGTTTCCAGCTTGCCAAGGGAGGCCCAAACACCCAAATCAATGGGCACCTCTCTGTTGGATAAGACACAGAGCTCGAGAGTGGGGAGCTTGCACTAAGGGCGAGTGTTCCCATAAGCAAGGGGAAAAAGGTCTGCAGAGATCTTTTCTTCTGCTAATAAAAATATTTAATATTATTTATATTCAATTAAAACATTTAGGGGAACACTTTTAAAAGCAACAAAATTACTACGGTGTGGTTGAGATGACAGAGAACACCTCCTCTGGTGTCAGAGGATACAGAGCTACTCAGCAGTGGTGCAGTACTAAAATGCAGACAGAAGTCACAAAGTCAGCAGATCTGATTAACTGTAAATCCAGGTTTTTATTACACTCCCCCCATAGGTAGAGAAAGACAATAACTTGATTTTGATCTCAGCTGCAGCACAAGTAAGATCTGAGAGGAAGATATTTACTAAATTATTTACCTTATATAGCGCTGTCACTGAAAAACAATCATGTTTGAAGTGCCATGTCGGTGCAGCTGGCCTCAGAAAGAAATATTGAAGGTGTGTTTACTGTCTGGTGTTTCTGTTCATTTTCCTAAAGCCACATCTAATTGAAAATGTTGATACAGTTGCAACTTAAGGCAAAATGTAGGAGGAATAGGGACACTTGCAAGTGACAGGCCTTTAGAACTTGAATTGTCCTTCCATCCTCTCAAAGCTTAAGCTATCACTAATCAAGGTAGAGAGCGGCTATTTTCCTTTTTATTGACATTTCAGTGAAAGTTTTGGGCCCTGTATCACACACTGTTACGTTTCCTGACTCGGCTGCGAGGTGGCTGCCAGCGTGTCAGCATCCAGGCTCCATCCTGCTGCAGCCTCCGGGAACACAACCAAAGCCACAATGGTTCCCCTCGGAGCCTGCTCTGGGCAGCACTGTGGTCTGGCTTGGCATCCACTTGTATTTCCAAACAAATACGTTCTGAAAGGCAAAGAAATGGTTCCACCTGATTTTTGTATCCCAGGATCACATTAAAGGGTGATCAATCGCAGCCTTTAGACAAATTTTCCTCTTTTTTTCTTCTAGTTCTTGCAGTTTAGGTGGCTGTAACAGGAGAAGCAGTGACAAACTGTTGGCATTAATGTACTGAGCATAATGAACACCAGCCATACAGCACATGGTGCTTGTCTGCTTATTGGTGAATTTAACTCACTTTAATTGCAGTGTTACTTAACATGATGGAGAAGTAGCCCTCAGAGGGATCATTTGAGGGACAAATAATGTATTTGTGTAAAATTAAAAAAAATAAACCAAACAACTAGAAGATAGTACTACTAGCTGTAGTAAATTATAGTTTAATAATTATTATCTAGATAGTACTTGGCTTAAGGTTAAAAAAGAGGCACTTCTGGAAAGCAGGATGAAAGCTTGCCTGGAGCACAGCCATGGGGACTGTCTTTCGCAAGCTGCACTGGTGGCAGACATTCAGAGAAGCACCTGGGAATAAATTGAGTCTGCTGGGAGGGGAAAGTATCTACCCCGGGGCATGTCAATGGAAATAGAAGGTGACAATGAGCCCAAGGCCTGCTTGGCCATATCACATGGGTCTCCTGATTCTATTGAAGGTATTGCACAGCAACCTGCCCTCTGAGCATATCTGACACCTGGGAGGTTTTCTGTGCAAGTGGGAGGTGTAGGACCTTTACCCCCTGGAACAGAGCTGGTGCCGTAGGCAGTGAGACGCTGGTGGTGTTAGAACCTCCTTATGTCTGTCATTTGTACCCTGAACATTAAATATCTTTCTCATTATTCATCCCACCACACTAGAAACAGCTGGTCTTCAAGGGAAATTACCTAATGAATCAACAATAAGGCTATTGTGTAGGCGTGACATTTCTGATAATAAATTACTGCTTTCAGGAGGTTGACCACACTTGTCAGGGTTTTGTGAGTTACAAATTCAGCTGCCTTGTCTTATGCTGTTTTACATAACTGACAGTGTAAAACCTTGGTATTTGACTGTAAGTTATTCCTTCAACTTCTAGATTTCTATCATAAAATTGCTTTCTTCCCTCATTCAGAGTAATCTTTGAGTATTTCCAAATCATACATTGAAATTAATTTGGTTTGGTTTGATTATATTTATTGTGTCATATATATCTTGGACATAAATATTAATTTAAATATTTTTAATTAGAAATGTAAACAGGCTTAAAATGTAAGGATTGCATTTTTTAATTTCATTTAGATAAAATATGTGTTTGCATATTTCTTGTATGCTTACACTTGAAGGAATACGTTTTCCTAAACCCACGATATGGAGGAAGATCTAAATATATACCAGCTTTCAAAAAATACCTGGATGTACCTAATTAGTTTAGAAGTGCTTGGCTGTGTGAAGGATGCTTCAAGGATGAATATTTTAAAGCATGCTTCTTTTTTCACATGCAAGTGTTATTTGCCTTTTACTTTGTGTATCCAGGGATGTGACTGGTTAGTGATGAAAAGCAGAAGTCTTTGCTCCCTCTTAGCTGACTGCAAATGACACTGAAATTCAGGCAGTATCTGCACCAAATTGTGTGTTTATCTCTGTGGAATTCTGTGGAACCAGTTCTTTAGCTTTTAATACTGTAAGTCTTTTCATAAGTAGCCAGCAAGGAGAGGAGGACAGGAGTTCCATTTTCTGCCAGATTTCTCGGGGCAAAATGCATTCTTGCAAACGTGAATGAAGCCGGCAAAGGTGGGGCAGGCTGAAGAGGAAGTTGGTATTCTTATGCAAGGAGTTGTGGAAGCTAAAAATGAGATCTAAAACAGTGAATACGTGTTCTAGCAAGTATACTGAGTTTCAAGTGCTCCCAGTTGCTTTGTTACGCTCGTTACACTATTGTTACACTCGATTCTTTTCACTGGTACTCGATATCTTAATGTCTGGACCTTTCTGCTGCTTTGCCTCTCACAGAATGTGTTCTTATTTAATGCAGCAGGGCCTTTCAAGGTTTGCATGAGGCTCACTTAGACATCGGTGGATTATTGTTTTAAATAACAATTCAGATTTTCAACAGGAAGAAACTAACCAAAGCCTGGTGCACCCAAGAAGTATCTTCTGACACTCCTGTCTGAGAGCAATAAAAGCAGCACTGCCAGTGTGTGAGCAGGGCTTTTTGAGATGGCTCCATGTCTGACATGCCAGGATCCTTCTGCCTGAGGCGTTCTAGAGAGGCCAGGTGCAAGTGGAGCAAAGCTAAGAATTATTGCCCTGTGCCTGCCCTCCAGCCCCCTAAAGCTAGAGAGTCCTGGGGAACCTGTCCTTTGGGAGGATCACACCTTGAACAGCTTCAGAGGTGCCTGGAGACAGAATCCTCTGCCGTGGTCCTGCTGACCCTGGCCTGGGGTGGGTCTGAGTCCCCCAGAGTTTTCTTTGCCCTCGTGGGTTGCACACTTTGTGAGGTGCTTGCAGGTGCTCCGAGCAGTCACTGCTCACCAGCCGTGGGGGCAGTCACAGGTGGCAGCGCCAGCAGCCAGGCTTTCCTGGAGGAAGCCTCTGCCTTCACTGCCTCCTTCTTTTGCAGCAGGCGTGAAGAGACCTCCTGTGGCTGTAGGACCTGGGCTGGGTGCCCTCCGGGGATGGAGGCCCTGTGCCCCCCGGCTGGGGTTTGTGGGCAGGGGCCCCATGCCAGATGAGCCATGGCTGAACTGAAGAGGGAGAGGGGAGATACTGTGACCCTTCAGTAATATCTTGGCATCACTTACTTAACTGTGCATTTTAACTGTGCTGATGGTGATGAGTTGGTGTGGACTAACTGGTTAATTGTGGATGTGTTCTGTTTATAAAACAATACCTGTAACCAGGGTCAGGTAGGCTGGGCAGCCAAAGGCAGACACCCATGGGCAGGAGCAGCTCCAGAGCCTGCAGTGCTGTGGCCCCTTGGAGAGGGCCTTTTCCACTGTACCACCTGCCTTCACTGCACCACCCTTGGCTCCTGTTCCCTGCTACCCTGAGGAGGACTTGTCTCCCCAAATGTCCTTTTGGGGACATTCCAACTGCTCATGGCCCCCAGGGACCGGTGGATGTGGACAGTCCTGTGAAGTCACCTGTCCACATGGCCAGCTGTGGAGCACAGCATCATTTGGAGGGCTCGAGGAGGTGGGCTTGTCACAGCTCGAGTGAGGTCACTGAGGGTGTTTAGAAAAGCTGCAGCATCCTCTCCAGCCTGCTTTGGTTTGATTGAAGGTCACTGGTGTCTAGCCAGGGTCTTGTGCTTCATTCAGTTATGATGCAGAGACAGGATGAATGAAAAAAAGAAGTGGAAAAAGAATTTTAAAACATACAGCCAAAGACTGACCCTACACTGATTTTGGGTGGGGCTATATTGTCCCAGAAAATTTAGTTAGATATTAGTGATAATCAAGGTCCCCTGAATTCTATTTTTTTTTTCTAAATAATGTCATTTCAAGGGATCCACTGTTGAAAGCAAGTCCTGGCTGTGCTCTTTCCTTTTCTAAATAATGGAAATTCATCTGAACCAAGCAAAGGTGTTGTAATGGTGTCACATTGTCATTTCGTTTTCCTCAGTAGCCTTCTGATAAAGACATGCTGTATTCAGCAGCATACAGACATAAGAGCAGTTCTGTCTCCAAAATCTGGCTTTGCAGTGTAAGGCCTGTTGAGTTTCCATGGCAATGGCCACAAATTCCTCCCCAGCTCTTCAAAGTGAAAGACATATTTGTTTTGCTGGCGCAACTTTGTAGCACAAAAGCTCTCTCTCCTTTTTCACGTAACACCTGCTAATCTGAGCCTGGGCCCTTTGAAGCCTCCTGCTGATCAGAAATTCAAATACATTTTTGCATGCCAATCTTGGTGGTAATCTAGAGTTTGTGTCTTTCACGTTGTGTCTGTGAAAACAGTTTTCTTTATAAATCACCAAAAGTGTTGGCCCTGATTGCTGTCCATGGGAGGATGAGTTGATAGGGCTGTCAGCAGCTTGGATCTCCATTCTCTCGAGCAGCCTGGACAGAGCTATCAGATCAGGGCTTTTTAACCATCCACTCTCCCTTTGTGAAGAGAAGGGGGCAGCGGGGAGAGGGGGAAGGGTTTTCCCAGATCTGGTTCATGGTGCTCTGTCTGTAACTGTCTGGCAGAGTGTGGCACTGGCTTTGGGCTGTGCCCGGCACTGGCTTTGGGCTGTGCCTGTGGCTGTGCCTGGCTTTGGGCTGTGCCTGGCACTGGCTTTGGGCTGTGCCTGTGGCTGTGCCTGGCTTTGGGCTGTGCCTGGCACTGGCTTTGGGCTGTGCCTGTGGCTGTGCCTGGCTTTGGGCTGTGCCTGGCACTGGCTTTGGGCTGTGCCCGGCACTGGCTTTGGGCTGTGCCTGTGGCTGTGCCTGGCTTTGGGCTGTGCCCGGCACTGGCTTTGGGCTGTGCCCGGCACTGGCTTTGGGCTGTGCCTGGCACTGGCTTTGGGCTGTGCCTGTGGCTGTGCCTGGCTTTGGGCTGTGCCCGGCACTGGCTTTGGGCTGTGCCCGGCACTGGCTTTGGGCTGTGCCTGTGGCTGTGCCTGGCTTTGGGCTGTGCCCGGCACTGGCTTTGGGCTGTGCCCGGCACTGGCTTTGGGCTGTGCCTGTGGCTGTGCCTGGCTTTGGGCTGTGCCTGTGCCTGTCACTCAACAAAGGAGAGTGGCTGCAGAGCCCAACAAACCAATGCCAGCTGCAGTGCTTTTGTTGTCATCTGATGGATAGACACACATGATGAAGAATTCACAGCCTGCACAGAGTTCCCCCTGCAGCTGAGCTGCTGCATCCTCATTGCTGAAGTGCTGTGGGTGCTCTGCTGAACCAGGGGTTGGTGCCATGCTGGGACCCCTTGTCCCTCAGCTGCCCACACTGTCCTTCCCAAGTGCCACACAGGCCTGGTCCTCAGCACTGGCATGTGCACAAAGAACCTGGCTGTCCAGGGAAGGGGATCCCAAAGCTGCCAGGTATCCTGATGCTGCTGGTGCTGTGGGGTGATTTGGCTGTTCGAGGGACTGTGAAGGTCTGATGTGCCTTAGTCTGTGGCTGGAGATGGAGCTGTGGTGCTCTAAGAATGCTTAATATCCCAGTGTTTGCATCACTAGTAAAGGATTCAGATGGTTTGCCCTTGAGGTACTGCTGTGAGTCCATGGTTTACCTGTGTCTTGCAAAACACATTAAACCCCCAGGTGCCCCAGGTATTCCATCCCCAAACCTTTTTCCAGTGGTGCTGTGTCCAGCCAGTGCCTGTGCAGCAGTCCAGTGCCTACTGCAGACGTGCTCACAGGCCATGTAGTTCCTGCCATACACTGTGCTTTGGAGGTTTAAAACAAAAGGGTTTGAGTTTCAATGCAGCTCACACTTAGGCAAGCCTCCGGGGCATGGCTGCTTTAAAGAAGTCAGTCCTTGCAGGGCCTTCACTTGTTTAAAATGATCTTTTTTTCCACTCCTTAAAAAACCAAAGAGACCTTCCTGGTTAATTTCTCAATAATTCTGTGAGTGGGTATGATTTTCCTCTTGGAAGAGATGAACAGTTTTCCCACTTTTACAAGATGGGATCCCTGTTTAACACTTGCAAAGCTCAGCCCTGTCATCTCTTTCCTGCAGCCTGATCCCCCCCGCTGCAGAGCTGGATCTGTTTCCCCAAGCACTGGTTGGGAGCTGAGCTAGGCAGCTCTTCTTCCTTACTATGAATTTTATAAAATCTGAACTTTTGGAAAAATCCTTGTTTATGAAAGCTCACAGTGCATTTCAGGGAGGAATGCAGATTTGCTGTTTAACACAAAACCAGGGGTTTGTGTTCATTGTCAGCTGCATCTCCCTGCTATTCAGACTCTATTCTATTCAAATTTTCTTTCTTTCTTTAGGGGTAAGAGTCTGAGTGCACAAAGGAGCTGTGGTTTCTGCAAGCGGATAGTATAACTATGTAATATAAACATGGCAATGATTTCCTTAGGCCCTGTGATCCATCAGGCGTGTTTAGAGCAGTTGGCAAAGGTCTGGGAAGTTCCCACTGCTACACAGCAGCTACAGATAAGATGCCTTTCTGCCTTGGTCAGCTGCAGGATCCACACCCCTGGCGCTGGAAAGGTTCATCCCATCCTCTTTCCTGGAAGGGAAAACCTCTGCCTTTGAAGTCACGTGCCCACAGCTTGCAGAGCTGACTGATGCAGCAACATCAGTAATTTACCAAAGTGAGGGGCAGGGGGGGAAGAAAGCTGCAGCATAAATCTCAGTCTAGCTTTATTCTTTTACCTTAGGTTATATGTCTTTAAAGAAAAATGCTGACAACATGCTTGCTCACAAAAGCCTTTTGAGCCAGTGCCAAGAATTTGCTCAAACCTAGAAAAAAGTCACAGCTGGGACCTAAGACCAGCACTGAATTCTCCTTCCTTGCTTGATCTTAATTTTCTGGGGCTGAGGAGATGTTCAGTATGCCTCTTGCCTCCTGCTCCGAGGCTGGGTAAGAACCTGCTTTTGTCCTTTGGAGCAGGCAGTCACTGGTGTCTGATGTGGTGAGAATCCACAGTGGTTCTATGTTTGCTCTCTCTGTATCACTTACTCTTCAATTTAGAAAGTTTAGAACAATATTATTTGGACTGAAATAGCGCAGCCAGGCAACAAGGGGCCTGCAGCCTGCAGGAAGGGCACGTCCCCTCTGCAGAGGGCAGCTTTGTGAATGGCAGCATCTGCAGCCAAGGTGCCCGCAGAGCCCCGGCCCTGCCCGCGGCTCCGCGCCGCGGTAACCGAGCAACGGCGCCCGAAACATCCCCGGCCTGCGAGCGCGGCTCCCTGTGCCCTGCAGCTAGCCTTGGGTGCTGCTCCTTGGGGCTGGTTCAGTGCTCAAGGTGAGCTCCTGATGACTGGCTCATCATTAAGTTTTCAAGCATAATAAATCAGAGGGGGCAATTTTTTTGATGAGTATTGTACCTGTCTAAGGGGAGCTGACCGCACACATTTCTCTTCTCTCAGCAATCTTAATGCCTCCTCTAATCACTGGACAGTGACTGCTTGTTCCTGCAAGCAGCTATTTGTGAATTTGGTAGAGGTTGTCCTACAAGGGAATGGAGACATGGGATAAGTATAAACTGATAGATACAAGTAAGGTAGCTAGACATGATTCCCTCCTGAGCACTGCACAGAAGAGCACTGCTGGAAGAGTAGATGGAGGAGCCACCTCTGCACCCTCTAGGGCTCCAGAAGTGCCCATGTCAGTATTGCTGTGTTTGCACATGGGCCTGAAGCACCAGTGTTAATTGTACAAAGTGTGAACAGCAGCTTATTGACCTGTACAAATCTTCCCTAAGAATTACTACCTACCCCTTGAAATGCAGAGAGCAAAGAGTCTGGAATTACTGAAGAGTTTATGATATGAATCCCAGCAAATCCCCTGTCAGAACTTTTTTCCCCTGAACTAGGGGAGGCAGTGAATGTGTTGTGTTCCCAGAGATGTCATGTCCTGCCACAGAACAGTATTCCTTGCTTTTTCCCTTACTGATGGCTCTTCTGGCTACCTTACTTGTATCTATCAGATGCAATGTCTTCTTTTCCATGATGGGTCAAGTCTTATGTTCAAATCTTGATGCTTTAATTTAAAAAATAAGTATGTAAAAATATTTTAATTCTAACCTTTTTATTACAAAATTTGATGTCTATGAAATTACAGAACCCCACAACTGCAGTAGTGATAGCAACATGCCTATTTTTGCTTCCTGTGCTGCATCATGCACTGGTGCTGTAGCTCCCCAAGAGAATGTAGGGAAAGTTCTTAAACCTTGGTGGCCTTTGTGATCTTCTCACTTGTGATGTATAGCTGATTAGGGCTCAATCATGTGATATAATGATAGTTCCCCCCACAGTTTATTGATCCCAGTGGGAATGAAGGGCATTCAGCACCTCACATAAGCAGATCCTTCATGTCTGTCTTGCTGCTCCTTACAGAATATGAGCAGTAAGGCTGAGCACTCCTTGATTTTCTTATTCAGGCTCATTTCAAGCTCCAGCTCAGACTGGAGATTTGCTGAGTAAATAGTCTCAACAATAATCTCAGCCTGATTCCAACTAATTAAATCCTGTACAAACATCCCTCTCTGGGCCAATATAGCAAAAGACAATGAAAACACAGAAAACCAGACATAGCTTTCCTCCAGATTTTGCTCGGCCCTTTAATCCTGTATCTTTTGAAAGATAGTAACGTCCATAAGATGAGGGGTCAGCCTTCCTGCCCTTAGCATCAAGCAGTGGAATTTTTCAATAATGAACAGCTGGGTCACCAGCGACACAAAAGCTGCTGTAATATCCTGTAGGCTTACAGGGCACAACAGAAATCCCAAAGCAAATCATGATGTACACAGAAAGGGACCGTCCTTTTCTATTAAGAAGACCACTTCAAACCAGTCTCAACACCACCTTTTCTCCAGCTTTTCGAAGGAGAGATTATCCCCTGCGTATATTTAATCACACATTATGGGGTGGCTTTGATTGCCTTTTTAGAGTCAGAGAAGTTAAAGAACATAGTTTGAAGGCTCTTATTATCAGTGCTCCATCCTCGTGCTCTCAGCCAAGATGTGTTTACAAACAAGGGCTGGGAAGGGGGTGGGGGAAGCAGGAACGCTGCCCTGGGCCCATGGCTGGGCTTGGCACTGCTTCCACAGCCTTGGTTGTATAACCCTGACTCCAGCTACGTGTGGTGAGCACCATTGGGAGGAGGAGGCAGGGGGCTTGCATTTGTGGTTTAATTTTTATGAAACCCTGTGGAATTCATCTCCTTTCCCAAGGAAAGAAGAAGTTATCTTGTAGGGGTTTTCCGACACAGAAAAGCAAAGAGTAGACCAGGCTAACATGAACAAAAACTAAATGCTATAAAGACTTTTTAATGTATCACAAAAGTCAGTCTGAGATGTGTGCAAGATATGCTGGAGATTCCTGATTAAAAGCAGTTTGTGTCAAGGAAGTTACCACTTGCAGCATGTAGAACATCTGACAGTGATTAACTGGAGCTAGCTATTAGATTTTCCTAAAGAAACAATACTTAAACATATCTCCACAAGTATGAAACACTTTATGTACTGTATCTGGTACACCTCATTTAAATTGACTTAGATGGAACAGACACACTAAGTCTAACTAGTAGGTTATTAAGAATATAAACCTGGTGCCCAAGAATTTACAATCAGTTATATGGGAGGTATCCTGACTTTCCTCCTTTTCCCAGGGCTTTCATTTACTAAGCATATGCTGTAAAGATGTCACATTTACAGCAAGGGACATGTTTAGGATGTTTCTTACAAACAGTTTTAAGTTACATACCTGTAGCAAATGCATCTTGCTATGCTGCAATGTTGTGTTAGAAAGTCTGCTATGAGCTCAGGAAAATGTGGGTGAAAGGAAGAATATATGCATTGGTACAAATGCATTCATAACCTGGTTTTTCAGTTTACTTATTAGTGCTTGTGAATTTTTGATAGAAAAATGACATAGAACTGTTTTCTACGGGAAGATGAACTTTTCAGCTCTGTTAAAGCACTTAGAGGTAGGAGAAATATGGTTTAAATTAAGCATATCATACTTCTAATTCTGGGGGGGTTACAAAAAGAAGAGCTTGGAGATTCATCCAGCCTGGAGTGTTTGGTAGTTGCAAATAAACTGTGCATTATACATAATGTTCATTTCCCTAAGAAGTACCTTTCTATTTCCTTCCCCTTTTTGAATCAGGAGGCTGATGGTTACTGCAGGGCTGTGCTTGTACATAGGTGCTGCTCTAATTCAGATTGTACATCGCAGGGGAGGAACAGGGAGTCAGAAGACTTGGAATTCAGCATTTCAATAGGCCTTTAATTATCGATTTCCCTACTATTTGTGAGATGAGTGGTGAGAATTGCTGAAGTAACCACTACAGTGGTATGAGCCCAATTAAAAGCACTGCTTCAGTGTGGAATTTGTACAGAGTGTTTCTGCCTCTTTGCTGTTTGTCACTTACACTGCAAGGTTTTTAAAAACAATTGCACTTCTATTAGCAACCACAGGAACTCTGCTCTCCAGGCTGGCTCCTAAAGTCCCAACCTATCTCAGTCTCTATCCATACAGGGTCAAATCAGAAATTGCACTGAGCTTCTCCAGAGCAGAAGAATGCTGAGGGTCAGTGTTTAGTAGGTGGGAAATCATGGAAACAGTCCTCTGGGGGCTGAGAGGTAATTTACAGTTAAGTCCAAACTTCTCTAATTTGCATAATACCAAGCCTAATAAAATATTCATGGTAGCTTCTCTCACTTTCAGAAAAGACAAAAATTAAATTAGAAAATACTGCTTAAAAAAAAAAAAGAAAATATTTGAAGACAATGTCTTCAAATATTTTTGTGCTTTTAATTTAATGATATTTTTCAGAGTTACATAAATGTTTGCAGTTACTGTCAGATAGAAGTCTGCCTTATGCACAAAACTGTTCAGAGTTTGATCTTTTTAATGGGAATCACAAAAACTGCTGGAATTCCAAGATGTGTGTTAGGTGGAAGGTGGACTTGGAGGATGTAGCATGTGTGCTTCATGGGCTGGCAGAAATGGTCACACTGTGAGAAATGGCAGCTTGAGAGGTAGTTGGTTTTCTCAGAGTTGGATTCAGCTGAAATGACCAGAGCCAGAGTTCACCCTTATCCAAGGATTCACTGGAATTCCATCGTAGCTGTGGCCAATGCATTCTGTGAAGTGTCAGAGGCTGGAATCTGTGGAGAGCAGGAGAAACCACCAAAGTAAATGACACCTCTGGGCTCGGTGCTCAGCCCTGGGTATTTGTGTCCTGTGCAGGTTCTGCCCTTTGGCAGCTGATGGCCAAAGCAGCTCACACCCATCCAGGGAAACCCAGGGGCTGCAGGGGCTCTGAGTACCTGGGATGGGGCACGGCCACGGGGCAGCTCCTGCTGGACTTACTCACAAAGACATGAACTTTTCTTGACCAGTCTGGAAGTTTCTTACTGGTGACTATTGCACATTGTCTTGATATTTCGACATCTGTCTAGAGTCTTGTGTTTGGAAAATGCTGATTTCTGCATTGCTAATAACTACCAAACCTGCACAGTCTTTCTCCCAGTTCCAACAGAATTTGGAAATAAAAATTAATATGTATTTTCCAAATGAGATTGCAACTCCAGTGTTTCAACCCACTGGTCATCTTACTTAGATGTGTGTCTTAAAGAGTATGGAAGGGGAACTGGTAGTGTTTGTTCTTAGCATTTTTGTGGCAAATGATTTTGTTTGTATCGATTCACTCATGTGGAAGCATCAGATTTCAGTTAAGCTTATAAATTTAGTCAATGGTAAAATTGAATCACATTGGCATTAGCAAACACAGGTTTTCATAGCATACGGCTGTGAGATGGTGCCTTCCTGACCAAAAGAATTGACACCTGACCTGTCCCTTTCCTTGCTGCTAAGTTACATTTATTTTTTGCTAAGAAAACGTGAAGTGGAGCTGCTAATGGTGCAGGATTGTTCTCATCTGCTTACCTGTATCAATAGTGCCAATGGCTGCTGAAGACACATGTCTGGATACTGTTTCTCAAAGCCCCCCAGGCCTCTGGAAGTGTGATTATCCTCACCCACAAAGGTGGGTGAAAGCAGTTTTGTCACTGGTGCTTCCTTTACGCAAAAGAAATCATATCACACGGTGCCAGTATAAAACACACTCCTGACAAGGAGACATTAAACCAAAGCCCACATTTGGGGTGCAGAGGGAGGCTGAGGCTGCCAGCTGTAATCAGATGACAGATATTTTTGTTACAGCATAATGTCTTCCTCTGATTTCCTGAGAGGTTGAATATAAAGCATAAAACAATGGACAGTGATGAAATCCAGAAGAATTACCTCTGTGTATTCTGGAAGAGAGTAAACAAGTACCTCTATGCTGTCCAGGTACACCAGGCACTGTTTGGACAGCTGCTCTGCCCACTCAGAGGTGTTGCTTGGCAGTAAGAATGCCAGGTTCATATAAGGTTCATATAAAATTGTACAGCTCCATAGACATTGCCATTATAATAAACCCAACACAGCAGAAAGGTTGGATTTTCCAATGCATATACCAACTACTGATGTAGAACATGCTCCAGTGAGGATTACTTGAAAAACTGCATTTAGTGCTGCAATAACACTAAAAGGTCACTTTGGATCACATTTGCAAAAGGTCAGAGCCAGTGGAGATAACAGTCTGTGCACACAGAGCAGGAGGTGGTGGGCTCGTTTTAGCTCCATCTGCAGTCACAGCTGAAAACCAGACCAGACATGGAAAAAAGTTTGTTCCATTTTGACTGATGCTGTGGTAGAGGAGTTCCTCATGTAGTAAGGGATGTCTTTGGGCTTGCTAAAAATCCTAAAAAAAGGCAGAAGCATTTTTAAAAGCACCATTCTGTAGTCTCAAGATGCACTGGGGTGAATGCATGTTTCCAAAGTGGTTTTGGCAGCAGAGTTTCATAGAATATTGTTTCATGTGACATGGTACAAGGCGTGTAGTGCACAATGTAAAAGCATGCTTTTCAGCTTGAAATCTGTCATATGAGTCTTGTATACATAGGGAATTTTTGTCCTCAGCTTGCTGGGAAGCTTTCAGCATGAAATGGTGGGAATGCAGTTGTTTGGTGCAGGGGATGCTGCATTCTCTAAAGTCAGTTTTTCAGAATTTGGGAAACGCATCCCTCACAAGTTGCTGCTCTTCTTCAGCCACTTTGCAGCCCCACCAACAGCTGACAAACCTCAAGCCATGGATAGAGAGGTTTGTACCCAATATTGCCTCTCCAGCTGTTCTCAAAAAGTTGTGATGGGAATATTGCAAGCTTATTCTGAACACTGTAGCTTTTGACTTTAAATATATTCCCGGAGAGGTTCCCATAATTGAAATGGTCCCAGGAGGAATTTGCATCTTTGTACATACCAGTTGTCTGTCCATCAGGCCCGGTGGGAGCAGTGAGTGGTGGGGGCTGTGGGATGAGGATCCCACCTGAGAAACTTCAAGTCTTCATCACCATCTCACAGGCCGGCCTCTTCAGTTCTGATGTGCATTGTGATCACCTCCAGCGTAGCTCAGGGGAAGTGAATTATTTTGTGATGGATCTACATTGTGCTGAATGATTTTGCTGGTAATTTTTATTTGTAACAGGGCATGGTCCAGAGGTACCCTGTAAAGTAAGGCCTGTCCCTGCACAGATGGTAAATGAAGGTCTTCACCTAATGAATTTCTATTAATTGTAAGCAAGGTGCATCCTTCTTTCTCCACATTTTCTGATAGCAGTTGAGAGACACAAGAAATGTAATTTATCTTTGAAAATGCAATATTAGTACATGCAGAGGCTCCCAAATGCTTCAGTGAAGGAAGGCAGCATATATTCATGGCTGGAGTCTGCCCTTAAATCTGATATCCCATTCTCTGTGGGCCCCTAACTCCATCACAGTGACCCTTGCACTATAAGGTAAAATATAAAGCAGCAACTGGCAGTAGTTCCTGCAGCTGGTGGGACGTGGCAGGGCCTTACTGGGTACACAAGGGCATTCAGCCCCATTTGCTGGGAGTCTCTGAAGGATGCAAAGTGATCAGCGTCTGTGGAAATGAATGGGCTTTTCATGCTGATGATTTCATTTCTGGATGGACACAACACTTCCAGCCGTGGCGATTCATCATCCTGGCTGGATGCGAGTGGAAGGCAGCCAGCACTTTGCACTGATGCTCAGAGCTGACACTGGAGATAAAGCGTGGGACTCAGACAGAGCTTTCTAAATATTTGACAGAGAACTGCCAGGGAAGCGCAGTGCTGTTCCTATTTCTAGGCTGCCAGCAGTGTCTAGTAAATTCTCCCAGAGAGTCGCTGCTGTCCATGACATGGCTCCAACACTGCACTTTCTTAACCCCCTGGTTCTGCTCAGGATTTACCTTTGTCTCTGAGGCAGCTCAGTGTTGCTAAGCAAAGCACAGTCATTGTGTGTCTGGCACGTTTGGGGCACTGGTGCTGCTGTGCACTCTCCAAACCACCCCAGGGCTGGACTGGGGGCTGCTCTGCTGGCACCCCATTCCTTTTGTTGTACAGAACAAGGCAGGGGCTCCAAGGAGGCATTGCCAAATGTGCTGGAGTTTACAGGGTGGGAGAAGGGCTCTCTGGGCCCCGAGCTGCAGCCCTGCCCGGGGTCAGGAGCTCAGTGGGCACTGGCCAGCGTGAGCTGGGTGGCAGGCTCCAGCTGTTCCAATGCCATCCTGCCCTGGCACACAGCTGCCTGTGGAATCTGGTCACCACCGAGGGTTTGTTCCTCACCTTCTGTGGGGAATGGGGCAGGGATGGACACGGACCAGCCATCTCAACTTTACAAGGTGTCTGGATGGAATATTGATGGATTTGGGCCTCAGAGTGACTAATTAGCATGCAGGGTTCCTCAAAAGGGTTAACATGGGATCTTTTTAATTGTCAAAAGAGTTGCAGGCTATTAGGGTTGGCATATTCTTCAATAATCTGTTTTATTTTTACCTGCTGGGAGCTTAATTAAAAAACAAAGAGGCTCAATTTAAAGCCCATTACTATGCTAATTTTGTAAGAACTGGGCGGTGATTAAGAAGCTTTAAAAAGAGGAGTTTAGTTTGCTCTAGGGAATGGGTTGGAGGCAGGTTTTATTTCGTTTCATTAGCTAGCTACAATTATTTATAAACTAAATGGAAATGATATTAAAGAGTAATGAAAAAACCAGCATCTATGTATTATTGAACAGCAGAACTTTTTTTAATTTAGCATCGAAGTGTGCAGAGCCTTTATTACTGCAACTCACAGTTAACACAGCTAAATGCAGTTGTTAAATATAAGAGGCTTTTAAAATATGCCCATAAATACAGAGCTGTCTGGTTTGCTTTTCCTGTAGATCACTAGAGTAAGTTTATAAAGATATCAATGTGACAATAAAGATGAACCACTGTCTCTTTAAAAAAAAATCTGGGGTTTTATATAGGAGAACTTCTTAACAGAATAAATTACAAAGACTTACTCTTTTTGTATTATGTATGTAATGTTGTATAATCTAACAGCACTGCAAACCTTCTACTGCCTTTTGCCTGTCATGTGAGCCCAAAATAATACCTGCAATCCCAGTTATGTTGGAGTACTTGGGAGGAGCTGCTGCATCGTGTGGATGTTCGGAGCTGAACCCAGGCAGGGACCAGCAAGGGGCAGAGATGTTCCCCAGGCTGTGGGGGGTGAGGAGGTGGGGGTGAGCAGCAGCCTGGCTCCCAGCGTGGCTGTGAGGGAGGGCAGCAGCAGTGAGCGGTGCAGATGTGGCCAGGAAGAGGCTGCCAGGTTGGTCCAAACCCAGGCAGCAGCTTTGAACTGAATCCCCCAAAGAAAGGTATCTGTTTGTGGTGTCTGTGAGGATGTGGGCAGGGAGATGCACCCTGTTTCTGCCAGAGGAACCGGTAATGCTGGTGTCTATTCTCTCAGCACCGGGAGGAGGAGGAGGAGCTGCTGAGCCTGTACCTGGAAAAGCCACATCTCTGGTGGCACCAGGGCCTTTTATAGAAACAACATGCTCCTATAAAACATCCCAGCTCATGTGGCATGAGTGAGAGCTGGTTTGCATGTGCAGCCTGGTAGCTGAGTTCACTCAGCATTTGGTTTCTCACTGAAAAGCCACTCTGATCTTATAAAGGACAGGAACCCCACGCCCCACCAGCCAGCACTGCCATTCCATGCTGAAACCCTTTGTGCTGCTGCTCTTTCTGGGAAAGCTTTGGTGCTGTGCCAGGGATGAGGAGTGGGAGGAAGCCTGGAGCAACTAAGAGACATCAGTATCTACTAGGCAGAGGGGTGAGGAGGAAGAAGAAGGATGGCAGGAGGGCCAGCAGTGGATGCCAGCCCATCCTCCTGGGCTGCCCAGAGCAGCTGGCATTTAACTTTGTAAGGGTCCACATCAGTCTAGCTGTGACACCAAAATTGTTGATGGGGCATCTTAATTTAAATAGTTGTTGCAACCAGTAAAGTGTTTCTCAATAAAAGAAATAAGTTGCAAGAAGAATTAAAATTACCTGTACATCAGTGATTCAAGAATTAAAATTACCTGCACATCAGTGATTCAAATGTCTATGGACACTAGCAGGACTCCTGCCACCAGAGCCTTCTGCGTGGGTCCTGCATGGGTGGCACGAGGTAGAGCATCCTGGAGCCATTCAGGCTCTGTCAAATCAAAATTCACAATGTGGCTCCCACAGTCGTGCCGGGGAGAAAAGCCTTACACTGCAGGTCTGCTGCTCCTGCGGGTAAACTCGGAGCCGAGCCCAGAGCTGCCGCTGGAGATAGAGGTCATACAGCAGAATAGCTTCAATTCCTCTTCTGATTCTAAAGGCAAAGTGAGCTATCCAAGATCCCTGAGGTTGCGAATGTCCCTTGGCCTTCTTTTGACCCTATATACACCTTACATTCTTCCTTTAATGATTGACATTCAGTGGGTTTGTGCCTTCGGGCACACTGAAGTTGTAGCTGCTTCTTCATCAAAGCAACTGTTTACAGCTGGTTTGAGTTGGATGCCAATAAACAGTATTCTTTTTGTCTCAAAATAAAAAGCAGCTTAAGTCCCTAATGATAAGGATTTTGTGCTTTGTAGAGAAAAAATTCAGCTAGTTTGGGACAGCCAGCCACTTAGCTTAGCAAGTTGGAGTACTTTATACTTCCTGCTAAACTGCCTTTATCTCCTCAAGTGAGCCGGCTATAGATTCTTATCATTGTGGCAGAAGTGATGAGGGTAACATCTTTAGTTGGAAATCATTGGCAACATGTGGAGAAAGCTTAAGATGTTGTCACACTTTAACTTGGTCCTAATCTGTTCAAAGGCAGTTGATACTTTCTAACTGTGCCAGCAGGTAGTGAGAGGGAGTCAAAGACCATCAGGGTGAAATAGCTCCTGCTTTTCTTTGGAGAGTTTATGACTTTCATAAAGCGGACACAAAGACACTGTGGCGGTAACTGTTATTGTCTAAATTAAGAGCTTATGTTCACCCAACCATATTTCATTAACTTGTACACCCAAGCTTCTACATTTCCTGCCCGCTCCATGCAGTGCTAGAAGCAAATCTTAAATATTTTAACGCCTATTGTCAGCGAAGTGACAAGAGCAATGTGTAGGTCAGCACTGCCTGTGCGTGGTGCCCAGCACGGACAGGCGTGTGCTGCATCTGCCGCGGCCCTCCCGTCCCCAGGGCAGGCTGCTCTGCGACTGGGGACCTGTCTTGTGTGAGATCAAAAAAGAGAATTGTTCTCCTTCCAATAACAAATCTTCCCTGTGAATGAGGACCCAATCCTGTTCCTGATGCTCCCTAAGGAGTTTTACATCTCACTTGAAGCAAAAGCTGACACAGGTTCTCCTCCCTTGTTTTTCTATAACAGATCACCTTAAGAACATCAGAGCTCTTGGTGAGCAAACTTCGATGCATTTCAGCAAATACTGTGTTTTGGAAAAAAGGGCTTTGTCAACTCTAAAAAGGACAGTGCAATCAGAGCATGATTTCTTTTCAACCATATATTCAACAAAGCATCTCATTTTTGGAAACATATATGGAACCCTGAGCAACACTGTGTATAGAACAATTCCAAGCCATACAGATTTTCTTGCTGAAAGAAAGGAATGTGCTGATAAGATATGAGGGGATTTCGTACACTTTTTCTCTAACAGGCATCTCTATTTTTTTCTGTGTGTGTGTATAGTATATATACATACACTTAGCCAAAAGTTAAGTAGTATTTAATTTAAGTATTTCAGCTTTGACCTACTTACAACTTTTCATTTAATTAAAAAAAAATCTGAAAAAGTTAATAAAATGTTTAGACAAACCTTTCAGTCTTGTGAGCTTAAAGGAATAATCCTCTTTGCATGCCTAATAATGTTGTTGGTGTCTAATGGGATTTCATTTTCACACATGTGGAAGTGTCCTGTGTTATAAATGTTTGACTGTTAGAATAACTTAAAACCTGTGCAGACATTCGAGGCAGGAGGAGGCTCTGGGCGTGCTGTAGGGCCCTGCTTACTGATAAATCTCTTTGTATGGGTTTAGAGCATCTAGTTTACTAAAGCCTGAATACAAACACAGATGCTGATAGCTGAGTCTTAGGACTCTGTCAACCATATTTGGCCTTAGAGAAGCTGGGAGGTTTTCATAGTTCTGTGTCTAATCTTAAAAATTCAGTTTATAGAGCAACTTTAGTAGTCATCCATACTAGAATGACCAGGCTCATCTGTTCTTTAATTTAAAAAAGATTAATCAGGTGTTTCAAGCCTTCAAAAACCACTGTATTAAGAGGAGTATTTATTTTCCATCCTAATATTAATAGTAAGTAATTGACATAAGCTTAATAAGAGTCACTTCGCATTACAAGAATAAATTACCATTCTTAGGCATTGCAGCAGACACCTTAGGTTACCTGAGTTTTGGGGGTTTGAGCAGGGGTTTTTTAGCGTTCCTTTTTCAGTGGTCCTTTTTACAAAGCTCCATGCCTCTGGTAAGAGTCTCCTGTTTTTATCAGAAGAACAAAGTTTGTGAAAGGACTATAAAGAGAAACCGTGTGAGATGATTGGGGGAGAAAAATTTCATCCATTAAGGGTCAGCCTAAAAGAGCACGATTTAGAGCAGAATATAGCTGGAACTTTTGTAAGACAAGCAGCAACTTTTCATGCTCGGATGGGGATTCTTGGGTTAAATTGCTATCTTTGAGTTCTGAACTTGGAAAGGTATTAAAGTGGAATTAAACCTTTACACAATCCTGCTCTTGTGTCATTCAGGATTTTTTTGGGTTCTGTTTAATTGTACATCACAGCAGGGTTCTGAGTGACTGGTGCTTTAAAGAAATGAAGGGTAGGGTTAAGTCTGCAGCCCACTGCTCCCTGCTAATCCTTCTTGTTCCTTGAAGAAGGATTTACTTTTGCTGCCAGCTTGTGAAAGACTTTCCTCCTCCCGAAGAGATTGTTGTGGCTTTCCTGGGGAGGTGTGGTTGCTATAGCAGGGAGTCACGCCTGGGTATTCTCTCAAACCCTACTGAGAATGGGCCAAAAAAGAGCCAAAGAAGAGTAAAACTGGGGATTAAAAAATGGAACAATGGGAGACAGGAAGATAGGAGTGGGAACAAATGGGAATTACAGCACCAAAAATAATGCAAAGTGACAAAAAGAGGAAATAGAAAAATAATAGCTGACAGTTGGACTGAAAAGACAAACACTACAAAAGAACAATTTATTTTCAACAGGCAAAGAGCATAAAAAGGCATCTGGGAAATAAGACACAGCCCTATGTTGAGGACATTTTTTGGTTCTTACTGTATTGCAAACATACATGCACCAAGTACACAAAACTGCTTCATGCCTTCCTCTCAGTTCCGCCTTTGCCACAATCTGTTTATTTGAAACAAAACCTTCTTGGGTTTTAAACTGTGTTTGTTTATTTGCTGTTAAATGATGTCTCTAACTGTGTCTGTTCCTAGGGACTAAAGGTAGGGTAATTCCAGGCTTTTCATATTAAGTATTGTCATGCATACCAACAGTAGAAGAAAAGATCCGAATCTGCTCAAATTCTGTTCTTGAATGCTTTCCAGAGAAATAACTGCCTCTAGTGGGCATTTGGTTTTGCTGCTGCTTATTGGAGACAAATTCTTTAGCTCATGCCATGGCAATGCCCTGACACCTCTACCTGGCCCTGCTTCAGGCTGTGCCCCCTCCTCGCCCCGCTGCTGCTGACTCCTCACTTCGGCTCAGCCAGCTCATCCCTCTCTCGAAGAGTTTTCCTGTAGGAATTTAAAAGCTGTATTTTGCTCCTAACCCCCTTTGCTCTACTGACAAAACACAGCCTAATTTTGCAAATATTCAAATATTTCCATCTCAGTGAAAGAAGCAGAAATTTTCATTCAGTGTAAAATTTGTCACAATACAAATAGAATTTAAAAAGGAGCCAGTGCCACATCTAACAGCAAATCTCTCTGAATGCCTTTCCTGCACCCCACTGCTTTATATACAGGGGAGGCAGAGAGATATAATAGATGAAACATTTTGTTTATGAAGTGTCTATGTTTTGCTTTATTTCACATGTTTTTGCAATATAGATAACAGATTACACCACAGAGCTTTCATTGCCTTGTGCTATAAAGATACTATAAAGCCTTTCTGGGTATTAATAATAGATTGTGTTGATGAGTTTGGAGAAGCTGGCAATAGACCCCCCACTGCAAAGACATTAACACCACAGGACTAAGGTATCTTTCCCTTGCAAATCAGTTGCTAAATTGGCTGTGCTGATGAGTTTGGGCACTAGCTCTCCACCAGCATCACTGCAGCAGGCACAGGAAGTGATTTTGTTTTATACTAGCAAATAACATTTCTCCCTCTCAATGTTCTTAGTTGCGAGGAAAGCCTTGTGTAAATTCTTTCCCTAAGTCATTCTTGCCAGTCAAGAAATAACTTAGAAATTACATTTGAATTGCTTTGACACGATTATTTTTTTCTGTAAAAGTGAAGACTGGGCCAGTGAATCACAACAGAACAATTTCCCTGCTTATGGGGCCTTTAGGGTGAAATCTCATATAAAGATTGCATTAGAAGACTTTCCCTGTGTTGTTGGTGATGTAAATTCAGTGTGCAATTCAGTGAACAAGAAGGATAAGATGTCTGTCAGAGCAGAGCCAGCATCCCGGCCCCGGGCAGGGCTGTTCCACAGGGCCCCTCCACAGGCCACTTCATCCACTGGATATTGGCAAGGGTGCAAGGGGAGATGAAGGTGGATTTATTTTAATTTGTGGAAAAAATGATTAAAAATCCAAAGGGAAAAAAAAAAAAAGAGTGCCCAGTTTGTTTCGGTGACCACCGCCCCCCAGCCAGGTAGAGCTGTGGCAGAAGCACAAATGCCCTGACAAATACAATGTTTTTATAGCCCATAAGTGTGATTTGGAGAATGCAAAAAAACACAGCAGCAGAAGCCCATTTAGCCTCTTTGAAACTCACAGACAAAAATAACATTATTTCACAAATGTTTTCACTGCCTAGAAATATAATTCTAACAAAATCATCATTTTGTTAATTCATTAAGTCTTCTTAATTGCAGCCCCAGCTTTACCAATTCAATTGGTGCCCTTAACTTTTATAACAGTTTCTGTTCTACAGAAAAGATTAGGAGAAAATTGCAGCCATAATCTGTACAGTGCAATTGCTGTGCTATAAAGAGGAATGGGAGTAGCTGAGAAGAGCAATTGGATTCCCAAAGGTGGAGCACAGTAGAGCAATATCAGTGACTTTGTAAATGAAAAATTGTTTTAATTCCCTTCTAACAGCAATAATTCTATTCTTCATAAATTTTTCCATCAAAGTGTTGTATGGAAAAATGCTATAAAATAGAACAGCATGGCATTGATGGAAGACAGTTGAACAAAGTGGTCAATTAGGGGATGAAAATTAAGCAAAGAGAAGAATTAATTCTGTCACATTCTGCTCAAAGCCAGAAACTGCTCTGCACTTTGCATTTTATGTTGTACTTTATAGTTAAGGGAGATGTAACTATTTAGGTCATTCTGGTCCCACTTGAGCAAGTTGCATGGGGCTGTAAGCTTTAAATTGTGTGTGTCTTTGTGCTTGTGTTTAAGCATCCCAGTTCTGGCCAAGAGCTGCGAGTGCCCCCAGGTCTGAGGTGGCCTGTGGGTGCTGGTGGGCACAGTGACGGTGGCTGCTGGTGGCTCTGACAGCATCCATGCTCAAAGTCCCACCAGCTTCAGAGCCAGATTTGGCATGGGATAAATAAAACATGGTCCCTATTGCTATTTTAGCCATCAGCTTGTCTTGGCAGGGGAGTACAGCACTCCTCATGGAAATACAGGTAAAATATTTACGTGAAGAAAAAGTCACTCATGACCAAGATAGGCGATATGTAATCTGTGAGTCTAAATCCACATTGCAAAATGCAGATTTAACACAAGCTTTCACCAGCAGCTGGTGTTCATACTACAGCACCTGTGGATAAGGGTTAATAAATATTTTCTTCAGTTCTCCCCGAAGAAGAAAAGGGTTTCTTTGTTTTAGTTTCTCTCTAAATATTACAGATTTTTTTCTAGAAACTTTTAAATTTTGCACATTTTATTACTACTTGATGAAAGGGAATTATCTTATACTGAAGTTTCAGCTATGAAATTGGCTTTAATAAACTATGTAATTATTTCTTCTGCAGGGAAAATATTTTAAATTTATTATTTCTTTTTTAAGGGTGGGGAGGTTCAAATCATAAATTTATAATATTCCTGTTCTGCTTTACTGCACTCAGGATGTTTTGTATATTCTGAATTGAGTGCAATCAAGCAAAATTTTTCCACTTTATAAGCATTCATGAGCTGTAAGATGCTACAAAAAATATCCAAGTCCTGTGCTAGAAAACCCCCCTTCATACTGTTTTTCCAATCCTATGTCATCTAAAGAAAGAAGTAACAAAATTTATCCCAAAGAACAAGGAACAGATGTCTTTCATTAGTAATTTCATTTCTCCTCTTAATAAAACTCAGTTGTGTGAAAAACATACTGTATTTTACTCTAGCTCTACCCTGTTTCATAGCACAGGAGTGTGGAGCCAACTCCCAGCATCAGGGCAGGCCAGCAGGGCTGTCCCAGGGTGTGAGCAGAGAGAAAAGCATCACACATAGAGACTGCACCAAGACTGCTTACAAAAGCTGTGACCACTACCTTGGCATATTTATTAAATAAAGAAAACCCAGGTATCTGCTGTGGTTGCTGCAACACACAATGACAGAATAACAGAGAAAGGTAAATGACTGAAGGTCTCTGATAGGTAGGAAGCAGCATCTGTCCTCTTGCATACATCAAACACAGCTTAATAACTTCCTATTTACTGCTTCATGGCAGAGGCCCAGTAAATAAACAACCTGACTGAATTAGTCTATTTTTCTACCTTTTTCCTGTGTAACAAACCTCTTGAACCACACTTAATGTGAACAGCAAATTTTACACTGCACATGGACATCTCTCAGCACAGATTAAATTAGTTATAATAAAACAATTAAAATCTATTTGCCCACAGACAGGAGGAAATGAAGGACCTGGCTGAGCCACAGAAAGGTAAAGGGTGGGTTGTCAGGGCACCAGGAGAGTAAACAGCAGAGCTGTGATTCTCTGGAGCAAAGCAGGGTCAAACTTACTGCGAGATAACTGCGCGGGATATCATAAATCAGGGGTCCGTATTGCACTCCAGATGGCTGTGCCATGCAGGAAGGCACAGTGGATCATGTAACTGTGGTTGTTTCTAAGGATTACTGATTCAGCCTGCCTTCACAGGGAGATCCTAACAAATAAAATCTTTATGGCCTCTTCCGCTGGTGAACGTTTTCATCTACTGGTTAAAGTCGGGACATGTTTTAGCATTTGCATTGCCCCTGATACATATGCAAAATTAATTTAAGTTCACACAGTTCTAGCTGGTAAAGACTTTTTGATTATCTAGTACTGTAAAGTTGCTTCACAGCATTTATTGTAAATACTCTGATGGACAGACAGGCCATTGTTCTGAGCTTTAGCTTGGCTGAGTCCCCCAAGTGTTCGAGGCATAGAGGCAAACACACTTAAAAACTCCTAAACCTATTGAGTTGTCTTTCAAAATTGTCCAGGCAACAGAACTTATTTATAAAACTCCACAATCATTGATTCAAAACAAGGTTTTCTTGTTCTGCTTTTCTTCTTTGTCCTCTTTGAACGGTTTTCTCTGGAATGTTTTCGTTGTGCTTAGGAGTCGGAGATTTCCTGCGGCTTCTAATAAAGGCATTTGATTTCCACTCTCCACATACTTTAACACATCCAAGGATTTTGAGGTTTGACATTAGCTTAAGAGAGCTGGAGATAATCAGCCATGGGGGTAAGAAGCCAGAGTTATGCAAATTATTTGTAAAATGTATAGAAAGCAAAAAAAATTATTCCTTCAAATGTGGTTGGTGTGGGACAGAGTCTTTGTCTCAGCACAGAATATCTGTGTGCTCCCCTTCAAATTTATGGCTTTGATTGAAACCTGTAAAGGGGTGATCTGTAAAGTATTCCTGCTATCCTACACTTCCCAACAGGTTTATTACCATTCGTTTATAAAATGAACAGTCTAACGAGCAGTGGTTTAGATCACAGCTATCAAAGTCTGGTCATTTGTCAAGATTAGTTTCCTGTTGTGAGATTGCCTTGTGCAAAAAGAGTGCATAACCTTGTGTTCCTCTTGGGAAGCTGAAAAAATACCTATAAACACCCTATAAGATAGGTTTTATGAAGATTTTATAATCTCAGAATTCAGCCCAACACGCTGCTCCGTGTGTGTTTGTGTGTGTGCATTTGTGTGAATAGATTTATAATACAGAGTACCTGTGTACGGGGGGGAGGGAATTTTCTTGACAAGAGTTAAATTCAGGATATGAGGTCCGTGCAATCAGGGCAATTTAATGTTCATTTGAATGAGTTAATATACACTGATGACAGTGTAATTCGTTATAGCTAAAAGGCTGCCTTGGGAAGCGCTGTTGCAAAAGCATCATCTTTACAGGAATAGTCGGTTGCCAGTAAATAACACAAAGTATTTTCCGTTCATGTTAGATATATTTATATTGAAGCAAAAGTAAAACCACTAAACACTCACTAAGGCAGTATGACAGCAAAGGTGCAGGTCAGGGAGACAACACGCTCTACAGGATAAGGAGGTTATCTTCGTGTCCCTGTTTGAGGGAAGGTGCAGGGGATTTATGCTTTCCTGGGCTTTTCTTCTTGAAATTATCTGTCAACTGTGTTACATTTGTGTTTTCACTACCACTGGATGGTGGCGTATTGTGCGGTTAGCTTGGGAGACAGCTGTAGGCAGCCGCAGCCCATCCTGGAGCGGCCCCAGCCCTGCCCGGGCGGCCGCGCCCCGCAGCGCAGCGCCGGCTCCGCCGCTCCGCCGCTCCCCGGGGAAGGCTCCCCGTGCTCCCCGCCCGCAGTGGGGAGGTGGGCACCTGCCCACGGCGGTGGCGGCAGGGCGGTGGCCCTGGAGCCCGTTTGCGAACTTTTCCCAGCCCAGCCGCGCTGTGCCCGCACAGGCGATGGGCGGCGGGGCCCGGAGGCGGCCGGAGCCCCGCGCCCCCGGTACGGCCGGGTGTCGGCATCGGCATCTCGGGGCCAACCCGTCTCCCCCGCGGCCGGCGGGGACGGGAGAGTGGGGGTACAAGGGGGGACAGAGCCTTCGCACCAGCTCTGCCGCTCCTGAGGTCTCCAGGTGTGCCCCATCCTGAGGGCATCCCCTCGGACACAGAGGCCACGCTTGGTTAAATGAGTCAAATAGGTTTAAGCAGTTAAATAGAAACAACTTTTTTTTCAGTACACCTGTTTATTTCTTTTTCTTTCTTTTTTTTTTTTTTTTCTCTTTGTGTGTTAATCCTTTCGGATATAAAATTGTGTAGAGATAAAAATATTTTCTGCTTAGGAATTTGCTGGCTGAAGCATTGTAAGGAAAACCTTGCGGAAAAGGCAAACTGAGTGTGTGGAATAAGCCATTCTGTTCATGGCAGTGCCCAGGGTCCTGCGTGGCATCAGCTTCCTTTTGACAGATTTAATTGATTGCATACCTGAAAAAGAGCCACTCAGTGCACCTTGCACCACTGTTACCTTGAGGTTGTGGTGGTGCAAAGGCGTGCACTGAGCCAGCCAGGCTCCCGGTGCAGTCACTCCTAGGTACAGCTGGGGAACAGCCCTGTTCTGTCTCTCAGCCGTTTTCTGGATGCTGTGTGCAACCATATTGACATTTGCTTTTCCCTCCTGCCCGCTCTGACTCCAGCCCTTTGCCGAGGGCTCGTACTGCCATTTTCCTGCACTTCTCAGCTCAGACAAAATGGAGGCTCTGGAGGAATGAATCACAACCACAGCCTCAGCCTTCTAAAATCAGAGAGAATTGCCTTTTTTTTGTGAAAAATTATAATTTTGATGATAGAAAAAAGTCAGCATACCCCATGCTAAAAGGCAGAATCCAATTTTTTCTGCAGTGAGCACGCTGGAGCATTGGTGTTCATTTCCTTGCTGAAATGTAAATGTTAATGCACCTTGCACTGTGATGTATTGCCATAAAGACACTGAATTTCAAATCACCAGCACACCATGTGACACAGGGATGTAACAGCAATTCATCTTTATTTGAGGCAGCCTTTTTCTGAAATCTCACTTAGGGATATTCCCAGTTGCCATTAGAAAAGCAAAATAAAATTAATCTGAATAATTCTAACTTAAACCTAGAAAATTAATGATGGATGAAAGACAGGGTTCATAGAGCATTAATAAGAACTAGTCTGGATACGGTGTGTGTTCTAGGGTCTGTGATTATACTGGTAATTTGACAGATTGTATCACTGCCTATCTCTGCCAAAGGATGTTTCACACCATTTAAAATGCACAGTACTTCCTTCAGAGACAGGTTGTTCTGGAATAACTCAACATCCAAAGAAAAGCTGTGTTATTTCACTCCTCTCTTTATTGATTGCATGTGTACAATCGTATGTATGTGCAAGTGCTGACTTTGCCTCAGCAAAAGCACAAAGTTTTCATGCTCATTTCTGTGTTTATCAGCCTCCTCAGAGACATACAATACCAAAAATGGAAAGTCATGAAATCTGTTCAGAATAGGGCTTAAGTGCTGAAACCAGAGACCCTGAATAAAACAAAGCATGAGCTTGTCCTTCTTCTAAAAGGTGAATTAAAATACATTTGGGTTTAAACAATTATCCAACTTTGGGAGCTCCCTTTTGTTTCTCATTTTGAAAAGGAAAAAACCACTGAGATAGGGACAGGTCTTAATGGGCTTTGTCCAGAAAATGTGATTTAGGGAATCTCGAGACCAAAGGGATTGAGATTTGAAAAAATTGCATGCCTATGATGTTCCCAAGCCTGAGGATGCAAGTCTTGCAGTGTGCAGAAGCATGAGCCAGGCTGATCTGTGCAGACATTGCTGGATTTAGATCCAAGCAGGGTATGATCTGACGCTCCCCTTGACTGTGCTGCCTCTTCCTTGCAGGCTGTTTGCTGCGAAGTGCAGCGGCTGCATGGAGAAGATCGCCCCGACCGAGTTCGTGATGCGAGCCCTGGAGTGCGTGTACCACCTGAGCTGCTTCTGCTGCTGTGTCTGCGAGCGCCAGCTGAGGAAAGGGGACGAGTTTGTCCTCAAGGAAGGGCAGCTACTCTGCAAAAGTGACTATGAGAAAGAGAAAGACTTGTTGAGCTCGGTCAGCCCAGACGACTCAGACTCAGGTGAGCTTTTCCCACACCTGCTCTGACTGGAAAAGCTGCATGGGTCTGTAGAGCTTTCGTATAGAAAAGTACATCCATTTTCACATCCACTTCATCTATATGCCTGTGCCACCTATGCAAATTTGCAGGCACAGCTGAAAACATTCCTACTGGCAGTCTGTTTTCCCTAACCTAACTCCCTTCCTTAACTTCCTGCTCAGTAAAAGACAAAATCTTTTTGCTTTCATTGAAGTGTTTTTCTGTAAGTTCATAAAGCATGAATCAGACTGACTTTAGCTACCCAAGGTCTCACTCAAGTGAGGCATCAGCATGGTGTACTCCATAGGCATTCTTCCATCCACTTAAAATGTTTTTCAGGGGATCTTCTGCACATACAATTTCAGCGCTAAACTAGGAAAATGGGCACAGCAGTAGTATGATTTTCTGGAGGAATCTCTCTGCCAATTACAAATAGTACCTTTAAGAAAGATTGCAAGTACAACACTGAAGTACTGAAGAGAATCTGAAAGTAACTGAGATGTGGGTTTGTGCCATCATAATTGCACACTTGTTTCCCAAGAAAATATGTAAGAAAATCAACAGTTACCATTCCATTACACGTACAAATGACATGTTTGCTTCTGGTTTATGGGAAAATGTGTTACTCCATTTTAACTGGCAGCAGAAATTATCCTTAATCTCTAATCTGAGAGTTATATTCTCCACATGGCTAAAATTTGTATTTCCACATCAGGAATGCCTCAAGACAAAGGTCTCTGCAGACTCGGCAATGCGTGAGACCAGGGCCATTCTTGGAGCAGTGTTTTAGTCATTGTCATGCTGTGTTTGCAGGACCTTGAGTGCTGGGTCTGGGCTTTTGGTGAAGGTGCCTGAGGCACATGAGTTTTCTCCTTCACTATCAGCATACCTTTCCCCCCAGTGACCCACTGTGCACCTGCCTGGTGTCCACCAAACCCCCTTGACCAGCTGTCCATGTGAGGCTGTCCCCCTGCTGGGGCTGGCCACAGGCACCTTCCCCTGCTGCTGTCCTCACTCACACAAGGAGTGCTGGCAGCTGCGTTTGGCATCAGCTTTGAGCAGGGGTGGGCTCCTCTTCGGGGCCAGATCTGGCTTGTGATCTGCAGTGAGGAGCTACCAGGGTAGCACAAACCAGTCTTGGTTTCAATTTCATTTCCCTTTGGCACAAAGGGGAGTTTCTTACTCCTGGAGATGCTTTTTTTCCCTCATTATTCTCTGTTAGCCAAACCCAAACCTGAAAAACAAGCTGACAAATTAAACAAGTTGTTTGTCTCCCATTGTCTAACACAGTGAAAACACTGATCTCCGTGGGGTCTGCATGAGAGCACAGATCTGCAAAGCCTTGGCTGAGAATGTGTCCTGCTTCAGTCAAATATTTATCCACTGGACACAAAAGTAACTCTCCAATGAGCACTATTAATCCTCACACACCTTTCCTTAGAAATGGCATGCTGGAAAGTTAATAATGTCATGGTTATTAAAATGACCAAACTTCTCTTTAATCATTAGGCCAAAGATGCTTATTAAAATAAAAGGTGATTAGACTGCTAGGTGCATAATAATCACACCCTAAAATGAATTAAAGTCTAATTTGTTGATTCCCCAAATGTAGTATTTCAGTATATAAAATTTCAGCGTGTTTCTTCATGTTGAAGTCCCTATAATAATGTGATAGTGTTTTCTGGAAGAAAAATCAGTAGTCTGGTCAAATAAAATATGCTGAGTTGAAAAGTTGATTTTCACAACAAAATGTGTATTTACCCCTCAACCTTTGCCTCCGTGCTTGAGATTTCCCAGGATAATATACTAACACATGTAATATCACCAGATTGTATGAGTATTCAGAATTTAATTATAGAAAATATACCAAAGAATCTCTTTGGTCTATGCAATCACATAGATACTTGTATGTATTTACTGAGAAAGAGAAGTTTGTGCTTGCACATACAGACACATTTTAATGCACAGAGGAAGATTACTGATGTTTTCTGTGGGAAGTGGAAATGAGATGACAAAGATTATATTTAATATTATCTCTGGAGCTTCAAAACATTCAAAGCAGTATTCAATAACTGGAATCTGCGCTATATTAAGTTAGATGGGCTTTGAGATACTTGTGTGGTACTTATTTTATGCTGTTTTGCTGCTATAGCAATGCAGGTAGTAGTACCTGTCTGCAGATAATGCTTCAGGAGAAGCTGGAGTTCAGCTGTGAAGGTAAAGGTGTTTATTTGGTGGTGAGATTAGAGCAGGTGAGCACATGGGACCAAGAGGTGCTGGAAGGCACAAAGTCTCTCTGTGCCAAATTCCTGGAAATACCGAAGCATATTCCGAGTTTCCATCCCCTGATCAGTCCCATGTCCTCAATTAAAAATTGAAAACGTTTTTATGCTTTTGTGGCATTTGATTTAGGCAGAGCACACAGATCTAAGATAGTCTCTTCCTGCCCACAGCTGCTTTAGGTATTCAAATAACCACGGGGCAATAGTTGAACCTGTTGACTGAAGAGCAGTTCTCAAACATCCTGTTTTCTTGGTGGAACAAGTGCAATTATATATC
Organism: Phylloscopus whistleri; assembly: GCA_017589585.1. Classification (NCBI taxonomy): domain Eukaryota; kingdom Metazoa; phylum Chordata; class Aves; order Passeriformes; family Phylloscopidae; genus Phylloscopus; species Phylloscopus whistleri. Next base: position 4,567,154 of record JADMLD010001555.1, on the reverse strand, counting down.
CTTTTTTCACCAGTCAAAAGTGATGATGAAGATGGAGATGTTAAGCCCACCAAAGGCCAAGTAACCCAAGGAAAAGGCAGCGATGATGGGAAGGACCCAAGAAGACCTAAACGACCAAGGACAATACTTACTACACAGCAGAGACGAGCATTCAAAGCATCCTTTGAAGTGTCTTCTAAGCCCTGCAGAAAGGTAGGTGCTTCACCAGGGACCAAGTCAGCCCTGACACCAGGCCACAGCCCCAGACAGCCCTGCCCCTTCCTGGGGCAATAGCAGTTCTCATGGGGTGAGAGCAGAGCACTCTTTTCGCACAGAAGTCTTTAATGGGTAAAATTTAGTGTCACTTTCCTCAGCTCAGACTGTTCAGTAGTTACAGAACTGGTAGTGCCATCAGGGGCAGAATTTGACAACACTATGCAAAAATATGATGAATTTTTAAAAGCAATTCCATACATGCAGTTTTTGTCGTTAGTACAAATGTTCCTCCTAACAAAACTGGTTAGTGTTTTTTGGGGGTTTTTAACTCATGAAAAATTGCATCATTAAGCATTTCCTCCTGCAGGTCAGAGAAACATTGGCAGCTGAAACAGGGCTCAGCGTGCGAGTCGTCCAGGTCTGGTTTCAAAACCAAAGAGCAAAGGTAGGCTGTCTGTCACATTCTCAAAAGTCAAATGCAGGCTGTGCCTCAATGTGGGCTCTTGCCCTGGATGCAGCTCACACTGCAGAAGTCCCACGGCTGAGCTCTGCGTGTTCTGCCTGCTCTGCTCTCTACATCCACACTAGAAAGGCAACTTCCAAACACAGACGTTAAATTCATATGCTCAAAGCATTTCAGGGTTGGGAGTAAATTTTGCATGCAAATCTGAACTGGAAACTGAAATGTTTAAGCTTAGAATTGAAACTGAACCCACAACAGTGTATGCATAAGTATAAATGGTCTGTGTTAACTGATAACATGTTTGCAGAGAGTTTTGTAAGGAAACAAAATTGTTGCATTTGGAGCTACGAGATTGTTCTGTTCTTCTGCTTTTTTCAGATGAAAAAGCTAGCACGAAGGCACCAACAGCAGCAGGAGCAACAGAACTCGCAGCGACTAGGACAAGGTAGGGATTTGTGAAAAAGCAAAGTGAGAGAGAAAGAATCTGTAGTTGTGTGGAAGTGCCACTCCCACATGATACTTTAGTACAGCAATCCAGGGCTCATGCAGGTCTGTGGGTGAGAAAGCAGTGTCCATCAGTCCATCAGCAGTGCAAGTGCCTGAGTGCCCACACCAGATTACTCCAAATTCTCCTGGTGGGATCAGACCCCAGAGGAACTCATGCAGAAACTGTTACCTCATTTCTAATAGAAGTGTGCCACATGGAGGTTGTTTGCACTGGAGGAAATCTCCAGGAGATTGACTCCAGACAGATCCTCCAGTTTGTTTTCTTCTGCAGTAAGGGGCACAGTGCTCAGCTGGGGATCTGCACAGGCATCAGCATTACTGCCCCAGCCAAGGCATGGAGAGCTCTCCCTGTGTCTGGACCCTGGGGCAGGCACTGCACAGAGGCACTGGGACTTGCTCTGTTGCTCTGTGGGTACTCCTGAGTATCTCCAGCTCCCAAGACCTTGCAACCTCAAATCCTCCACTTTACTCAGAGCAGAAAAACTGGGACCAGCAGAAGTTGGAGAACAACTGGGCTCTGTCACACAGAGTATACAGACTTTGGGAGAATAGGGTCCAGGACCTGACTGCATTTGCTACGGTTCATTGTTGCCACTGATCCTGCCCTGTTCCCCAGCAGTAACTGTGCCTCTTCTTTGCTTTGCAGAAGTAATGTCCAACCGAATGGAAGGGATGATGACATCTTATACACCACTTGCACCACCACAGCAGCAGATTGTAGCAATGGAGCAAAGCAGTTATGGCACAGACCCATTTCAGCAGGGTCTTACCCCTCCACAAATGCCAGGCGACCACATGAACCCCTATGGTAAGGCATGCCTCATTCTGCCACATCCCAAGTAGCTGGGTCCATGTGCTGGATCACATAACACAGGGGCAGCAGCTTGACTGGCTTTTAGAATATTTTTTCTGGGATTTGTACCAGGGAATTTGTACTACTAGTCAGTTTTATGTGTGTATTTTCTTGTACACGTAAGGGGGTAGAACAGAGCTCATCTCAAGCTCTGGATACCTTTCAAAACTATTTCACAGTATAATTCTGATAAATGATAAGCAAGCAACATCACCTCTCCAAGCTCCACTTTTTTTAACCACTGTCCAAGACACTGAAAAATAAACAGTACCAAATTCTAGCTCCCTCACAAATTTTTCCTTTTTTCTTAGAAGCTTTGAGGAAAAAGTGCCTTCAATAAAGAGAAGTAATCTATTCATTACAAAATGAATAAGCAGCCCTGTAAGACCACTCAGATTGGATGCGTGGATTTGTTAAAGAACAGTGCTTGAGCTACTAAGAGATGGGTTACCACAGGACATTTCTCCTGCATAGTTTTATTCTCTGTCCCAAATCAAGATGACGGTTTGCTTTCACGATTGCTTGACCACACATCAAACGCATTACAAGCACTAAATGCTCAATTATTGATTCTGGACAATTGCAGTGTGGCATTTAAAAAGAATGTCAGAGGATTTTTCAGACTGTGATTCTCGGCCTTGCGGTAGCCCACAAGGGCCTGTTTCAGACTCCTTTCTGCTGACCAGGAGCACTTCACTGTAGAGGCTCACATGCGCATCACTGTCCCAAGCACAACGTGCACAGGCCAACAGGAAATCTGCTTGGGGTCTGTGTCATTACTTTTGCCACTGAGACAAGTCCATGGTGCACACCGGGAAGTTTGGGAGGTCCTGTAAGGAGCTGAGGACATATGAAGTGCCTTTGTGCATTAGGTGGCTTGTGATTTTGTTGGTTTGCTTGGCTTTCTGAGTAAAACTCCTTGGGAAGCAGGTTCTGTGCTCCAAAAGGGGTGCAGGGGATGGCACAAAGCCATTTCGAATGAGTGTGTGAGGAAAAAGAACCAGACTAACACATTTGCAGAGCCCCCAGGACTTGAGCTATAGCTTTTTCTGGTACCTTCAGTGTTGAAGTAAGCTGAAATCTTAGTTGCTAAGGGAATTAAAAGGTGCTGTTCCAAACCAGCGCTAAAAGAGTGGAACTTTCTGAAAGGAGAGCATGCTTACAACTGTAGCTCACCTGAGGCCAGGGAAGCTGGATCTCTTCCTGGGTCCTGTCCCCCTGGTAGAACTTTTACCTTGTGTGTCTATGAAGACCTGTATGATTATGGCTCTTAGGCCATGCTTCCCTGTTATGGGCACTCGATATCTGGTCCCACCTTTCTTGACAGTCCTGGTTCTCCCATGAGTGCAAGAGCCTATGGAGAAGTTGGGGACCTGCTCCTCCCCAGCACCGTTTGCTCCTGTTGTCAGCCAAGATTCTGTTTTGTGCTGCTGACTGAAATAGAAATTAAATCCTGGCAGGTATGGGCACATTGCTGCCAGCTGACCCCTGTGGGTTGGTTTCAAACCCTCCTCCTCGTAGGTCAGACCCTCAGAGCCAAAGTACATTAACATGTGACCACAGAAGCAGGAGTGTCCCGCTGGCTGCAGCGTGCAGCACATGAGCATCCATGTGTACTGTGTCCTCCCCTGGCTGCGCAGCATCCAGCTTAACCTGTACATTTCATTTGCAGGAAACGACTCCATTTTTCATGATATCGACAGTGATACCTCTTTAACTAGCTTGAGCGACTGTTTTCTTGCCTCTTCCGAAGTTAACTCCATGCAGGCTAGAGTAGGAAACCCCATTGACAGGCTGTACTCTATGCAGAGCTCCTATTTCGCCTCATGAAAATAAAGAAAGCTAACAGCCGGCGTGCGTTTAGCCAGTGACTTTTCCAGTGCAGACTCTACAGCCATATGTTGCCCAGCTCTTCCTTCACAGTGACTCTGCTGCCTCTGGACTGCAAAGAGCGAATTTTTAGGAAGACTGTCTCTGTTTGCATATATGTGTATGTATGTATATATATTTTAATACCTACATACATACATGCATATATAGAGATACAAAACACATCCACCCGTCCCGTACCCTTGATTCCCAGCTGGCGCCAGACCACGAGACAAGCACAGAAGGAACAGAAGAACCTGCTCGTCCTCAGTCTTTGATCTGGTTTGGTTTGAGCTCATCATAAAGGAAATGGATTTTGTGGAAAGCTAGACCTTTTCCTGCTCTCTCTCCTCCTTCTTTTGGATGTCTAAACTTTTTTTTTTTAAGCCACTGATACTGACATCAGTCAACCATATGAAAAATAAATCAAAGAAACTGGAGATTCCTCCTTTTCTTACTGCATGATTCATACTATGTTGTGGATAAATTGCCATTTGAACTGTGAGAAGTTAATGTAAATGTGACGTTCAGCATTTGTTTCCTTTCTACACTTTTTCTACATAACCTAGATCTGCTCATTAGTTTATAGCCCTTATGCATATGATACTGAGGAAACTGGTTAACAGTATTTGTGGAGAAAGCCAGTGATTTCAGAGTAAGAAAGGTCTATGACCCTGGAGAGGAGATGCATGTAAGGGGCAGAGGCATTTAGGTTAGTATTGATCTTAAATAATTAAAACTAAAGGTGCTTACAAGACAGATTTATTTAATTTTTTCTGATGTGTAAGATTAAAACATTTACATTTGTTTGTAAGTATTGCAGTGCCAAATTTCAAGTCTAGACCATGATTGGCAAACAAGTGTTTTTCATTCTGTTCTGTTTATTTGTTTTGCATGAGGCATAAGTGTGCTGTTCTCTATTATCCATCTGGAAAAATCAAGCACTCCTTTAGTTACCTTGCCTCAGCAAGAATCAAGGATACACAGTTCTAGCCTGAAACACCACAAGTCCTGAAATGTGCACCAGCCAGGAACAGGAAACTATGAAAGAAATTACAGTGGGAAGTTCAGGTATGTTGAGCTGAAATTTTACCACGGCCTGCAAATCCCCCCATGCCAGGACTCCTGGCTGTGGTGCCAGCTGACTGATCAGTGCAAGTGCTACAAGAATAGGGACACCCACGGAAGGGGATGGCCCAGCTGAACTCTGTCTCTGATGCTGAAGTTCGAGCATATGACATATAGATTTTTGTAGGGCATAAAATATCGTAAATAATAATAGTATAGCTATAAATATTGCCTGGTGATAAGTATAATGTGGAGAAGCAGACAAGTACAGTCATGGCTCTCAGTGGAGAAAACTTCATGGGGAATATTTGCCAGGGTAATATCAGTAATTATAGGGTGTGTTCAAAATAGAGCTCATGGGGAAAGATTGGCAGGATAGGCACTTTCTTAAATAAATACCTTTAATATATTGACCATAATAGCTGAAAAACAAGTCCAAAGCTTTGGTTAATCTAACTCCTCCAGGCTGAGGACTGGTACCAGGCCAGCATTGCAGCATCCCTGTGGGGCTTGGCATCTTCTGTGGGAGTATGGGTCTCCCATGGAGGGGGAGGCCAGAGCAGGACCCCTGTAGCCTCAGCACCTGGGGAGGGAGCAGCCCTACTGGGGAACTGCAGCCTCAGCCTCGGGGAGTCCTGTGGGAGCTGATGGAGACAGGCCCTCCTGGTGTTCCAGAGGCATGGATGGGAAGGACAGGATGGTGGGTCCAAGGGAAAAAATACCATTTCGCCCCAGCATGGAAGTGCACACTGAACATGTTGGAGGTTTCTTGAGAAAGCCAATTTTTATCTGCAGGGTAAGTGCACAGGTTCTCACTCTGGAGAGAACCATGAGAGAACCATGGACGAGGCTCTGTGTGTGTCTGTGTGTGTACGTGTGTGTGTCTGTGTGTGTGTACGTGTGTGTACGTGCGTGTACGTGTGTACATGTGTGTGTGTACGTGTGTGTACATGTGTGTGTGTGAACATGTGTGTGTGTACATGTGTGTACGTGTGTCTACATGTGTATACATGTGTATGTGTGTGTACATGTGTGTGTGTACGTGTGTGTGTCTCTGTCCGTGTGTCCATGTGTCTGTGTCCGTGTCTCTGTATCCATGTCCATGTGTCCATGTGTGTACATGTGTATGTGTCCGTGTGTCTGTGTATCCATGTGTCTGTCTCTGCGTGTGTGTCCGTGTGTCCGTGTGTATGTCTCTGTGTGTGTATCCATGAGTCCATGTGTATGTCTGTGTGTGTGTGTCCGTGTGTCTGTGTGTGTGTGTCTGTGTGTCTGTGTGTGTCTGTGTGTGTGTGTCCGTGTGTCCGTGTGTCCGTGTGTCCGTGTGTGTGCACGCTGTGCAGGGGGCAGAGCGCAGTCCAAGGCCCGCCCTCCCAGCGTGGAGGTGCAGAGCCCTGTGCCGCACACAGCCTCGGTCAGGGAAGGGATGGTGGCTCTGCGGGGGCTCCAGGGGACATTGCTGTCCCTGTCCCTGTCCCTGTCCGTGTGGGTTCCGATTGCTGCTGTCCCAGGAAGGTGGGTCTGTTGTGTCCATATGCTTTTCCTAGTGACCATTCCCTGCTTTCTGGCAAGGACGTGGTTTCAGCTGAGCGTTGTGAGCCCCTGGATATATTTTGAAATTGAAAGGATTTTCTTTTCTAACCCATCCTGTTCAAGTACTTTTCCCTTTCCTTGTGTATCAAAATAAATAACAATTTCCTTTGTCTCTGCATGATAGCAAACATCCATAAAGAACTCAGGTGATCCTCACTGCTTGCAGGGCAGAAGCAAGCAGGTTTCATATGGCACATATGAACATTTGTCATTTGTCACCACCAATCTCGATGGATTCCCTCCTCTCCTCTCTGCTGTGCTACTTTACAGTCATAGAAAAGCCTCTCAGATGTACCAGTTTGTAGACTCCTCACAGAGGCACAGCCTTGCTTCATATCTCATTACTGGCAGGATCAAAAATGGCATTTTTGGTGTTTACAGGGACATGTATGAGAACCATAACGTGACCTACAGTTTGGAGAACTGCCTTGTCCCAACTCTACCTCTGCATCTGGGATGGATGTTGAAAAATAATCCATCTCCAAGGAAAAAATCAGACATCCCATTTTATAGCTGAAGCATAATTTGCTGGTTTTTTGGATGACTGCCACCTTTTTTTTTTCATGCTTGTACATACTATCTCCTCTCCCTTGGTGTGTCATATGATGATGCCTTAGCTGTTTGTTGCCCCATGTTCTGCCACCTTTGGAGCCACATACACGCACACACTCAGGCCCTTGGCATGTGTAATATTTTCCATGTCCTGGTGGGCCACTGCTGGTCCAGGGAAGGTGCATAGGCAGGATTTCCAGTGGGCCTGCGATAGCTGGCAAAGGCCAAAGTTCATTAAAGCAAAATAAATGTCACTTTCTTTTTGTGGAATAAATTATCCTACTGGAGTGTGATCATTGTGGTTTTAACCTGGGACCTTGCAGTAAAAGATTATACAGCAACCTCTGACCTCTTTGATTTCTGCTTTACTCTTCTGTTGTCAAGGGAATGTCCCCGATCAGGTGAAATAAAATGTTTAATGGACCATATCACAGCAATATCTTACATTGAGTCAAATTGATAAACTCTTGCCAAAAATTCTTAGCATCTGGCACTTCCACGGAAACCACAAACAATGATTGCTCATATGGGAGCTCAAAGGCTAGAGGTCATGACAGCAGTTTATTACATGCACCTTACACTGATCATTTTCCCTAGGAAATTAACCCCTCTCTAATAGAAATGCATCAAGTGAGCTCTTCACAGTGTTTCCATCATATTGTTTTGGCTAATCAAGGAATACGTGTGCAGCTAAAGTGGTGACAAGATGCAATTAAGTAAAAGATGATTGATTAGGTTTCAGTGTGCTCAATAATGTATAAAAAAAGGTGATTGTGAGATCAGAATGAATCTGCTGGGTACGATCTCAGAGGACCTTCTTGTGCAGCTGCAGGTCTGTGATGGTGACAGAGAGTTCCCAGCACTCATGAAGGGTTACTGAGCTGGCTGGTGCTGGTCCCAGCTGGGCTCTGGGACAGCAGCACCTTCCCCCAGCACAGCTGGCTGCTGAGGGGACGACTTGGGCCGTGTGCTGCTGCACTCTCCTTATCACTGCACTGTGGGGCAAACCCTGGGCTTTCACAGTCACACTGTCGAAGACAATGATGTTGCTGTAAATAAATGGTGGTGGTTGCACTCATACTGAAACGTGATCCTGGGCATTTTGATCTCCTTTTCTTCTTTAAACTCTGTCATCAAGAATATGCAGATCGCTTGGCCCAGGCACAGTTAACTCTGCCTGAGACGTGGCTCATGTTAGTCACAGAGCAGCTGCTGAGCTACTGGATTTTTCAAATCCACCCTGCAGAACTGAGATGATCATTACCAGGTCCTTTGAAGGGTCATTGCTCAGCCACCTCACTGTGCATCATGCCATGGGGAAGGTCCTTCATGCCACCAAACCTTCCAGAGATGTGAACCCACTTCCCTCTTCCTACTGTGCTCAGGACTCCCTTCCAGTTTCCTTAAGGGTCAGAGGTATATCCCAAGCCACTGCCCCAGGTATTCCAGTGAACCTGGCTCTGGGATGCTGCAAGCTCGGGTTTACAAGAGCACCTCTATGAACCCCATCATAAGTATTCTGGTTCTCCCTGAAAGTCACTAGAAATGAACAGCAGAATCATGAGGAAGGGGAGGGTTCTCACAAGCTGGAGCTGGGTCACAGCAGAGAAAGGACAGAGGCAGCTGAAGCATAGCATGGCTGTGGGAGCTGGAGCCACAGTGCCCAGAGTCTCAGTGCTTCAGATCATGCTTTACACAACCCCAGGTCCAACCCAGCCCTCAAATTTGTGACCAGTAGCTGTTCCCTAGCATGCAGGTCCCTCCATAGCCCCCTTCTATGGCCTAGGGGCACAGGGCAGCCACGAGGCCAGGGCTTCAGGCACCTGTGCTCCTTGCTTAGGGACGTGCTTGGGCATTTGCTTGCCTGAAGTCTTTTTGCTTTGGTGGGCTTTCAACACAGTCTTGCTTCTCTGAGGTGGATCTGACTACGCTGGTGGCCGTTTCCCTACTGGTGGCTGCAGCCTGGATCACCTTGGCTCAGTGCACTGTGGTTCTGCTCAGCAGCAGCTGTGAAGGAGCTGCCAGATACTTTGCATTGGGAACTTGTTTTTAGGTGAACACCCTATTTTTTAGCTGTGTATGGCTGTATTACTTGTATATTTATATATTCTGTATTTATGTTATTGAAATGTAGTATTTTGTAGCTGTCTGTTACAATTTGTTTAACTTGTAAAAAATATGACTGTGCTCTCTCATACTTAATCAGCTCCTTTCACTGTAGATTCGCTGCTCCTTTCCCTCTGTGTTGGAAACAAACCACCATAATGTATGTAGATTGGAATTTTTTTTAATTTAATTATTTGTCATTATTAAATTATTTATTAGTGTTTTTAAATTTCATTTCACTTCAATTTTTTTCCTGCCACCGTTTCTGGCAGCTAAGATCATGAGTTTCTCATGCATCATGTTCCTTCCCACGTGTATGTGCACATGCACACACACACATACACACACACATACACACCCACACACAGTCTAAGCAAAAACAGAAAAAGAAAAAAAAAGAGAGAGATTACACTTCAGTATATTTGTAAATAAAAGCAACCTGTAAACTAAGCAGGACTTTCTCTCAGTGTGCAGTTCTTTCTTTGCCTTTGCAGACTGAGAGTGTGTTCTCTGTGACTTGGGGCTGGCACCAGTGTTCTCACAGGCGGAGAGTCCAGGACAGGGTCAGCTGAGCAGTGCCTCGATGGTTTTATTGTTGTGGAACTGGAGTCCAGGCTGCCTGGTAGAGGGACACAGCAAGGGCGATGGCAGGGGCTCCTTTTGCACAGGTTTTTGGCCCCTGCAGGTTGAGAGCTGCATGATGGCCACAGACTGTTACACATCCTGGCTCCTCTGACCAGACACAAGGGAGCCAACCCAAACCCAGCCCTGGCAGAGGAGCTGTTCCGTGGTGATTTCAGAGACCCAGTGGGATCTTTCCAGTGCAAAGCGCATGCAAAGGCAGCCTCGTGCTAAAGCAGACAAAAGTGTGTAAGTATTAGCAATGGATTATAAGGCATCCATCTAGTAATGGCAAATTTGAGACGAATATAAAATGATAGATACTTGCTGGTGTCTCTTGGGCCATGTAAACATAAACATGGAACATCAGCTGAGGTTTGGTTTGGTCACATCTGATTACTCTGCCATTCCCTAGGTCCAAAACCACCACATTTCTTTTCTATGCCTTGGACATCAAGTCACAATTTCTATCAAAGCATGCAGTTTTACACATAACCCAGTACTACCAAATGGGACAGCCCTGTTTCCACCCCCATGCCATTTCAGCATATCCCTATAGCCCTTGCACAGCAAGGTGGGATCATCTCCCTGGAGAACAGGCTATTCCCCAGCCCTAACAGCCTTGCCCAGCAGCGAGGACATGGTGAATCCCAGGGGCAGGGTGCTGGAACCCACTGAGTCTCTCCCACTGCAGTTTGCACATCATGTGGGTGACACCACAAAGGGCACAACGCATCAAGAGGCGGTATCTCCGTGACATAATAAAAATCAGTTTAAAAGCTTTTCCCCTATTTTCTTCTTGAAGATCCACATGTTAACAGCTGAGCACAGATCACCCTGCTCAAACTCTCCCCAAGGTAAGGGAGGAGGCACAGCCCAAGTCCCACTTGAGGACTAGATCAATAAAGCAGTTTTGCTCCTAGTTTCATTCGCTTTTGCTTTCCAGCTCCAAACTGCATCATCCTGTCCCACTCACACTGGTTATTGGTGGAATGTCACTAAGGAAAAATGAATTGCCATTAGCAATTGGATTCACCTAAGTCAGAATTAGCTACTCAAATATTCATGCTCTGTGTGCATCTAATATTCATGAAGGAAGAATTAGAGTTGCCCGTAGCCATTTTTGAATCTCCCCCCAAAAATAGGTGAAAGGGATCACATAAAAAAGGGAGGAAAAAACCCGATGAACACATTTGGGGCTTGCTGTTGTGCATTGTTTGTGTTCTGTTTCTCTTTGGTGTCAGTGAGACAGAATGGAGACTGATTTATGTGCCACAGCTGTAGCAAACAAAAGAAGAAGAGACCAGGGAAATGGCTAGAGGTAAAAATGCCGGTGCAAGGGGCTAAAGGCCTGCACCTGGGTACTGCTTCCCATGTAGCCTCCCCCGCCTTGGAGCACCTTGTAAAATCAGATTATCTGCTGGACACAGGAGTTCAAACAGCCCTTCAAAAGATTTGTCTTAATAATTGCTGCCTTATCTTAACTTCTGGTTTTTTATCAGCCAAACTGCTGCTGGGAGGCAGATCCTGAGGATAAGGTTCTGTCACTCTTAATTATTATTACCTCTCATAATGAAAACGCATTTGTTCATCCTCCCGTGCACTTGGAAGTGGTGTAACAAATGAATGTCTAGTGTTTTATCAGTATTTTTAATAACATAAAAGAAATATTATGAGAATGGTCCCACTGTATAAATGATTGTACATCAAATGCTATGAAATAGGTGGCATACTTGCTTCTCATTTATTTATATTCAAATATAAACCAATTACTCAGTAAGAATGAAATTTTTATGTCCTCAGAAAACCGTTCTTTCCTGAAAACCAAATTTTGCGGTTAAGATGCTGTAGGGCTATTTTCCATCACAGAAAAAAACATGGTAATTAGCCCCAGAACCAGCAGGTACATTCTGAAATGAGGTGATAGAAATGCTATTTCTTTGTTTACTTATGACGGGAAAATGAAACAATTCTCTCTGAAAGCATACTAATGAATTTGGCCTGCAGTATTTGTCAAAGCTACAGCCACCATTTGCAGCCTTCAGCTGGATTTTCTCATACTTCTAGAGCTAAATATGAATCACTTGGATAAAGTGATAGCACGGTGTCAGTTGTACGTGTGAAGATCTTAAATTCAGAAATGATCTGCACATCTCCCTGGCCTGCAGCTCCTTGCACAGGTCTGATGGTTCTCACCAGCCACGGCCAGGGTCGGATGCTTTTGTCATGGACAGCTCAGCGTGGCTCTTGCAGTATCACCTGGTGAGCAAGGCCCAGTGTTGGACATGGCCAAAGCTGCACCCCAAACTGCAAAGAAAATAAGAGTGGAGAATTATATAAAGCACAACATGAACTAGAGCAATGCACGTTTCACTGCACTGAATGGTGATAGAGTCCTTGTCTGGATTTACACTAGCAATCTCTTGACCTTTAGTTAGCAAGAGGGCATCACATTCTCTCATCTTTAGACAAAATGTGGAAATGAAGTGATATTTTTGTATGCCTATGAGATGGTGCATCCATAGGGAAGCGTGCAGGGATCTAACAAAACATCTGCTCTCTCCAAAATCTTCTTGCCATCCATTGTGCCTGCTGACTGACTGGCAGATAGGACAGATCCAGTCCCTAGAAGCAGCAGGGAATGAGGGTTTGAGCAGACCCTGGCATAGTCAGGTGATGTCCAAAGCAAAAAGGATTCTGTAAGACAGGCAGATAAAAGCAATGTTTTTATGGCAAGCCTTTAGAAGCTGGCAGGAGGGACAGGCTGGAGCTGTACATAAAGCACAGGAGCCTGCCTCAAACACCTCATGTCATCCATCAATGACAGAGATTTATGTCATGTGCTTCTGTGTCCCTCCCCTTTCAAACAAATCTTTCCATATGCTGTGATATTTTACTTTTAAACAGGCTTAAGTAGAATTCAACTGTTTTTGTCAGAGTTGGGCCTTTTTCCATTCAAATTACTGTAGAAAAGGATAGGGCATTGAAGGGATCCTTACAGCTTTCTACCTGAAATACTATTTCCTGAATAAACAATCAACCTCATTTGGAGCTCAGCACAGTTCTTCCCCAAATTATTTTTAGCTCTTTTGCTGCTTCATTCAGTGTTCAAGGCAATGTTTTGGCATGCTGCTTCCTCCCCTCGGGTGCTGGGGCCCAGGGAGCACATGCAGGGAGTTGGAATGAGAAAGGTGAGGGAGACCTGGTCCACAGAGGAGCAGAACTGAGCATGCATTGATGTCCACCTCTGTTCATGGCATTTTGGATTGAGCTTGGGGAGAGCACCTCTCTGCTTTGTGACCCTGGCTGTAACCAGACACTGACCCTTTCAGCCATGAACTTCTCTGGCCAGCCGTGGGGACAAGTTCTGTCTGTCAAGTGGAACAGGAACCTTTCCCCAAAGCAGGGGAAGGCACAGGCTGCTGCAGTGGGTCACAGAGAGGTTTTTTTTTTCTTTTTTTCCTGGAAGAAAAAAGAAGATGTTTCACAGTGAGCCATCTGTGTTATTAAAATGAGGAACACGGGATATGAAATGCCTTTTCCTTCTCAACACCCATTCTGTAATTCTGCCTCTCTCCTTGCCCCCAGGGAGCATGGCAGGGGTGGTGTGCAAGGGTTGGGAGCTGCACACTCGCAGACAGCCAAGGTCTCCCCACCACATCCCTACGGGTACTAGCACCACTCAGGTAGGCTTAATTTGTTCCTTTGTTCAACTGGTAACGAGTAAACTGGTGTCCAGCAGCACACAATGAGTTACTCCGGATCAGATTACCAGAGATCCGTCCCAGCTGGGGCATCCCATCACACCTGTGTTGTCAGATTAGTGGCGATAAGGAGCCGCTGATAAGCCTTGCACTGAAGTGCTCTCAGGGAACCCCAAGCATTCCCTTGATCTTTCTTTACACTTCAGCACTATGCGGAAACCTTTTGTTTTGGGACCAAGAGGAGAACACAGGTAATTATACTCCCAGTGGCAACCGTCTTTCGTGCAGGACACAGCAATGAAAGCCTGATGCATACTGAAGCAGGCAAAATACATCTGACTAAAAACAATTAATTACGTAACCCTGGATTACTTAAATTATTTTTTCCCTCCTATAAAGAGGGAGAAGGCCCCAGGCTGTGCACTAGGCAGAAAGAAACAAGTGTGTTGGAAGGCAGATTGCTATCAGGCTGGCGGCTCCTGGGACACTTCAGGGATGCGGCTTCGCATGGGGCTGCAGCCTGGGTTTGGAACTCTGCACCCAGACGCGGCTGTTTCTGCCTGGCTTCTGTATCAGCTGATGGGAACAGAAAGTCGGAACGGATATCCCAGTTGTGGCTCATCTGCCTGACTCCCAACAGCCACCAGCGGGTCCGAGCAGCTGCTCTGAGAGCCCCAGCCAAGAGCCGGTGTCAGCCCCAGCTTTTGCCACGGGCTTGTGTGTTACTGAGATCACATGTCCCATTCTTAAAAATATTTCTCTTCTCACTGCTACACCAGCAGTCGCTTTGCAAAACACTGAGAAATTAAAATCTTAGGCAAGTGTGAAATGAATGGTTTTGACAACGACTGAGTATCAGTGAGGGTCTGTGTGCTGCTGCAGCGCTGGCAAAGACCACAGCTACCGCCGCAAAAGCCAGACCCACCCCAATTTTTAATTGCTGCCGTGATGCAACACGCAGCTCCCAGGACTGCAGCTCCTCACAGGGGAGACCAACTGCCTTGAGCCCGGTAAGAACTCCATTTCTATAAGACTAATGCCTTTTTAATGACCAATGGCTAATAATAAATCAATAGCACCATAAAACCCCTAATAAATAAATAGATTTTTTAATTCATAGATAAGTTATTAATAATGAAGTACTAATTTAAATTATATTTGTAGCAAAAAATGCCCATTTCTTCACTTTCTTAATTTCTGAAACTTTCATGAGGCCTTTCAAGTACAGAAGATTCCTCTAAGACAACTAGAACATGTATGAAAAAGAGCAGGCTTTTGAAATCTAATCTTCTCCTGCTTAAAATAGAGGTAGTGCTGGGCTGTTGACAGTAGGTCTCTGAAGACTTTCAATATACTTTTTATTCTGTGAGTCTGGCACCACATAGGAAATTAATTCAGTGACAATATTTTCATTAGATTATAACCCAAGTTCTCAATCTTAGGCACATTTGTATGCTTGTAATACATTCTAATTACTTGTAAAGAATAAGTCTGTGTGCTGGTTTGCTTATTGAATATATTAAATTAATGAATAAATAAATTTGTCTCCATGCTGGGAATGCCACTTGACATCAAAGCTTGCTGCAGAAGGAACCAGAAATGCACTTGGTTGTGGTTTTGGTAAACAATGTGATTTGTATTGTAGGTGGACTTCATGTCCCTCACAAGAGCGATGAGTGAAAAAAGCATCTTTTATCCCTCAAAACAACAGAAATAAAATCTGTGAAGAAACTGCTACTCTTTTCTCCTTTCTTTTTTTTTTTTTTTTGAATGATGATTCCTTATTTATTTAGTCAGAAGAATTGCTCTTGCTGGTTCAGCTCAGCTCCTCCCTAGGATGGAGCTCTCAGAAGCACTCTAGTGCTTTCACATATTTTTAAGTTATGCAAGAAGGAAGGAAATAGCATATATGTGAATGAAAACAGTGATACTAGAAAAACATGTCAGATTTTAGGATCATGTAGTGCCTGCCCATGTTGTGGACTTTTCTGTTTATCTTGTCATATTTCAGTTAAAAGAAAAAAAAAAAAAAAGAGCTATTTTTAGCATGGAGCAAAGTCATCAAAAGTGAGACTTTTTCTAAAAAGATAGGAAATCCAATATTTTTAAGAGAGCTATTGAGCTGCCATGGTAGGAAGAACAAGTTTCTCTGTTTCCTCAGCGCAGAACTATAAGAGGCTCATCTTGCCCCCTATTTTGTGGTTTGTTCGTCAACTTGTTACATACTGAATTTTCTTTCCCTGGAATGGTTTTCCTCTCTAGCCCATATGAGAAAAAAGTACAGCTCATGGCATGCAAGGAAGCCAACCTGGTGTTCTGGAGCCCTGTTCCCTGTAGCTGATCCTCTGGAGCACTTGGGTTTGCAGTGAAATTTCTCAAAATAATTGCATCTCTTGCAAGTGTCAAATTTTATGATCAATGGTCTTCCAAAATCCAAAATGCCATTGGTTCAGATCATTTCCTGACAGTGGGATCCCTTGACATTAGGAGCTATGTCTCCAGAGGAGCTTGGTGAGGACATGGGGCAGAACACAAGGGATGCTCTCTCTTAGTGAAAAAGCAAGTGAGATTCAAAAGGGCAAAAAAACAGGTTCTTGGTGCTGGAAAGCTGCTTTTTCAGACAAGTGACTCGGTGGCAAGGCTGGAGCAAAGAAAGGAAAATTTCTCTTCCAGCCTGTTGAAATCAGTCCATGGAAGAAGACACTGTGGTTTTCAGTGTTCAGGCTGCAGTGCTTTGTCAGAGAACTGTTCACCCATGTGAAAACACGTAACCCTGTCAAGCTGCCAAGTGAAACTTTGGGTGATCGGCTGCGTAAGTGCTGGTAGCACAGGATAGAGCTGCCTTCGGCTACTTTCAATTACACACCCAATTCTTTTAAGACTTCTGAATATTTGGGGAGGGAGAATATGCAGAACTTGTTTGTTTACATCAGATTGTGCTGTGTTTTCAGGTTTCTTAACTGCTTTTGGAGCATGTGAGCACAGCCTAGCCCTTCCCCTTCCACATACCTGGCAGCTTTGTCAGTGCAGCAAACGAATCCTCTCCAGGAGTAAGCAGCCGTGTCAGACTGATATTGTGCAGGGTTTCGTCATTTCAGCCAAGTGGGAACTGGAGCAGAGACAGGCATTAAGGAGCTGATGCTTTGCAAAGCAAACTGTCGGTGCTGGTGCTGCTGGGATGATTCAGGCAGCCACGGGGCACTGCTGAGGCTGGGCTGGGTGGGAGGAAGGTGGCAACCACTGGAGAGCTCAGCCTTTCATCTTCTAGGTACTGCTGGAAGCGTGGCCAGGCTCTGCTGGACTTGGTGCTGGGCAGAACAGATGGGAAGTGCAATCAGTTTCTCTCTGCCCTTTTGAGCCAGGTCAGCCACCCAGAGTCGGCAAAGCACCCAGCTGTCCCCGGGCACTGAGTCTCCCCAAAGGCTCGGCAGCCTGGCACCCTGCAGACAACACCAGGGAAATTTGGCAGGAAGCTCTAAGCATTGCATCTTCTTCAGAACTGAAACGTTTTTTTCGTGGCTTGGGATGCTCTCAGGATGGCCTGTCTGTGCAAGTAGCTCTTTTCTACAGGTATTGCAAGTGAGGTCTTCTGGATGAGGAACTCAAAAAAGTTGACAGCTTAGTTGTTTTGAATTTATATACAGCTCTCTGTTCAGCACCAGGGTGGTGCTCAGCCTGCCCTAATTAGCCCAAATTACCGTAGCTACAAAAAGCAGGAATTGATTCTCATGGTACCTTGCTTATCTCTACATAGAGCTACTGCAAAGACATGCCCCTGAGGGCATCACTGTAAATTTCTGAACTTTAATTCACGTGTTTAAACTGTTATTCAAACTTCCACACCAGATCTATTCATGCATTCAGTAATTTTCAGCTTCTAATAAAGAACTCTACCTTTCCTTTCTAATCTTCTAAAAACATGTAGCAGCATTTAGCTGTTAGAAGGGGTACCCTGAAGAGCTAAGACACCACAACTCCCCTCTAGACGACCAGAACTTCACAGGTCAGAGCTGTTTTGCCCCATGACAAACCCACCCAGCCTTGCTAGTGCTTGCTTTGTCCCAAAGCTGCTTTTCCCAACATTATTCTACTCCCCCACCCCCAAAGGAGCCATGCCACGGGGGCAAGGAAGGCAGTGCTGTCAGATGGGAGTGAGTCTTCGAGAATCAGAGCTGGTATCTGCAAACCTCGAATATTTGTGTTTCTGTACCAAAAGTAACACTTACACCACAAGAAGAAAAGCAAACCTCCATAGAATAAGGCAATAAAACCAAACAGGTTTAGTCAAAGCAAAGGTAGTATTTCATTAACCATCATTATTTTGCTTTGTCAAACTTGATAACACTGGAGAAAAAAGGACTTTTTTATTGTAGCAAAAAATCTAAGAGAATAAAATGGAAAGCTAACTTTCTGAGTACTGGGGAAAAAAAGTCTGGAATTATCAGTTTTGAACCAAATTTACATATGAGTGATTAAAGCTTTTATAAATGAAAATACAATGGTAACATTACTATTTCAGTACAACTGAAAAGTAAATACAAAGTTTACCTGACATGACATTTCTATGCAAATATTATATTTTATATTTCTGAATTTAAATTAAGACTATCTGAATAAGGCCTATTTTTCCTCAAAAGTGCTCTTGCAAAACTTCATTGTTCCAGATACCTGTTCTGATTTTCCTATAAATATAAGTTGGCATATTTTATGTTTCTGAGCCCCACATGGGTGTGGTATGAACAAGATCTTATACATGTGAAAATTCAAAGGTGTTTGTGGCTTTTCTTTCCCAGTGTTGAAGGAAAATCAAATAGTCATTCCTTGCATACTTCAGGCTTTTCATCATTTACCTTTCAGACTTGTTATAGCTGCTAAGAGCATGAAAAATGAAGCGCAAAGGAAAGCACGAGATGATGTTAAATGATGAGCATCATCCCTGAGGTGGGCAGATTTCATAGATACACCCTGTGTGACAGCAGCAGCCAGAGGAGAGCCTGATTTTGACACACAGTGCAGAGGACTGAGTCGAGGATACATGCTGCAATCAACAGAAACCAGTGAGATAAAATAGATGCTCAGTGTACACGTATGTCCATGAAGTGTGAAGAGGCTCTGCAGGTAAGGCACATGCTCCACCTGTAAGCACCAGGCCTGGCCCCTGCCACGCAGCCAATACCAGGAACTGCCCATGGGGGAGGAAAAGCTGGCAATCCCAGAGTCCAGGCAGCACTAATGATGGAATCAGCTGTGTCTCACTGGGAGGAAAGTGTCCCACTCTATTTGCCAGAGTCACACTTGGTGAGAAGGTGCTCCTCACAGACTGGCTTTGACATTGCAAATACCAACACAGCCACTGCTCTTGGCAGCATTTCAGAGCAGGATTTTCACAAGGATTAACTGTTCCTGAACAATTTCTCCAATATATAAGGTACAAATATTCTTTTCTTCCAATCAGTCATGCTGGTCTTTCTTGTGCAAACACTGTGGCCAACAAAAGGAAAGTCTTGCCCTCCAGTTATGCAAAATGCCTTCAGTGCCCCTGTGGCCAATTCCATGGGTTCTGATGGAGGGCAGGACTGTGTTCCTCAGGGCACAGGGTCTCTCCAGCACTTTGTCCCTGCACACCTACCCTCAGGAAGAAAACATGTACCAGAGATCCTGTCCTTCTCTAAGGAACCAGCAGCCATAACTCAACAAGTCCCAATTCACAAGCCATGTTGGTGATGGTCTGTCAGAAACCAATTGATGTTTCTTGTCTCTCTGTTAAAAATATTCATGTTGTCATCTGTGGTGGCAAGTGAAGGACATGGAAACTCCTAGACCCCCAGTCTGATCTGGAACAGGGGTTCACAGGTGTCATAATTTCTACTATGGAAGTGCTTAAGTTTTTTGTCATTAACAACACCTCAGTTTTGCCTCAGACCTTGGTCCCTGGCTTGTGCTTCTCAGACTGTACATTAATATCACATATGCACCAACTCCATCAGAGATTTTTATGAATAGCTGCCATCATAAACTGATACAAAACTCTAAATTTTTTCTTTTATTTTGATTTCATGTTGATGTGGCTATCAAAGCTTTACAACATCAAAGAAATACTGTCTATGATCAAAGTCCACAGGATTTCTAATGTAATCACCATCCAAAACCTGAAAGAAACATTATGGGAAGGATTAGTTTGGTTTCAGGCAACTGAATTAGAAACAAAATTCCCATTGATATTCAGCAGCATTTTGGCACATAGGTCCTAGAAGCCCTCTGGAAATCGTGGACCAGGCCAGTGGGTGATGCACCATTTCAGCACTGTGCTCAGTAATTTTATCCTCAAACAATTTTAGTTAGGGGCACTCCCAACATCTATCTCACAAATTACTGGTGGAGTCACATCCCCTGCAGCACTGCTAGGATATTGTATCATGCATCTTTTTTAGCTTATGACTGGAAAAGATAAGATCTGAAAAGAATTTGGTGGTGAGGTAGGTGATGAAATTCTGCTGCTGTGTTTGAATACATCAGGCAGGAGTTGTTTTGAGTCCTGAATATGTATTCGATTTCCACAGGCTTCCAGGTGAGCATCTTTTGCAGAGGGAGTACAAGCACTGATATGCAGATAGAACACAGTAACTATCAATAATCCAATGACACCTGAAAAATCAGGGAATACATTATTCCGTAATAGTAGACGAACTAAGAGCCATACATTTCTTTAATGTTAGATGCCTGTTAGATGCCTTTATTCCCTTAGCTCTGTCTAGTCTCTATTCCAGGTCAGCCTTCCCAAGGCATCAGTTTCCAGCCTGGTTTATATGCATAGGTAAATACAAGCTAAATCATCTCTTTCAGGATGCTTATCAGCCTCTGCTGCTCTTTGCACTGAAGGCATAATAACAGTCATACCAGCAGGGAGAAAGGGAAGGACACCACTGCAGTTCTGACCTTTTTCCAGCTCCTTGGTGGTGATCTGGTAAGGGCATACTTTTATTCAACCCACACCACTGGGCATTGCCCCTTTGGTGTTTACTGCAGGTGTGAACACAGGCAGTTGTTTAGATGGATATGCAGAACAAATGCAGTTTAGTCATCACATATGATAAACTCTGGGAAAAGCAGCCAGCTGCTGTGACACTCCTGGTAGCAGTAGCTTTATGGAAATGAGGACACAAGCCAGAGATTTTCTGTAAGGTCCACTAGGTAAATGCTGGGAAGCAGGTAACCAGGTTAGGTCCTAATGAGACAAGCACAGGTTGCACAGGTTGTGCTATGTCTTGCTGAGGCACAAGTGGGTAGTAGCAAATGGACATGCTGGGATCTGCTTGCTGGCTCCCAAGATGGGAGAAAGGTAACCACAAAAACACAGAGAGTGGAAAAAATTATTCTATGCTTTTAGGGCACCTACATCAAACACATTGGGGAAGCAAAGTTCCAACACAGGAAAACAGAGAGCAGCACTACTTTCTGATCACTATTTTCTGATGGCTTGTTCGCTTGCAGGTTAGTCAGACCTGCCTGTTCACTCCTGCATGGAGAGCAATCTGCCAGAGGAACTGCCAAATTACCCTGACACCTTACAGTCGGCAGTCTGTTACATGAAAATCAAACAAGCTTTGCTTGTGGAGAGGATCCTGTCTGCAGAACCCTTGCAGTGAGGCAGCACAGCTACTGTGACAGCCTCCTGCTACACCACCCCTGTGCTGAGCTGGGATGTGAGGCTCACAGCTGAAATGTGCCTTTCTCACCCCTTTTATGTCACAATGCATCTGTATTTCTAGGCAGGGGCATTTTCCCTTCTTCCATTTTACCTTACAATAAAGCAAAGCAAACAAAGAGGTATCAAGCCCCTGAACATCAAGGGGGAGAATACACACATATTCTCAGGCTGTCCAGGCTATAGACCCAGCATCCTGTGACATAGCAGACGCAGCTACCCCATTGTCCGGGTGACCCCAGCTGAGCTGAGAGGAATGGCCCAGGGCGGGGGAGAGAAGGATCAGCTGTGGGCCTGATCCCAGCTGCACCAACCAGCTTTGTGACAGGCAATAAAAGGCTGAAGAAAAGACTTTTGTCCTTGATTGCGAGAGCGACGAAGCTCCTCTCATTGGCAGGGATGACAATTAACCGCAGAGGATTCATTCATTGTCTGGCACTCGAGATCTCCCAGCAGTTGTCCACTCTAGCATGCTCAAATAATGGGCGGCACCTTGGTTTTGTCAATGGCTCAGTCGGCTTTGTGTGCCTGTGCCAGACTGTCAGCCCGGAGGAGCCGCTTGGCTGTGGCAGAGAGATCTTACTGAGATACGGCTGTGGTAAAGATAATGGATGAAAAATGTTGCCAGGCCAGGCTGAAGAGTGAAGCGAGGTCTCCTTCCAGTGAACCTGGAATAAACAGTGCTGGGCTGACAAGCATTTCATGAGGGCTCCATACCCCATGGATAAAATCCTTTCTGAGAGGACATGCCAAGCAGGCTCCTATCCGAGACCATTAGCCTGGAGTGAGTGTTATGGAAGAACTCTTGACCCCTGCAAAAGGGCATAACATGAGAGCAAAAAACAACACTGTGGCAGCTCTCTGTGCACTTTCCTGTAGGAGCAAGAACTTCCCACCGGCTCAGCTGGGGAAGAATGAACCCCATTCAAGGAGGGAAGCTCGGACTACTGAGGCTGCCACCAGACACCTCTTCCTGATGCTAATCCTATTCTTCTACTGTGGATCAAGTAATTCTTGTGTGAGTATTTTTTCATGGGCTAAAGAAAAAATATACTTAACCACAACAAACCTGCTGCCAGCAAATGTCAATCTTAGCTGCTTGGGTCTAAATTATAAGCACCAGCTACCAATTTCTGGCTGTCATTTTTACTGCAAAGGTACCTCACACATTGACATGGATCTCCTGGCAGTGCTGGTGCTTTGCCATGCTCCTGAAAGCAAGCATGTGCAGTCCTCCAAGACATGCGAGAAACTTAACCAGGCTTACTGCTAGAAGGCATTTACAGCAATGTTTTAAATAATCTCTTGCAATACCTGTTTGGGAGTGCAGGAAAATTCTCTTTGCAGAGAAATGCCTTCACTAAGTTGAAGAGTAGAGAAGTACTCGGAGGATTTAAGCCTTGCTTGGTCACCAGCCTGCCCCTCCTCCAAGCACATAAAAACCCTCCTCCACATTCAGGCAACTCAGTCATTCTAGCAGAGGCTGGAGGGGGGCAGGGTCCTCAGAGCATCCTGGTAAAACAGCGCAGGAAGTCAAGAGTGCCCCATATCCTTATGAAGCAAAGTTCTGAAATATGTTTTCAAAAATCTCATTGCAACACTTCCAACAAACCAAATGGTTTATGTTTTGTTATTCGTTTTTCCTAAATGAATAATAGCAAATGCTGTGTGAGCCATGAAGCTTATCTTCCACAGTGGTAGACAAGAGCCCTAAATGTGGATTTATTGCCACGATATCAAGCCCTAGGTTCCCACACACTGCCAGGGAGTCCCCTGCTCAGCCTCAGAAAACAACAAGAGACTTGGCACTCTCTGAGGTCCTCGACCTTGACCAGTGCAGCCCAGCAACTTCCACCCATGGCTGTTCAAAGGAGAAGGACATTTCAGCAACTCTCCCCCAGGCAGGGGATCTGAGCGGCCCCTTGCAAGTTCCCCAGTGACCCATACCTGATGAGTTACATGCCTGATCATTGTCAGTTTGATTGAGCCACTGCATGGTTCAGTCTCAGCACACTCCTCTGGCACTGAGCTGATGTGGGGATCTGCCCACAGGCCCACCATCTTTTAAGTCTTGCAGCATATAGTTAGTATTGATGATAACAATTGGTAGCTATATCATTTTACACCAGGCTGTCATCTTCTCTCACAAGTATCTGTAAATATTTCCTTACCTGCCAAAGCATCTTCATTTTGCCACCATTATCAGACCCAAATTCAGCTAGAGGAATTGATACCTCCATGTACACTTGTGATTTCTTCTGAGTCCAGTTATAAGGTGCACTTGAAAATCCAAGAAATGAAGTGGCTTCCTATAGATTTCCTTCGATAAACTCCATTCTCTGTTCCCATAGTTCTTCATTCTTCGTTGCTGAGCTGGTGTAAAATTCATGTAGAAATTGTTGCTGTGCACCTGGGTGAGTGAGGTTCCTTTCTCCAGCTGCCCTCTAGCAAGCCCAGGAAATGCTGGTCAGCAAAGCTGGCATGTAAAGCTAACAAGCAAATTATGAAAGAGAAGAAGGAAAGATGAACCCTATTTTGTTTCTAGCTATGATAGACATTTAGTAACCATATGCTACTTGCTTAGCACTGCAATAAATTTCCTTATTGTCCTATTCATGGCATTTTTCAGGACATAGCTGGAACCTGGAGGCCAGAACAGCATCAAGAAGGACAGTTAGATACAATCCCACAGGTTGTTTCAGCTTGGGAAGATGCTGCTTTGTAATCACAGCAGCTAGAAACACCAGAAGCTGAACTATGGTAGGGAGAACAATGTGGTAGTTAATATGCATAAAGTATAAAGTTTTATAAAGCCTTCAATGTATGTACTTTGTTGGAATTTACAATAATTTAAGGCGCTTATTATTCCTTCAGGCATGGAACTCATAAATATTACTTAGTGCTATTTGTCATTGGCTTCTCTGTCATGCATAAAGCAAAATTAAATACTTATCTCTATATCGTTAACGTATTAAACATTAGGATTTATGGGGTTTGAGATCTTACTTGCTCTGAGAACATTAACTTCCTGATGAAAGATCTAAATGCAAATAGAAGGAATGCCAAAATACCCTGGAACATAATTAAGGATACCGAGGTGCGAAGAAGCCCCAGGCAGAGGAATGTGCAGTTTTCTTATTTCCACTGTCATGGTGGGCTAGTTTTCTTTGTTCTACATTTTTACACACTGCCCCAATATGCCACCTTGTTTCTTTGTCATGAGGTGAAGAACATATTAGTTCGTTTTTACATGGATTAACAGAGAAAGAGTGTCCTAGTTTAAAACATATCTTTGCTATCTGTACTGAGAAACAACAATTCTAAAGTATCTAGACTTTTTAAAAAATCATAGATCACTCTTTCCACGTGAAGAAAAATTCTCTTGATCACTTTACTTGATTTGTTGCTTTTGTTGCTACTCAAGGGTTCCTGCAAATGGGAATTGAAAGGGACAACTTTTAACCAAATGTATATTTCTGCTGCAGAAAAGATACACTTTCTGTGCTGGTGTACATTTGTAACTAAATCTACATCCTGTTTTGTCCACATCATTCAGAATGATCACTACCACACTTTTTGTCCACTTCACACATGATGCCAAGCTATGTCTCAGCAGCAATGTTGGCTGCCACTCCAAATAGACAGAACTTGCTTGCACTGTGACATTGTGTATCTCATCCCAAAGGATTAAGGTATTTTATTCAGAAGACATTTTCTGCTCTACCTTTTTCTAGTAGATTTAAATATCCTTAGTGATACACTTGACACTTCACTTATGAGACTTTCTCACAGCCCTGCAGATCTCACTGCCAGCCCAAGCTCTGCCATTATTCATTCCTTCTATCATTCCTGCTTTTATGATCCTGAGTAATTCCTCTCCCACTTATAAGTCTGCTATAGCATCTTACCTTTTAAGCCAACCAACTTCTGCCACTTTTTTCATCTCGCTATTGGCCTATTTTTATTATGTTTCGATTCTTGCTAATATTTGTGAGTATTCCCATTTAAGCACAAGTAAGTAATTGTATTAATCACTCTATAAACACCCCACAAGTTAATGAGTTCAGTCTTCACATTAAACATTGAAAAATCCAAGCTGACACTCCCCACTGCAAATGAGAGAACACTGAGGGGGGTTCCACTGCCACCATTCAGCCACTGTACTGCTTTGTCTCATGCTGTATGGTTGGTTTCACTTCTGTTCATCTGCATTTGCTTGTCCATGCTGAAGTCAGAGAGCACCTGACATGCTGAAGTCAGTGTCTTTCACTAACACATGCCAGGTACTGGAGTTACATCTTGCAGTTTGAGCATCAGCTTCATCCCAGCAGAGCAGCCAGAAAAAGAGGGCAGACACTGTTGCTTGCTTTCCCTCAAGGCAATTGGGAGGGAGGACTTGCATCATTCATGGTAAGATAAACACTATGATAGATTTGCCACATCTGTGCAGAGGATTAGCAAAACTTTGTGCTGTGATCCATGAACGAGCAGCAGCCAGCTACCATCCAGCATTCAGTACTCAGCAGCTGGGGGACCTTCTCTTTGTCTTGATAGAAGTGCCTTTCACAGGTGGCGGGAACCGATTTAATCAGACTGTTGGAGGGAGCTCAAAAAAGTTTTCTTGTATAGATCAAAGTACACTAGCACTGTCTTCAGAGTAGTGATGGTTGTCACACAAATCATCTCTCCCAGCTTTCTCCAGATGATGTCACTGCTGCATTTGTGACAGTCTGTTTACTCAAATCAGCCTCCAGAGAGCATGGCACACTCAGAACCCTCCAACCTCACCATGCTGCTGTTCTGAGCCTGACCTGTGACAGGAGCTTCCTAAGGCTGTGCTGACCTTCCTGTGCTCTGCAAAATGCCTCTGAAAGCTCACTCTAGACTTCAGGGTTTATGCAGCTCAATTTATTCACAAGTCAAATTATGCTCCTGTTCCAGGCTACTGCAGATGCATGTGGTTAGATTTTGAGGGGAACAAGACACAGGTGGCAGCTGACTTCAGCTCTGCTTGGTCTCTGTATTATTTTCTAGGTTGAGGTCAAAGAGCTGTATCTTCCATGGTTGCTTGTACTGTGCACAGATTAAGGATCTTTACTACATATTAATAATGAAAAGAACAGTGATGCCATCACATGACCAGAGTAAAAGACTATTTTAAAAATTAAAGAAACTTGAAAGATTAAAGAATTTATTTTTTGTTTGAAATGAACAATATTTTTGTAAAATGAATACTAAAATGTCAGCAACAAGATTTCCAGTATACCAGTCTTCTCTTTTCAGGAGGCCTTTCTCATTCCGTGCATTACAGATGTTTAAATGAAAGGTTACACACAGGGTCATCAACAAGGCTCACAATGCCTCCAGCCTTACAATACACTCCACTTCAAAGGGATTGGCTGCATTCCTGAGCCTTGTACCAATAAGCACTAATAACACTGAAAAATGAAAGCTGAACCAGATGTCTCCAATAGCATTGATTCTTATTAGCTGTTCACAGCTATTCTTACACCTCTGGGCATAACGAGGCAGAGCCACGTTGGGTGTGTGGCTGTTGAGCCGGTAATGCCGTTGGAATGCTCTCACGCTGCTGTGAGCTGCATTCTTGACAGACTGTCTCCATTATGATCTTAAGAAAACTTCTTTAAAATGTCATTTTAAAATGCATCAAATATGTAAACTCTTACTCAATCAGGAGAGGATTTGACAGTAAAATGTACTTAAAATTAACTGAAGAAAAGTGACCAAATGGACAGCAGAAGTGACCCATACATTTATCTGCGCCTTGCTGCTGATCCCAGAGCAGTTGAGGCCACCCAGAATGAGTTTAGGGCAGGTCTGTGGCAGGAGAACAGAAGAATGGCAGTCAATAGCAAAAAATTAAAATAAATAAATGTGTGCTGCTATGTTGTAAATATCCCAAGCAGACAAGTAACAGCCGTAAGTTCTTTACACAATCTGCTCACTGAATGGAAGTGAAACTGCTTTGGTACAACCCACAAGCACAAAGAGTATCTGTATCCTTGTCCAGAAAACCAGAGCCTAAAGCACACGCCTCTTTGGGTTTGCAGAACTCGCTTGTCTGCCTGGTTTTCTAGTGCACTCCTGTTCTTGGACATCATCTTTCTGCTTAGGAAGAAGGGCAGCCCTGACAGACTGGGAGTCCACAGGGAACGGATTTTAACATCATTTAATTCACACGCAATGAAGACAGCTCCTGCTGCAGAAGTAGATAATAATTTTATTCTGAAGGTTGGTAGTACAAGAACACTTTTCAGAGTGCACCAGCAACCTGTGTGACAACAGGGAGATCTAAGTAAGGGGAGATGCTATGAAAGGGCTGATGTGAGCAGAGCTGAAACAGTTGATAAACTCCATCCTTTTAGCTGCCAGTCCAAAATATTTTCTGTCACTAAAGGCTAGCCAGTGAGGTGGACCCAGATGCTTCATCCAGATGAAGTTTAAAATTCAGGAATTCCAATTACACATCTGGTTAGTAAGAAAGCAGCAAT
The DNA here is from genome assembly GCA_017589585.1 of Phylloscopus whistleri. Classification (NCBI taxonomy): domain Eukaryota; kingdom Metazoa; phylum Chordata; class Aves; order Passeriformes; family Phylloscopidae; genus Phylloscopus; species Phylloscopus whistleri. The sequence continues at coordinate 4,539,406 of JADMLD010001555.1, read as the reverse complement.
AAAAGAAGAATTTCTTATTAATAACTGAAGACTCTATTTTCCTTGGTTAATATAAAGGTTGCTGGAGCAGATAGCATGAAGATCCTTGACATTAAAAGGACCCAGTCCCCACAATACCACTTGAAGATCATGAGCACAAGTCCTGCCGTTGCTGCTTCCAAAGCTGTGCTGAGATATGGCTTAAATTAGCAAAGGAGAGTGCCATGTTTACTGAATTGGCCAGGAGTTTAGACCTCTTGGCTGAGTAACAAGCACTCCAATAAAAACTTTATCTTGAATTTGATAAAATTGATCCCCTAGTACTCGCTAGCCAGGGAGATGGGGACCATGGGCAGCTAATATGCCATGAGCCAAGTCCCCCCCAGCACAGTGGAGCCAGGAGGTCCCCTGCATCCCTCCATGACACCTCCATCTTACTGGGCAGCATAAAGTTGTGCATGTAATTACTTTCTCTGGAGACAGAGCCAAAGAATCATCATGCAAGTTCTTTACCAGTTGGCCATTAAGCATTCTCATAATAAATCTGAACAAAAAAACCCCCAAAGACCCCATAAAAACAGACAAAGCAAGTATTACCAAAGGGAAGGAAGGCCAGAGAAGAAGAAAGTTAAAAATGCTTCCATGGAGCAGCTGTCCACATTAATAGCACAGGCAAAAGCACAAGAGCCTCTGCTTCAAGGGAAATTCATCCGCTGCTCTGCTTTCCCACTTCCCACTGCCAACTAATTCCAGAGTTATTCTAAAGACTCTGCAGTGATGAAAAGCACAGTAAAGGAGGAAGCAATGATTAGTGCCTCAACCAAGGGAGGTTTCAGAGACCAGATATTTATTGTGTTCACTTGGATCCATTGATGAATAGCAAGTGGAGAATCATTCAACTAATTGGATGGAACTCAAGGCAGACAGACAAATTTAGGACTTAACCAGAAGTAAGAAATGCTGCAACGACTTCTAAAACATGTCTGTTTGATCTTGGCTTCAGCCATCCCCACTTTTGTTTGTAAAATCCATTCCACAAGTTCTGTATTGGGTAATACCCCAAATGAGATTATTTTACACATAACTATATTTAATTTGCAGTGAAGGGAACACCTTGGTTTGTTTTATGTCAACATGCCTGTTTAATTGGGCTTCTGATTATTTAATGTCACTGCTGAAGAAGTAGTTTTTATGAGGCACAAAAGAAAATTTAATGAAAATTATTCACAAGCCCAACTTCTGACTAGTAAAACCAAGAGCTTAGTGTAAGAGCTGAAGTCCCCATCTGCTACTTCTCTGAAAAGAACAGCCTACATGAAGGATTTATTGTGACATTACAATGCTTGATGTCAAATAATCTAGCCAGAGGAACAATATTGCCCTAAAGAGAGCCATCAGGCCCAGTGTGACATGGGTATTTGAAAGGATTAACTGCACTTAAATCAATATGGGCAATGAAAACAGAAATAACCAATCTCTTGGCCACTCAATTATTTAAGACTGTCTTTAGTCCCCCAGAATGGAATTAAACGCTTGTTTAAGAGGACTGACAATTAAATCTATTTCTTTAATGTCAAGATAAGGACATGGGATCTGTGACTGCAGTACAGACTGAGGAAGTGGCATGTCCCAGAGAGGAATATGCAAAAAGGAGACGTTGGGTGCAACTGGCAAGGGGCTTTCCTGGGGAGGGAACCCAGCTGCTCCTCACTGGCACAGCCACTGTGTGCTGTACACTGCCTGAGAACCACAGAATCACAGAAAGGGTCAGGCTGGAAGGCACCACAGTGGGTCACCTGGTCCCACCTCCCTGCTCAGTCAGTGTCATCCTAGAGCACATGGTATAGGATCGTATCCAGATGGTTCTGGACTATCTCCAGTGAGTGAGACCCCATCACCTCTCTGGTCTCTGTTCCAGTGTTCAGTCACTCCTCCAGGAGAGAAGTTCTTTCTCAGGTGCAACTTCCTGTGCATCAGTTTCTGTCCATTGCCTCTTGTCACTGCTCAGCATCACCAAGAATAGCCTGGATCTATCTTCTTGGCATCCTCCCTTCAGACACTGATGAGTTCTCCTCTCAGTCATTTCTTCTCAAGCCTGAACAGGCCAACTCCCTCAGCCATCTCTCAATAAGAGAGATACTTCAGTCCCTTAATTAAATTTGTGGCCCTCTGCTAGAACTGCTCTGGGAGCTCCCTGTTTCTCTTGTACTGAGGAGCCCAGAACTGGACACAGCACTCCAGATGCGGCCTCAACAGGGCTAAGGAGAGCAGCAGGATCACCTCGTTGGCCTCCCCAGACACGCCAGTCTCTGCTGTCAGCCTGTGCCAAGGCAGCACAGGGCTGTGGCACAGCAGCAGGTCCAGTGGCAGTGCTGGCCAGGTGGCATTGGCCACACACACCAACCCCGGCCCCAAGGCCCTTGCCACACGTGGTGAGGTCAGTAGGAAAGGCTGCATCCATAGACAGTGCCTTGGCTGTCATTTTCCCCTCCTACTACTATGCTTTAGGAGTATAAAATGTGGGCTTTAAAATTCACAGAAGACTAATAACTGAGTGTTACTGCAGCTGACAGTATAAATGTAAGATCATTTAATTGAAGTGGACTGACAATTTCCCAGTTATTTGACTTTTGAAAACTTTGTCAGACCTATCCCAATATTGTTTTTAAGACCTTTTTAAAATGTTTTACAGAGCAACCACTGTGACCTTTCCTGCTGATACTATTTCTCCTGAGGTGTTTGTTCATCTCAAATGCAATGAAAAAATTCCTGGTGTGAAAACTTTTAATAAGAAGTTCTATTTTCAGATGATAAAAAGGAGGTAACAGAGCAGGATGTATGCAAAGCATTGAATGTACAACCATCATATTGCAGATACCCTAGGCTACAGGGAAATATTAGATGCCTGCATGTGGTCAGTTAGAGCTCCTGGCCTGAAAAGCTGAGAGATGTTCTTAAATTGGAGGCAACCCATAGTGCCAGAAATTTGAGTAAAAGAAGAAGCTCTAGTCACTTTTGTCCACCATAAATCTCAGTTTTTCCAAGGCTTCTGTGAGAGGCAGGACAGATAAAAAGCCTGATTTTTGATTTTTAGGCTACTTCAAAATGCAGTGAGTCACTGCAGAAGCCCTCCTCTGCTTGGTAACGAACATATGATAGTAATTCTCAATGTGCCATAATGACTCCTTGCTGCTGCTGAGCTCCTAGTGATGATAGAAAAGCACTTCCTAGATCTTCCGTCACTTTTTTGTATTTTTATCTATCCATTAAAATATAATTTGATATTAATTCCTTTTAGCCAGGAAAAAAGGTGCTGTCCAGAAAAGCTGATATTTTTCTAAGTACGTTTTTAAAAACAATTTGTGAAAACGCATTGGAGAGAATCATTACTCATAATCTTTGTCTTGACAATTATAAGCATAATACCTTGGAGGTACTGTTAATTAATGATTTTTGCTTTCTCTGATGTTCTTGTCCTAACTTGCCCACATTTTGGAGTCAAGGAGTAAGGTGCAAACCAAGGAAAAAAAAAAAAAACAAACCCAAAACATTTGTCGCTTTGTAATCAGAGACTTAGATTAAAATCAGTAGATTTTACGGTTTATATGTGCCCTGACAGCTTTGCATACAATTCTTGACTTCAACACTTGCCATTGATCCAACAGATGCAATGCTGAGCCTTGCACTCTGCACATGACTGGTTTTGTTGTCACCTCACTAGTTATTTTCGTGCCATTATTTTTCTGATCATCACAAAATTATTTATTTATTTCCTCATCTCCTGCATCAGTATTACAGAGTTGTTCATTCTTCTTTAAAGCATTTGGATCACTTTGTTTGTCCTTCCTGCCCTGCTACTCTTCACTCACTTCATGTGTGGCAGTTCCACTGTGGCTGAGGCACACATCTTTCAGCCACACATGAAGCCCTCTAAGCTGCAGTTACACCAAGCCCACATTATTATTATCTGCCCTGATATGCTGACAGTCTTGATATAAGATGATTCACAACAGGTAAAGATCACAAAGATCTGCAGAACACCAGGTACCAATGAGCTGATGCCAGTCCACATGGTCAGAGCAGTCACAACACATTTGCAGCCAGAGCACTGCTGATGATCTGATAGCTACAGGTGCACATTGGCCATTGCAGCCTGTGCCTATAATCACGGGTGTGTGTGAGGAGAGTGCTAGGGACTGCCCTGCAGAGCTGAGCATCTTCCTGAGCCACAGGGAAGGGCAGAGACAGCGCCCATGAGGGAAAGGACACTCTGCTCCAGGCATCTGCCTCGCACAATCAAGTTCAGGTGGCTAGGTAAGAGCTGCAGTGTCCCTCTTCCAATCCCTTGGACACAGTTAAACAAACTTCATGGTCTCATGGGCTGTTTTCTGTCATATAATTTCAAGGCACTGATTGTCATGCTCGGTAAAATTTGCATTAAACTATGTGTTTATACAGGTTAGAGGCAGAAAAGGCAGATTTGATTTGTTTGTAGGTTTCAGAATTTCAGAATTCAGAACTAAGGCAGAATTTCAGAGGGGAGGAAGGTTTTTCCCAGGATGGACTAATTCCATGAATTCAAATGTGGGGCATTTGTTCCCTACTAGCTTACTTCTACAGCACCTGAAGGCTTTGGATCTCGAATACTTGTGATATTTCTGCCACGATGTCAGAGCCTGTGAAGCTGAGAATTAACTAGCTCAGCCAATAACCCGAATGCAATGAGCAGGCAGATCGCCACTGAGCTGTCCAGTCATGGGACTTGAGAGGGACTGGGCAGCAGCAGCCAGATGTTAGCAGAGCTCTTGGGAGCTGAAACAAAACGGGAATCTCTCCCTCACTCCCGACTCCTAACTCGGCTCCAGCTGACTCGAAGGCTGGATTTCAGCCACACTGACAGTGCCACAGGCACAGGGAGCACTGTTTTACTTTCCATCCTCTTTTACTCAACGAGACTTGTTCTTACTGCACATTGCACGTAAACACGGCCAAAAAGTGCTGCTGCAACCTAGGAAATACTTGTGCTGAGCTGGTTCCAGGCTCCTCCCCTTCCCACTCCTTGACCTGAAGGCGTTTTCTAGTTCCCCTGGTCGGGAAGGAGGACAGGTCTCAGCAGGAGAGGTTCGGCTAAGTTAAGGAGGAATCACGCTGTGTGTTTTCATCTCTGTCCCAGTTGTTTTGACCCAGTCACCTGTGGCTGCTCTCTGACAGGGCTAGTTCGTGCCTGCCTCTTACCACTGGCTAAGTGGGAGAACTTGTCTCGCTCAGACTGTGCTGTCACTTTTTTCATTTGACAGCAGACTGGTCTGACATGGTTCTTGTCACTCAAGTGGTGTAGAGCACAGATCCCTTTAATCCGTCTAACAACAAGTTCTCTTCTTTTCTCTCAGCACCAAAACTAATTACAAAGCAAACCACAAGTGTGTGGTTTCATGCAGGAATATAAGGAAAGAAAAGACAGTGTTTGCATGAGGGTGTACAAAACCTCCAGACATAAAGTCTATCACATTTTGCCTCCTTTCAGCCCATTTCCTGCACCTGAGAGAAGACAGGGCACAATTTAAATCAAGCTCAGTAGTTAGACCCTCAGCTGGGCTCACCTCTCCTGATGCCAAACCCTTGGCTCTCTTGTGGCAGGCTAATGCTGTAACTCCTGACACAGATTTTCTTCCACAGGCTTTGCTGCAAGCTGCAGCAAACTCTGCCCGTTGGTTCTCTGTCCTCCTCATTCACAGAAGGGTTCAAATTATGGATCCCCTTCACAGGACCCAAAATTTTTCACCTATAGGCACATCCCATTGTGACCACTATTCCTGTGGCGAACTGAAGCTGATGCCTTCAGTTCTCTGTGACAGGGGTCTACTCTTATTTTTGAAGTTTCAGTAGAAGAGATATTCAATTTTTTCCAGGTGAGAAAATAGGGATGCTTTGCCCATATTAGTTATTTTTGCTGTTCTTTAGCATCATAACAAACATAGAACACTACACTTTAATCTACTTCTTTGTCCAGTTGCTGACTGATGGACAAGAAAATAAAATTAAGCAAGACATGATTTCATCCAATGCCTGTGCTTGTTACTTGTCTTGGTAGTTGAGATCTGTGCAAAATAATTGGAAATAGAGTCATGTCTGCTTAGGCAGAAAGACAAAGAATGACCAAGAGGTAAAATAGTAAGTCTAATCTTCCTAATTGTTCTCAGCCCAGGGAACAAAGGGTCACAGAGCCAGGAAGGAAGGAGCTGGTGGAACGACTCGCCTGTTTCTAAACCGTGCCCAAGCTCCTCCCCTCACCAGCACACCCTCTCATCCTATTTATTAGGGAAAATGGTGCGGATGGTTTAATCAGTGGAGAGGAGGGATGCTGGTAGCCCTGGGCCTGCCCCAGCTGTGGGATGGAGCTGGCACTCAGGAGAGAGGATGGCTGATGAATTTTGCACCTTGAATCTCTGTGGGCGTGGTGTTCCCATGGGGAAGCCCATCTCAGATCTGAGGGGCATCTCAGCTCAGGCTGGCCAGGCAGTGCTGTTCTTGCAGAATGCCACTTATTTGGCAGGACTTAACACAATCAGGAAGCCTTCAGAAATCTCACCCGATGTCTCTTCTGCACTAATGTGAACAAAATTGATGCAATCCAAAGTAAGATACTCTTTATTAGTAAAAGACACAGCACATCAGAGCTGGTAGTGACATGGTGGCAAAGTGTGTTTGTGCATATACTGAGAGAGAGAGGAGGAGTGTTCTGGCCTCTTTTACCCAAAAGGAATGGAAAGCACATGCAGCACACTGTGATGGACTTCTGCCTGTCTGCTGGGGAATGGGCAGGTTCAAACTAATTCTTATTTGTAGAAGCCAATAATTCTGCTTGTTCCTATATGAAACACAGGGAGTGACTTGAAATGTGATCCTGTTTCAAAATACACTTTAGCTGCAATAAAGCAACATTTCTGAAGTAAAGTCTCTCCTGTCTGTCACTATGGCAACCTGTGCAGTGCGGTGCAGCAGGATCTGCACTGGGGCTGTATCCCCTGGTTGTGGCTGAGGGTGATCCCATATGGCAAAGAAGCAAACACTGGTTAAAATCTTCGAAAGGATGTTGAGCAGGACTTTTCAGCAAACTCAGAAAGTAAACTGTGGATTGGCAAACAGCTGCCTGTAAAATTACCATTTGGAAATCCTTTCTGACCCTATCACTCCCCTGTCCCTCTCTGTTGTGACACAGGAGTGATGACTGGCAGCTGGGCTTTGGAGCAAGAATTGCTGCTTGCATATTTTTCTGTAAGACCACTAAGAACTTGTTAATATTATTTGGGTTTTTTTAAAATATTAAATTATTTAATATTAAATAGCCGATTAAGCAAAAAACTTTTCAAGAGAGAACTTCTCAGATAGGCTTTAGTGCGAAGCCCCATGAGGTTAGCTCTAGCCCATATGCAGACAGCCCTAAAAATGGGTCCTAAATTGCCAACATGTCTACTAAAACTTCTATTCCCTCCCCTGGACCAGAAGCAAGACTGCCTCTCTCAGCATCCTGGAAAGCCTGTCTGTGAGCAGAACACTCAGACTTCTTTTTAAAGCACAAAGACTTAAAAAATACTGCACAAATAAAAATAACTCAGTGAATGTGCCATCACTTATAAAAGGAGCAGAAATAAGTCCATGTCTCCCATAAATATGTAAGAAAAAAACATTCTGTTTGTCTTATTCATTCAAAAAAAAACCCTCTTCAGGAGTTAGAAAGGAAACATTAAATGTAGAAAATATATCACATGTAAGATTATTATCTACACGTTGTTTTAAGGTTGTGGTTACTTTGTTTCTAGCTTCAAGGAACTCATGAGCTGTGTGAATGCAAGGCTCTAAGTCTTGGTGGAAACAAAGGGTCAAATCCCTCCTCTTGAGTCTCAGGTGGTCAACCCCAGACCCAGCCTTGTTCTGGTCTTTTCGCACAAGTGAGGTCAAGTCTACCAGGTTTTACACTCAGGAATGCTGTTACACAGCAAATGTTGAAGAATTCTTCATAACATAATTAGAAAACCCATTTTAAATTTATACTGGGAGAACATTAGCAGTAAGGTTTCTTGGAAAGCTGATACCTGTTCTCTGCTCTGAGAACACCATGCCCTACAGACACAGTCAATTGTGCTGAAGGAGAAGAGACTTGATCAATTACATTTAAAGGTTTTGAGTGAGTCAATTATGTTTGAAAGTTTTTAGTTGATAGAAGAAAACAATAATTTTGTTTCTAAAAAGTGGAATAAGGTCATAATTTGCTTGTGGGTATTATACACACAGGAAAGAAGACACATTTACTTAATAAATGATTCACCATGAATTAGACACCAAATACAGACAAAAATAAAGTTCATTAACACAGCCATGACTCAATCTTCATGGTTTCAGCTGTTGGCTTTCTCTTGGAAGAGGCATTTTATTAACAAAAATCAGTAAGAAGATATCAGGTACTTTCTTATTATCAGCTGAGACAGAGGACCAAGAGGTAGGAAAGAAAAACTGCAAATGTAGGCTCCAGAATTTCAGTGGACAAAGGTGAGGCAGGGATGCAAATTAACTAAGAATTCTTCTTACACTAAAAAGGTACCTAAAATTGATAGTGGACAAACACTGTCCTTTAGCCAATGCTACAGAAGGGGTATCAGGATTCCTAGAGAATTATTAGAGCTGTGAATCACTGTGTCTCTGAGATGCTCAATAGAAGCAATTATTAAAGATTATTAATGTTCCAGTTATAATAACTACGCCCTTTCAAAGCAGGCTGCTCCAACCTCCCTTCACTGATCCCTCTTTAGGCCCAGTTGTGGAATAAACCAGGTTTTTACTGGGGTGAATTTGTCGTGTAGATTACTTTGGAAAGAGCACTATGAAATAACCAGGGAGATATTTTTATCTGCAGACCCAGGGCTTGGGGCTGGCCCAGAATGCTTGTCCAGCTGCTGGACATTATCTTGCACAATTATGGCCACTAGATTGGCTCTTGGTGCAATTCTGTGCTCGGGATTTATAGAGGATGCATTTTCATTAAAAATGGCTGAGTGGTAAGATGGAGACAAAGACAGTGAAGGTGAACAAAAAGACCTGTATATTTATCAAAAGGTTTGGCATAAATATGGTGTTGGTAGAGGGTTTCAGCTGTTTTATGTCTCAGCAACAGTTTAGACAATAACATTCATATCATAGAATGGTGTAGATAATATCTGCAATAAAACCGGGTCTTTTATGTTCACGAGCAGACAAAGCCGGGGAAGCGCATTGATAAATGAAACGGAACCTCTGCATTTCGTTGTGGTGGAGCTCCCTCTAGCTTATAGCATTAACCCCGTGTCTGTAAATCATATTTGCTCAAATTCCTACCTCCATTTTCAGGGTAGAAAAGGCTTCTGATTTTGTATTCTTGGAAGCATTTATGACATTTATAATTCATCTGGAAAAAAAGAAAAGCCCCTAACGCCAAGCTGCTAGCTGAATGGCATTAACAACAATGGTGTCAGTAAATTCCAGACTTTTTAAAAGAGCAGTATAGAGGAAAAAATTGTGACATCAGAGGATGTGATTGTCATAAGCACTTTTCTGCCCCTTCCAACTTTATTCTATTTTCACACATAGAAATATACATATATATCTTCACCCACTTGGTTGAGACAACTAACCATTTCAAAATGGCAGTGAGCAAGCTAGGGACATTTTGCAAGGTAAGTTTATTTGTTAAATGAAAAATAGTGCATTAAATAACTAATTAGTCTGAGGAATCCCAATTTATCCAAAATAGTCTATTCACCTTTATTTATTGATAAGAATAAATCATAAAAAGTAATTAAGGAGTATCTTAGTCTGATTAAGGTATCACTATCACTTCTTTTGTGCAGAATAAATCACTTCTTTTAGTTGCATGCACACATGTTCCCTTCTTTAGGATTCATTTCTTTTTCAAGGCTGATCTAATGTGTATAAATACTAACTACACCTTTAAGAAAGTGTAATGAATGGTCCATTATGGAAACACTGTTTTGCTGAAATGCTAATTTGTGTAGATTAAGAAGACATTTCTGAAGAACAATATCCAAAATCTGATATGAAGCCTAAATAACTGCTGAAATGATAAGCAGGCAGAGCTACAGGAGAAGAGTTAATTAAAAATCTCCAAGGCAACTTATATTCCTTTGTCACAAAAGAAAGGCTATGCTGCTGATACTGTACCTGGAAACTGAAAAATCACCAGCTGCTGTAGCTAAGCAGAGAATAGAAAAGGATTTACTGGTTAGCAAAGTCACAAATATTCTGCATTTTAAATGCATTTGGCCACATTGCTTCATAAATATTGCTCCCTGGGTTTTCTATTTAACTTCAAAACTACTTATCCTAAGCTCCTTTATGCACTGAAAAATTAAGTTCACTCATGTTAAAATTAACAACAAAGAATTGGCTTATTACAGACTTGGAAGGATCTGATTCAATAAAAATAAATTCTTATTGAATTCTGAGACAAAATAGATGCTTTACATACCTTGTTTGAGATTCAAAAGCCTAATGAAAAATAAAGCTGTAATATTCTTTAGGGCTGAAACTGTGTCTGTATTTCTGTATTATTACTGCTGCTACACCACCCCAATAAATTAATATATGAGATTAATTTTATTTTTTAAAGTTAAATGTGCTATTTAGATGAGTTAGTATGCTGAGATTTAGAAACTGAATGCTCTGAAAACTCTATAATCAAAATGCAAATTTATCTGCTAAACTACAGCATTGATACGAGATAAAAGTTTACAAATTTTATTTGCTGCAGTTTACTCTTTATTAGCTAATGGGAAGTAATCCTCCACAGAAACTGCTGTAATTCAAATTACATTTAAATGTATCCTAAGGAGATGAGTGAAAAGAGAAAAATACTGTTTTAAAGGGAAGAACATCACACTTTGTTCCATCATTTCTCCTTGTAAATGTCATTATCTTCTCAAAGTGGTTTTGGATTGTATTGTAATTAAGCAAACACGAATTTAGTCAAATTCATCTTCTCAGGGATTAAAATATTCTCCAACAAATGCAGTGCAATATAGGATGAGTTTTACAGGTAGAACTCCACAATCACAACTTATTAGAGGTGGAAAATTAAAAGAAAGAAGTCTTTTTAAAAAACATTTTTTCTGTACCAGGCAGTGTGGGTGCTCCTGTTTGGAGCATCAGCGTGACAAGGAACTGTGACAAAATCCCTTGATTTACTGTCCTCACTTTATATATAAAGAATTCTTGCTCTTGAACAACTCCGTGTCAAAATTGCACATCCAGTTTTGTGGGCTTTTTGAATTATTTTTCCCAGTTACTTTCCATGCTGAAATCAGTCTCTATCATCAAAGTTTGGAGGAGGTTAAGAGGACAAGAGTGGTGCTTGCCATCCCTCAGAATTTAGGGGAATTTTCTAATTTCAAAGCATTTCATCCACATGTGATCTAACAAGATTCTTTTCACCTTCTTGTTTTAAAATGTATCATACGATTTAAACTTAAAAACAAGTGCTGCTTACTATGAAGGTCAGCAATCACAAATTCTTTTGAATTGGGTATTACATTTGGAACCATGTCTCATCATCCTAAGTACCAATAGATTTGACAGCCATGCACAGGAAGAACCGAGAAGCTCTTTTTATTAAACATGCTATTAATAAACTTGCGTTCCTTAAATCATGCTCAATACAGAGTATTTGTAGCAGATTCATAACTGCTGGTCTTTCTTAAGGATCTGTATCAAACAGAAATTTCTCTAACAATTTCAAGAATGAAAATTAGTTATTTGAAGCTTTTTCTTCATCAAAGGTAAGTGTCATCATACACTGCAATACTTTAAAAGGTCAAAAGCAGAATACAGAAGTCATACAAAAATGTGTGAAATGACACAATGTCAGTGCTGTTAGGTACAGTGCTTTGCTTACAAGAAAATACCTTATTTTTGAATGATCTCTGCACTGAAAATGCTTTGCAGTTGATAAGATTATTAAAAAAAAATTATTTATTTTGTAGCCCATGTAGAGAGACATGTTATACTCACATCCAGCTTGGGTTTGCTGTGAGCTTATAGTAATCAACACATCAGAAAATTAAAAGAAAAACATGACAATAGATAAAATGCTGCAACTTAGAATCAGCCAGCTTAGATTGGAACAATTTGGCACAAACATAGTGTGTTTATTTTTTAATCCTTTTCAGTAAACATTTTCTGACTACATAAACTACTTTTTTTTCATTTAAAGGCTTGCCCTGTAGTTAGGCACACAAGTGACTTTATGCACAAAATATAAGGCGTAATTGTGAAAATCCTGTCAAATTTATATTTTAAAAGAAAATTGTTCTTACCCAATTGAATATTATAATTTTATTCTTAAAAGGTTCCTTATAAGGATTTCTTTTTATTTTCAAAATTCTGTTAACAGTAAACCTGCAATTTTCTGCTTCTTGTGGGGTATTATTTCATCACTAAAACTATGGTGCTCCCTTGACTGAGAAATCTATAGGGAAAGGCACTTTTTCTCTACCTGCTGTATTTCCCCTACTTGCTACAATAATTTTGAAGCTTCCAAAATGAATTTCTAAACTATACATAACCCTGAAATATTTGTCCAGGAGATTGCACAAATAAGGGCCAGCCAGTACCTCTGAGGAGAGAGAACATCCACACGTACATCCCATCGAGTGTATTATTCATGTGTCCAGAGACACAGAAAGCCTCTGTATAAACAAGAGCGTGGAGAACCAGGGAGATAAAAAATAAAATAAAAAACAACAACAACAACCAACCAAACAAACAAAACAAAACCCCAAAAGAGACTGCAAGGACCAGCAGGAAAGGCAGAAAGGCAATGCCACTGCTTCCCAAGCAGGGCAGGGGAGGGCTCCAGGATGGGTCATCACAAGTGTCATTATATCACCTACTTAGAGATAGGGCACTTTGTAAGTGAAGACAGTTAACGTGAATTTTAACTTAGCTCCACAAATAATTTGCCTTACTCCTGAGTTTTGAGCTGTTTGCCATAGGTAAATAAAAATGGCCAGCTGGAGCAGAAGCAGCAGTGGCTCCTGATCCTGGGGCTGGGGCGGCTTCCCGTGGTCCCACAGCAGCCCCATCCCAGCCCCAGAGAACGGGGAGGGGGCTGTGCCCCGTCCTGTCTTCATCAACTGCATGGAAATCATGAATGTGGCAGCAATAATTTTATTTCTTTGGCTTCTCTAACTCTGATATATACTGGGAGATAAATTGTTTGAACTATGTTTTTCAATTTTTTTTAGTTGAAAAGTGCTACCAATTTTTCTTTAAAACTTGTTTTTAAATACTTGAGAGCTAGGAAGGTCTGTAGCAGATAGCTGCAAGAAGCACAAGGGGGAAAGAGAGCCACGATGATACAATGATCAAAATCCAGAGATACTGGTATATTTCACTGACTGATTTCTAGACAGCACTCTATTTGTGTTTTCCTTTTGTGTTTCATGGTGATTAATAGGGTTCCTTTTTCTCATTCTGAATTTTCTCTTTTGAATTAGACATTCAGCTTCTGCATTTTAACATTTATTAGCATTTTTCAAGTTGGAGTATTCAGAGAAGATCCTTTAAAAACAGGCATCAGAACTATATGCCATGCCTTAAATCAGAGATCCTCTTTTCTGCTTACAAATGTTGATATCATCTTCTGTAGAAATGCATTTTTATGCCATATGCAGATATCACATTCAGCAAAACTAGTACTGCCCCAGATTACATAACTCATATCACTCACAGGTAATACCCCAGGATAATCTTTGTTCTTGGCTGGGCTCTTGTCCCACTTCATTCTTTGCTCACTGAATTTTCCTCTACCTCAGAGCAAGTTAAATCCTGCCCCTTCCCATACTCAGTGTCTCACCCCTCAGTCTCTAAAAGCATTTGGAGCCAATTTGTCCAGTTATAGTCTGTCACTTGTTTATCCCTGCAGTTCAGGACTGCCTGGAATGGCACTGGGTGAGCACTGTGAGCTGCCAATCCACCTGGGCCAACACAGATCAGATGCACCAGAGAGGAGCTGCCAGGATCAGCAAGGAGGGCAGTCATTCAAGAGTTCTTATTTGTACTTACATCCCTAGCTTAACAGATTGGAGCAGTAATAGGCAGGTCATAGATGAGCAACACATTTCTTTGCAAACATTTGCCTTAAGGAGAGCAGACTGATTTTTCTTGCATCTTCAGAAACAGGATCTGTTGCCCCACAAAACTGTATGTGAGCTCATGAGAAAGAGGCTTAGCTAAAAATAGGATTATTAACAGGCAGATCCAACTTTAGAAAAATTGTTGTTTTACACAATTATTACAGGATGTAAGAAAAAGTAATGCAAGGTGCACTAACCTGTAGTCATACTTGGGCTGAAAATCTCAGATGAAGCAGATGAAGGCCAGTTCCTGAAGGCAGCTAGTGTAAAATAACTTGCTTCAATTGTTCTTGATTAACTCCCATTTGAAGGCACGAAGGCATCTTTTTCTTAGTCAACTAGCAGGCATTAAAAATAATGGAATAAACTAATGGGAGAACACAGAGGAAAAAAATAAAAAGTGTCCTTAGAAGGAGCTCCTCTTACATAGGGAATGTAAAGTGCATTACTTTATGTGCATTGATTTTCCAATGTAGTTTAGCAAAAGGAAGAAGTAAAAATTGTCCTCAAACTTAGTGTGGCAACTCTCCTTTCCCAGGAGGACATCAGCAGGCTGAGTAGGTTGTATTCCTTGGGCTGGTGCTGCCCCAAGTGCAGACAACAGCAGGAAGACCAGTGAGAGCCCTGGGAGCACTCACGTCCCAGCTGCATCTCAGCCCTGTCTGTGGAGATGCAATCTCAGAAGCAGAGGTTTGCCTGTGACCTCTGAGGGTTATGACAAGCTTAGTACCTGTAATCTGCCTACCAGCACTGTGCCCTAGTGCCACTCTGGACAGACTAACAGGCTGCAGTGCTTGAGCAAAGGAATCTCTCCCTAAGTCCATCTGCAACCCTCAGTATGAGGCTGAGGCACAGGTGTGATAATACCTTCACTGAAAGATTTCTGCTGGGAGCAAGGTAAGGACTGTTATTCCCTAATGCCACTGCCTTTTAGAAGAGTTTATATGTAGCAAGTGTAGTATAATCTCTTTGGGTTTTTTTTTCTTTTGTTATTAAATTGCACACAAGCTAACAACTGAAATGTAAATTAATTTATGCTGCAAATTTAGCTTTGACTATATGAGCCTGTTTTCTGCTCGGTGAGAGAGCAAGCATTGATGTTTCACTCAGTGAGTGAGTGCACTCTCTGACAGGTCAGGTGTACTGACCAAAGGTGTGGCTCTGCTGTGACCAAACTGGTGTCCTTGCTGTGTGCCAGCCTGCCCTGTGCTCAGCAATGGCCTGAGGAGCTGGAGGTCTGCTGTGTGACTCATCTCAGCTTTCACAGAACAAAAGGAAGGGAAGTGTGGGCTTATAGAAAGTTTTTCCCACTGACATTTAGATTAGCCCAAAAATACTGTGAAACAGCGTGATAGTGTGGCTAAGGGGAAAATCAGGAGAGCTGCCCCTCTGGAGAATGTTGGATCTTAACAAGGGACATAAGGGAAAGCACTCCAGTTTTCATACAGCTTTACTTTTCCCTAGGGAAATAATCACCATTCAGCTGCCTTTAGAGAAACATACGGGATTTTGTGAGGTGCTTTTATGTTCAGCCATCAGGATGCAAAGCAGGGGGTGCCCCCTCCCGCACAGCAGGCACAGCCGACTGCCCGGCCCCGCTGGGGCACGGCCGCTGTGGTGCCGACACGGTGCCCAGCGCCTGCCTGGGGCTCCGGCACTGCTGTGTCCTCCACCAATCTAACCTAACTGATCAGGGCACTTTCCCCTTAAAGATATCCTTAAGTATAAAGTTCAAAATGACTGTGTGGTTATTGTAAATAACAGGGTGTTTATTCCTAAGTGAATGATGATACTAATAAATTTTGATATATCGTTATTAAATAATTTGCCAGCACATTCTGAATGAAATTTCAAAAAAAATGCAATGAACTGAGCTGAGAAGAGTAGAAGGTGTATTTAATCTCTCTTTTCCCTTGCAGTTCTGCTTAAGCAGGGTGATGAATTAGAAAATACACGATTTAAAGACTGTCATGGGCTTGTCTGTGCCTTACCATAAAGGACTGTTGGCCAGCACTGAAAGTTGCTGCAGCTTTGCAGAAGGATGAGAATTCATTGATACAACCTTAAAATCATACCTCAATGTTAATTTCTAAAGAATAAAGTCAAGAAGAACCAGTATAAATTCAGAGACAGTTTAGTGTGACTGAAGCCAAGAGAAACTGATGTGTGATTTAAAGAGCTCATAAAAGCAGACAACTGGCTCTAGAATCTATGGAAAGCAATAAAGCAGTTAAAAATTCTCCCAGTTGCAATGCCTATAGATTTCCTTATCTTAAATTCTTTGGCTAAACCCCTGGAGCAAATTGCAGGGCACGTGATGGGAGTTTTGTCTTTCAGCTCGGGGCTCCGGGGCAGCTTCCCGGCCCCTCTTCCTGACCCCCTCGGCACACAGTGGCTCCGCTATAGGGGAGCTTGTCTTGGCGGCAGTGTCTAGACATTCCCAGCTACTATCCTTCCTGACAGTCTCATGCCAGTGGTAATTTAAAAATTGTTTGGGATAGGCTGTGCCTCATAGACGCAGGGAGCCAGTAATAACCCCCAGTTCAGTGACCCTGGTCGGATCATCAAACAGACGGTATAGGCAGGCTCGGTTCAGCCTTGGGTCAGGAATCGTGACCTCCCCTGACCTTTTTTGTAGATTTAAAATTGTTTTGAGAAAGAGAAGAATAAAAAAGATACAACTCCAGGCAATTCTGGAAAGCAGTCCAGCTTCCTGTACTGTACACATGCATATAAGTAGCATGTTTAAACAGATGCAGCTCTGGCAGGCCTGAAAAATTAGGATTTAGGTACTTTGTGCATTTTTTTTCTAATAGAGTGCACATTGCTTCTATTTACTTTGAAAACTTTGAAGTTAAAAGACACTGTATGAAAATATTATCTTCACTACATTTAATAGCAAAGACAAAAAAGAAAAGCAGGTAAATTTATTTTTAGAAAATTAAGAATAAGAAAAGGAAAAAAAAATCACTCTACATGGAGTTTTTCACATGCGTTACAGAAAAATATCTGGTGTATCAGCAGTGTGTACCATAAGAAAAAAATTAACACTGAGATTACTAGACAAATTGCCTTGTAAGAGTAATATGCATACAAATATTGGCTGGTTGGTTTTCAAAGGTTTCCTTTGTGCGCATAGTATTTGCAGTCACAACCAATAAAACAAAATATACTGGCACTCTCTTTGTGGTTTTGGTTTTGGAATTGCATAATGGTGACTAATATTTTCTCAAAAGCTACTTTATAGTGTTTACTTAGCAGAATTTTCATACACTGTACCTGGAAATTATGAAATGTATTTTGTATGCTTCCAAAGGGTTGTGAAGGCTCAGGAAGAAGTTTACCAGTTTATTGAAAGAGAGCAGAAGGTCTTTCTCCTCTCTAGGCTTTTATATGGGCTGGTACAGATCAGAAACGCGTCAGCCAGGAGAGGGAAGGCAAGAGTAAAGTTACAGGAGCTCTCCAAGAAACATAAAGGTATAGAGTGGGAAAATGAACTACCAGCTCCAAAACAGCATAGGATTTTACAGGGGCAAACTCAGTTTAACAACACCAAGGACATCAATGGTTTTGTTGTTCTACAAAAGGAAAACATGTAAATTTCTGTTACAGAAATGAGACCATCAGGAAAGCTCAGTACTGATGTGGCACGGTGGGGCCCTGGGAATCTGGGCAATTCCCAAGCACAGCTTCTGATCATGTCCAAGCCATCAGCACTGCCCTCACGGGCTGTGCACAGCTCCATCAGGGGCACCAGTAGCCTCTGGGAGCTCCTGGTCTTGAAGTAAGCACCCACTGAAAATAGGCCAGGAGTTCTTACTGAGTCAAAGTTATCTCTTCAGACTCTCACCAAACACAGGCAGCTGTCCCTGTACTTACACACAGGCAGTTATATTCCATGTAGATTCTAAGGTTGTCTCCTAAAGTTTTAGAGACACACACCAATTACATTTTTTTTGTATTGAAAGGTTACAGCCTGATCTAATCACGGGAGCACAGGAAACAGGGGTCCTACAGGCGCATCCATAATTTCCTAAGCTAGTCCTGGCAAGACAAAACTTTTGCAGTATAAACCACTCTTAGAGGGCTATTCCTCATAGAATTCCTTTATTTTACTAGAGGTAAGTTTGCCACTATTCTCACAGCAAATTTAAGCAAATTCTGTAAAATCCACCTCCTAGGTAAAATTCTTAGACTTCTTATTCCCATAGACCAGGACAAGAAAGTGGTCGTAAGGCCTGATGTCATCTCCAAGTAAGCAGAGAAACAGTATTTGCTTGCCAGAAGCTATTCATATGGCAAATTCTTTATAATTTTTTTTCTTCTCCAGACTTCTCTGGGAGCAGCAGTCACTGGAGAAAAGCAAATGGAAGAAGCAGGTGATTCCAGTAACTTGCCTTTTCTAGCACATTATCTGCCATGGGCCTGATTCTGCTCAGTCTTTATGATTCAGAGCTCACTCAGCAAAAAACTTTTGCTATCACTTTTTAATCAGTAATTTAAAACAATAGTTGTATGGTTTCTCTCCACCCTGTTTAAAGTATCCCAGCTCCAGCCTTGCCCTTTGATGTCAGAGTATGTTCTCATTAGGATGTGCAATATCAGTAAACCAACCCACGCTCACAACTCCCATCGACTGAATACAGCAAAAAGTTCTGGTTCCCAGGGACTCCTGGAAGCTGCAAATTATTAAAGAGTATCTGAAATTATTGTTCTCTATGCACCCAAAGATAAAGTCACGCTACCTGAGACAAGCACGACAGAAACAGCCTACCTCAGAACTTGTGCTACAAAAGTGCTTTCCTATCTTGAGACCTGAAGATATTGTCACAGGAAAATGGGAGTAAGAGGAGAAAGCAACAGAATTCTGGAGGCTAAAGTGATCATGGAACTATATCAGGGGACTCACACTGGGCCCGTGTCAAGCTGCAGCCCATGGGACAGCCAGCACTTTCCCATAAAAGGTACAGAAATCTGAAAACCATCAGTAAAAGGGGAAAATCTGTTTTGAGTGAGATACCCCCACATATGAAGCCACAGAACTGGGCACTCAACAGGGTGTGCAGGAGACTGGGAAGTGCCTACGGCTGCAGACACAGAAACATGATGCAGTGCAGGAGGAGCAGCAGTGTTGTGGCAGGGACTGGCTGGAGGACACAGCCCAGCACAGGACGCATCAGCCACACACACCCCCAAACATCTCTCTCAGTCTCCCTGGTTTCACATCTCTCATGTTATGCTGGAAGTTTCCCTCTGTGGCTGCATCCATAGCTGACTGAAACACAAATGCTGTTAGTCTTTAGAGCACACAAACAATAGGAGTTATGATGGCTCTGGAATCTACAGTGTTACTGGTGCTAATAATTAGTTGCTGTAATTTTCATAAAATATTAGTAGTGTAAATAAATCTGCATGAAAACATCTGTCAGGAAACCAGGCAACAGAAAGAAAATCACTCCTAAAACTTAACTTTTAAATTAAATTTTAAGGCCTGAATTTCTGCTTCCCATGGGGGCTGGTATGGGAGAGTGAGGGTTGAGCCAGCTGGATGCTACTGTGTTTCTATGGCAACAGGGGGGGATTCAAGTAGCCTCTGCCATTCCCTGTGATTGGTAAAATCACTACACAGTGTAGAGGCCAAGAGAAGCAACAGCCAATAAATGCAGAAAATCCTTAAATCAAAGAGACACAGAAATAAGAGATGGAAACAACCTGTTAGACCATCTTGTTCATTCCCTGAGGCCCTGAGCAGTATTATTAACAGTCTCAAGAACCTTGAAAACCTCTAAAAATTCCATCCAAGACACATGTAAAAACTCAGTGGAAGGGAGAGCAATATCTTAGGAAGATACAAAAAATCTAATCTGCTTTCAGTAGGTGTGTGCGCACTGTACTGAGCATGCTGAGGTATCGGGTTCTCCAGCATTTGAGAAATGGGATGCAGGGGAGAGGTTCCATGGCATTACTCACCATAACTCAAGTACTTTTGCCAAAGATAAAATGTCCTACAAAAACATCCTGCCAGCCCCATCCCTCCAAATTCTCCCCTCTGTGCCACGGAACAGATTTCTGTACCCTAAAAACAGAATAATTATTTTGAAGAGCCTGCCTGTCCATTTCAGATAGTAGTTCCAGGTGTCCCATTGATAAGCTGCAGAATAAACTTAAAATAGAAAGAAGATATTTTAGATAAGCATGTATGACAGGTCTATCTCCCCCATTTTCTTTTGCAGCAAGGGGAAAGAGAGGGATTAGACTGACACAAAATTTGTGAGCTTCTGACAGGAAGACAGAAGGAATGCCACACATACCAAAGCATCCTGGGTACCAGACTCTGCAAAAGCACATGCATTCCACTGTCTCAAAAAAAAAATTACAAAAAAATAATATATATATATATATATCTGTATATGTATTATTCAGGTGGTACAAGTCCGGAGAAATGTACCTAGTCTTGTTCTCAGTATTGCAAAGCATTTGAAGACATGCTGGTGGAAGCCAGTGCCTACCCAGAGTGATTTATGCTTTCCAGCCCAAATAACTCCTCTTACACAAAACTGTTCTTCTCCAGAGTAATTTACTAAAGTGAATAGCATTAATACAGGTTTGTTCAGGTTAAAAGAAGATGTGTCTTTTCCACAGGAATTGTATGTTGTATTCAGGCAGAGCTATGACTACAGGTATGATTTCAGCAGCAGCACAGATGTATCCTAAAGGAATATAGATATATCTGGGAATATAGATATATCCTAAAGAACTGCTTCCTTCACCTTGGCATTGGATTATTGCTGTCCTATGCAGCACAGTGACCCAAGCAACTGCAGTTTGTCTATAGCTACATATCTACTGTAATGGGGCATATGTCACCAAATGTTTGAGAAGAGGCTAAATACTGGAAAAATGAGGTCAGGGCAGGACTGTATCTCCTTCCCGTGCTTACCTGTCAATCCCAGCCTCTTCTCAACTGCTAGAGCTCAGTGACAAGCCAGAGCAGCACCAGGCTCGTGCAATTTTCCAGTGGTCTGCACCTCCCCAGTCTTACCTCTGATGCATCCCTTTCTTTCCCAGCCTGACAAGGGCTAGCAAGGAAAAGGCAACTCATCTCCGGAGCAGGAGCTGCCGAGAGAGTTCTTCTGTAGCTGCTGATCCAAGCTCTTTAATCTGTCAGCAACTGGGTGAGGAGGAGTAATGCTCAGCAGCTGACACAGAAGTGCTGGTATCTTGGCACATGCTTTATTTTCTTGTAACCATCTATTGATCACACTTGGGCTATCAAGAAAAGAAGATGTCTCATCTCATATTTTTATTTCCACATTTTATCCCATCTGCTGTTCTTTCCAAGTGTGGGACCCTGATTATGTTAATATTCAGGACAGCCTCCTCTTTTGATAAAGAGATGTGGACTTTGAAGCTAGCAAAGCCTGGGATCCCATTACCAGGCCAGTCACATTCCCAGTGGAAATGGGTCTTACTTTGTTTACAGATGAAAAATAAAAAAGTGGTATCATCTATTATCCCAAGGGTGTTGTTTACATTAATTTATCAACTGCTTCCAAGGAGCTACAGAGTTCAAGGGCATTACTCAACAGTGAGAACCCATCCTGGATTGAGTTACTGAAAGAATTACAGCTGACACTAAGAACTGCTTGAAATGTCTTGAGGGGAACTGCAGACAATGGGCTGTATTATTTAGCAGAATAAAGGTGAAGATATAGGGGATACTTGAGACCAAGAAGGCAGTGTCAGTGAGTCTACCACAAGCATCAGCTCAGGTTGTACTAGCAGGAATCCCAAATCAAGGAAAGGAGATATTAAACTCAATGAAAGCCAGTCTGCTGAAACCTCAGTGGTTTTTATTCTTTCTTCTCCAACGTGTAGCCACATATTGGACTGTCAGACATAATCTTTGCTTACTGTTTTATCAATACCTTCCTTATAATCATTAGTGCAAAATACAAAAAAGCATTTGAATTAACAAATAAAACCACAATATATTTTTGGTATTTCAAAGGCAGAAAATGAGAATATTTGCTGGATTTTATTCCCTAGAGTCCTTATAACTAGCTAAAGAAATCAAGCATAGAATGCAAAAAAGAAATGAAAATGTTTAGTTCAGGTTCTGATGTTCATTTACTATTGGGATACTTCACAGTTCTCCCATTCCAAGTGGAGGTGAAATTCCTTTCCAAAACAGATGCAATATTTGCTGACAAGTATCAAGTGGAGGCAGCACTCTGTTATCAATAGTGCTGAATGAATCTCCTGTCTGTAATTAGCTAATAAAGCATAAGAGTCTTATGCTCTGCTAGTGGGAGAGTTTTATTGCATTGTGGGTAGTGACAGTGGGCAGAGTTTTCCCATTTCACACATACTTGTAGCTCTTGGCTTGATATTTCTGCACTTGGCCAGTTTGTGGAGCACTATATGAAATTTAGTCAGATTTCTTTTACTGCCACTGTATCAGGGTAGTTCTTAGCCTCTTGAGAAAATCTAGAGAGAGCAATAAAGCAAGATTGTCTGATCAAGCTCAGTAATTGGGTCAAAGCACCATTAGGGGGTTCAAAATTTTTTTTCACTCAATTTAGCAATATAGTTGTTCTCTATACCAAGGGGCAGCACCTGCCTCCCTGCACCTTTCCAAGGCTGGAGAGTGCAGGCGCTTCCCCAAGAGCCACTTGAGTCCTTGTTTCCTGCACAGCCCAACTACCCTGTGCTGGTGCTGCTCTGGGACAGCCCAGGGGTTTTCAGAAAAGTGAGAAGATATTTTACTCCCCTTGCTTATTGACACAATTTGACTGGGCCATCCTGCTGAGATCAATCTCTCCTTTACTGGGATGGTGTATCTATTTATTCAATGCCTAGTTCCATGGAGTAGAGCTGGGCTGACTGCTCAGATCTGTGCCATTGTTTTGGTGCTGGCTACCCCCGCCATACCCACAGAAAGCCTTCCAGATTCAGTACTCACATTCTGGCATGCCATCTGATCCAAATTAAAGCTGGCCCACACTGGGTTCCTAGCTCAGCACTGAATTCCAGCTGCGGTAAGCCACTAATGCTGTTATACCTAGTCTCTAATTTGGATGCATTTTACATTTCAATATACTATGTCTGAATGTTAAAAATGTCCACAAGAGGTGGACTTTTCCTGCTCCATCAAGTCAGCCTGCAGTGTAGTCAGCCTACAGAGTCAAGATTTGATGTAAATTGTCGTCTCTGCTGCCAAGGCTGAAAAAGCAAAATTCCCAGCCATAGGGTTGGGTGGCCACAGGCACGGGACCTGTTTGCCAGGGACAGAGCACTTCAGTGATGCTGCTGAGATCCCCTGGGCTGTGTCCTGGGTTGGGTTCCACCTCCAACCCACCAGGATGTGGTTGTCCATAAGTCAAAGACTGCGGATTATGGCGGCTTTTTGAATTGTGACAAAGTTGAAAGCACTGAGAAAACACCTGGCTTGACTGATTTACAGGTGCAAACTGATTGCCCATGTTGCTTTAGAAGCAGATTCCACACACCAGTACGTGCGCCTGGTCTGACGGTTCAGGTTAGATTTTAATAACCTAATACCTGTGCACTGCTCCACAGGAAGCTCTAGACAGCAAGTCTAGGTAAGACAGAGTTAAACTGACATGCACGCTCCCAGGTGTATCTGTGTCATGAGTGTCAGGAGTGTCCGCACGGCCTTCTCCAGTGCTGCCCTCTCCTCGCTGCCCAGAGCACACAGTTGGGAGTAGCCTGTGGTGCAGATCACCTCCTGTAAGAATAGCTTCACAAGAACCCTGCAGTGCCAGATGAAATTAGGATGGAAAGACAATCTATACCTGGACAGCTTTTCATTTAGGTCAAAAAAATATTAATGAGAAAGGAAGTTTGAAAACAAGGCCAAGAGGGACAAGAGAAATAAATGCTCATTTTCACAGAAGCCAAGAGCAACTTCAGCTTACAAATTCAGAACTTGTCTTGGATTATAATTGGTTTTAGCAAAAAAACCCAAAGAACTTAAGAGAACACAGGCTGGCTGTTAATTGCACCATGTTTATTTTCAATTTTCCTTTCAGTTGTCCCCTGTGCCCTCAGTTAGTAGAAACCTGGTATTCTAGGCAAGGAAAATATCTGTTGAGTTGACTTTCTCCCCATCCACAGTTAGGAACTGTTCTCTGGCTCCAGTTAGATCTGGAGCTGAACTGCGGAGAGTAATACTGACAGCAAATTCAGAGCCCTAATGTCCTCAGAACATTTCTTGTCTCACCTAGCATCCAGGTGGATTCATAGTGAACTTCCTGCAAGAAAAGGTATATTAGGAATTCCAGGAAACCCTGAAATAGGAGGAACAAGTGGCACACAGGAACATCACATTTAGTTTTTGTAAGTTCATAGTGGCTTGTTAAAAATATCCCCGTAGACTTGGAAGTCAGAGATAGTAGCAGCAGCACATGTATTTTTGAGAAAACGTGATTCAAGTTAGCAATGTGGCAGGTACCAAGAAGTAGCAAAGGCCAAGTGCTTGCAAGGGATGGGAACAGTGTTACAGCATGACTGGCAGTAAAAGGACCTCTAGCTATAGCCTGTCCTGCAGTATGTGAACAAGATCGGCAGAGCAGGACAAGCCCAGGGACGGCAGCCGGTGTCAGCAAAGGCAGGTCCAGGTTCAAGACACAAAGTCAACCCACAGGTCCAGTGCAGGTAACTAACACCAGAGACGTTTTCATCTGCATGTGCAAATTTCCTAGTAAAAGATACTTTCCATATTAGTTAAATTAATTTTAGGAAACTGAAAAAAGGGGGGAGGGGGTGGTAAAATCACCCCCAAAATGAACAGATTGTATTAAAAAAAACCAAAACCTAAGCACAGCATAAAGAAATAATAAAGAATAAACAAAACTTGTGATGATCATCCTGCACTCAGACTTCACACTCTCCTCCCCATTCAGGGTGAAGGTCAGGAGAATGGCTGGCATAAACTGCACTGAGACAGTGGCCAGAATCCTGCAAATCTTGGAGAGATGAGTATAATGATAGCATCTCAGAGAGAATCCTTCTTCACACTTTTCCTCACCTGTGCCCTGTAGGTACCAGCTTTTCCAGAGCTGGGGGGAGATGAAATTACTCGTTTCCAGCACAAGGGCCTCACTGATCACTGTAGTTCATTTCAGTGCTAAGCTTGCTGTGCACATGGCTGACCAGCCCCAGACAAACTCACGTCTTCTCAGTCTCCACACTACCCTGACACAGACCATCTGCAGCATCAGCTGTGCAAAAACAGGAGGAGTGAGTACCCTCCCTGTGCAGCCCCCTGACAGAGCTCAGGCAAAGCCCCTGGATCTGCTGACTGAAGAGGTGTGAGGTCAAGCACAGGAGCTGCCCATCCAGCCAGATACAGACAATTCTCCAATAACCTGCTCAGTGGAGAAAGCACCCAGGTCCAATGCCAGCTCATTTGAGTCTGCAGGTGATTGATTTCTATTTCAAAAAGAAATGACTTTTTGTTCCTTCACTCCAGCTGAATACTGTGGCTTTATGCTCAGCAGATGTGCAGGAGGGAAGATAATTTTCAATGACAGCACGGCCAGAAGAACTACAGAAACTCTCCCCTCCTCAGCAGCTCACCATTAACACTGAACAGTCTCCAGAAAAGGGAAGCTAGCAGGGTGGGTAATTCACTGAGAGGGGGTGTACATGGCAGTGGCAGCAGTAGCTGCTGCTTCTGCTTGTCCCAAGCTGAGACTCAAAGTGTTGCACGTTTTACAGGAGTGATCTTAGGGATAGAGAGAGTGATGTAAGGTAAGAAATAAGGGGTTAGGACAAGGTTCTGGTTTCCGTAATTGTAAGTAAGCACTGTATAAAAATAAGAGTAATTTTGAATGTTTCAAGAGATGAAATCAAAGCCATAATATTTAAATAATAAAAATGGAGTTGTTTAAATATTACTTAAAAACTATAATGAAATTTCTGCAATGGGCACCTCTTGTTGTATGTCTGCAAATTATTCGCATTGATCTGCTAATAATAGGATATGGAATGCTTTTCATCACCAGAGAAGCTATAGTTATTAGTCAACCTTAAGGTTGTTGGTTCAGTTCATTATTCTCAATTATGCTAATGGAAAAGCAGGTGTGGAGAAATGAGGCTGTTGATTTTCCTGCAACTACTGGAACCCAGGACCACTAGGTACCTCCCCAGGTCTTTGCTCTTACCAGCTGTTTTTGTCCAGCTGATCAGAATGTCTTGGATCTATGGACAGGAAATATGAATGCTTGTTTTTTACAAAAGGTAAAATACATTATAAAGAAAGGCAGCCACAATCATCCTTAGCAGTACCCCCACCTCACCTGCTGTTCTTCTTAGCTGTACAGTGGAGCTTACCTAGGAAGCAGCTGAAATGAAAATATCCAAGTCAGGGAACATTTGTTTTCCTAAAATCTTCCCTGTCTGCAGGCAAAATTAATGGAACAAGATGTTCAGGTGCTGTTGGGGAGTCAGGAATAAATGAATACTCAATCAGGTAGTCAGCAGCTCTGAGCTTCATTCACTGTTGATCACTAGGAAAGGTTCAGGACTTGGCTCACTTATCTTGTGACTGTACAGGACATGCAAAAAGAAATCACGTTGAATTCTGTGAGTCATTTGCAACTAAACAGATTATGTCAGGAGCTGGATTCAGTCTATTGACTAATAGCCATGTCCTTTCACTACTGGGCAAGGGGCAGACAACAACATAATTAAAAGCAGTCAATAAAAAATACAGGCAAATAAGAAAGATGCCTGGCTTTGTGTTGCATTTCTATCAGCAGGTTATGAGGCAAGGCACTTCAGGATTTAAAATGGGTCAGAAAAAATGACAAAACTCAAAATAATGCAGAGAGAAGTACATAAATTTAGGCAGTGATGCAGAAGAAAGTGTGCTGCGGTGTGTAAAGTGTCTCTCTGCATGTCAGAGACACCTCTGGGATGTCAGCCCCTACAACTGGCACAAACTGCAGTGAGAATGGTTAAGGGTGAGATGGCACCCATGGGACAAAGGCTGCAGTGAAGGTAGGTAACAGACCCAACTGAACTGGAAGAAACTGCTCTCCTCTACCAACTGTTTCAACAGCCAAAATCTCTTTTGAGATTCAAAAGAGTATTTTTTGTGTGTGTGTATATATACATATACGTGCATATATACACTTAATGTATTCCCACATTAGAACTTAATCTTTCGCTACAGTTTCCTTTTTAGAGCTGTTCCTATTTGCATAACTAAAATGAGGGCAGTAGTCTTTTGTGTGCTTTTTTTTTTTTTTTTTTTTTTTACTCAAGACAGGGGCACCACCTAACGGTCACTGGATCCCCAGCTTTGCTTCCCTGCAGCTGGCAAATTCTATCGACTGAAACTACAGCTAGCAGAAAAGAAATCCAACTGTTCAACTGAGTTACCAATTACTAGTCCTGAAAACTGGCGGGATTGATCAGGGCACCTTACATTCCACATACTTGCACACCCCCACATTCTCAGCCCGTATACACAACTGGTCTTCAGAAAGAAAATAAAGCCTCCCTGATCCTGGCACAAAGCAGGGACGGCTCTGGCTCTAAGGGCTGGGCCAGCACAGCAACTTGAGAGCAGTAATCCCATGACCGGATAGCACTCAGTCCTAAACATTTTCAGCCCTTTTGCTTTTGTGGTTGGGCACCTGTAACACCCTGAGCAGCGCAGGCCAAGAGCTCCCTAATCATTATGATTGTTCACAGTGTCTGTGATGTCCCCCAAAGATAGTGTATGGCAAGGAGAGGGAGAAAAGAGCACTTCTGGTGTTGTTCTGAAATCCAAATACCGCTAGTTTATGTGTTTGGAGGACTTGAATAACTATAACTTATTCAGATAAGTATAATGCCAATCATGATATTTACCAGCAGAATCTGTTACAAAGACAGGGACAGTATGAAGTTAGGAGAGACAGTCTAAAGAGCATGTTCTTGTAACACACCTAGGAAGAAATTTATTCTATGCACTCTTCCCCTCAGCTTTAGATAAACCACTTTAATTAACTAATTAACTAATTAACTAAAATTACAGTATGCTTATGGGAAATTTAGAGATTACTCATTTTCTGTGGACATTGGCGAGGCACAATTCAATTCCTGCAGCTTTGCCAGGTTGATACACACACCTGTACAGGAAAATTTGTCCCAATTTAAATTGCCTTTTAAGAACTACAGGGAAACTTATGCAACTAACCTAAGGATTACATCAGTAAAATCACATGAGAAAAGGGCACCATGAAAGACTTTGGGACACACTTTAGGACTTGGGAAGGAACACACTTTCTGAATAATTTCTCACAATTACTCATCAAAACTTAAAAAAAGTAATACCCCTTCTCCTTAAGCTAATAGGGCAAGCCTAACTCTGGGCAAACTTTGAACTTGTGTAAATGTCATCTGTACAGCTGGGGGAAATTCTTCACCTGTAGCAAAGTGCTACTTACACAATAGTCTTTTACCATCCATATGCCACGACTTGGTTTAGCTTGTCATCTTTGCATAGTCATTGTTCTCCAATTAACTTGGGTTGTGGACAGCTTCTAACTCCTTTAGAGTTTCTCTAAACATTTGATCATTTTCTAACGTTTTCAGTGGCTCTCTAAAAAGTAATGCCCCCATCAACCTCACTTATTTAGCATGATATGCTAAGGAAGTGCTTTCATTTTAACATACTCTGAAATCCATAACAAAACCATCAATTTTCTTTTTCTTATAAATATGACAAAGAGTATTTAATCTCTGAATATTACATAAAAACAGGTGGGAAGTTTCTGTGGCTTTCTTCTTTGTTTTCAGAGATCTACTTGTCAACCAAAAGTTAAAAAAATGCCACAATTATTCCAGCAAGCAAGGGCTTCTGGAGTACAGAGCTAGTGCCAGAGATACTGCCACTAAGCATGTCCGAGCTGCTTGCTTTCTCACAAAATCTCCTTAGTAGCCAGATGAAGATAATTCATCTGCTGCCCAAGCTGATGGAAGTACAATGTACCACTTCCACCTTTTGAAAAATACCTGGCTTTGTTTGTTAGATTTGGCAAACAGGGACCTAACCTGATTTCAGCCTTAATAAAGTAGCAGTGTGGGCAACTTGCTCTCTTTTTGGAAAAGGATATGAGGAACCTTGACTGATATGACCTTCACTATAGTGGGGGTTTTTTTATAGCTTTATATTATAAAATCAGTTTGGACATAATTAATTGTTTTTACTGCCAACAGGATGTAAAATCTTCATGTGTTCTACATGCACTGCAGCAGCAGGCAATGCTCTGCACTGCTGAAGGAATCAGCTCAGGTTAGGTCACAGCAGGTCAGTAAATTGTCTCTAAAGCATTCGATAATTTAAAGGGTAATTTGGTGGTCAATGAATGTCAGACCTTTGTAATTCCATAAATCATCTCTCCAAATGATCAATAACTTGCATTAAACAATGAATTTTACAGTTTTTTCATTGCCTGTCTGTTGCACATGAGAATGGATTTGAGGCAGGTAATTGTATATGCTCCAATAATTTTTATGATTTGCATAATAAGGAAGCCAAGCTGAGTATATTCGCTCACATTGAGAACAATGTTTAACAGTGTCCTACCCAAAGATAATGCAGTAGATCACCATCTCATGAACACAGGAGCTCCCAGAGTTTGAGATTGCTGTGTCCAGGTTCATTTGTAACACTTCGTTCTACATAAGCTTCATTTTCACTTCCTGATTTGCTTTGAAAAAGAATGGAGAATCTTAAAATCATGAACTGCCTGACTTCTATGGACTGTACAATGGATTCTGTCCTTAAGTGAGCTGAATCTGAATTTCAAAAGTATTTTCATCTAAATATACTAATGTTATTTTGACTTCCTATGAAGATTTTACTGAGCATATCCAATGATATGTAAAAGTATCTTTTAATTAATCTTCTTTATATTGGTCCTGTAACCTTTTGAAGTGGTCATGTTCTTTTTCTGTGCTTTATTCCAAGTAAATTTATCTCCAACAAGTAACTGCAAGGCCAGGGATATTGACATACAGACAAGGAATGGGCAAACCATGAAAGAGAAGCTTAATGACATCATTTCCACCTCAATCAGAATGAGGGTGTCAGCCTCAGTGTCCCCTGTGGCCCAAAACAACACACAGGTCCTTTCAGTCCAAAAGTCAATAGCTCTGCTGGGCAGTTACACCTGGGCAAGGCAGACCTAACATGCCTGAAGTAGAGTTTTCTCACCCCAGAAACACTGACTGTCCCCCTGGGCAGCACAAAGTCATTTCATGGGCAATAAAGATCCTTTTTTTTTTTTTTCTGAGGCTTGTTAATAAGCTCCACAAAACATAGCAGACAGTTCTGGGGTGTGGGGTTTTTTTGGTGTTTTTGTTTTGTTGGGTTTTTTTGTTGTTTTGTTCTGGGTTTTGTTGCTGTTGTTGTTGTTGTTGTTGTTTTTGTGTGTGGTGCTGATTTTATGTTCCCATTGCTATTATAAAACATTGAAATCTAGAGGAAACTAATATATCCATTTATTTAACCTAAAAAACTGATGAGCAGATTACCCAAGGTTACTGTACCTGCTTCAAAGATTAAACATCATTTGGAAGTCAAGGGGCAACTATTTATCGGCTGCAATGTATTTAATTCAGAGCCTTGAGCAGGATTAAATTTCTCATGGGTATTTGTGCTAATTTCAAAGGCTAGACTGACAGACAATGTCTGAAAACAAAATTATAGAGGGATGGATTTAAACAGAATGTTTTTCTTTCCAGAATCCAAAGTGGCCTTATTTTTCAGTTGCTGGACTGAAAAATACTTCCACGTCCTTGGAGGATCAAGGGCTATCAAAACAGACAAAAGGAAGATCTGTGATTTAGTGGCATCACAGTTCACATGGTTTATATTTCTACTAAGCTCCCTGTGCTGTTTCACAGACCATGTGGCTTGGGATTGCTTTCAGACACAAAACTATGCACGGAAGTACAGATTTAGATACAACCTAAGATACATCCACAGATATTTGGTGCTTCTGAACAATCTGTATTGAATCAAACCTGCTTATATTAAAGTATTAAATACATGTTCTCTTTGGAAATTTTCAAAGGCATCTTTGGGAAGTTGTTATGTGGAAAATGTAAGTAATTGCTTTAGACCAAAAGGACACTATGCCATCTGAACAAACAGAGCCTGCAGAGTATCTTTTAAAGTGTAGGACTATTTCACTTGTAATTACTACAGCAGCAGCATTGGGTCTTATTATTCTAACACATGCTGTCAACAAAATATATTTTTCAGTTTCTTCTTGATTAAAACAACCATTTTTGCATTTATTCAGTTCTCACAATGCACTGTGAGAAAAAAAAAAAAAAGCGACAGAAAGGTCTGAGATTACTCTGGGAATAGGAGAAAGTGGAGAGTATATCTTGAATCCTGAGAAAGTGCTGAATTTTTTACCTGAGAAATTATCTGGGGTGTGTTGGAAGTCTCAGTTGCTGTCATGTAAAAGTTGCTGTGTCATGTTGCGGGTTCACCCTGATAGCAGCTCAGCCCCACAACAGACATTCACTCACACCTCTCCCCCAGAGCAGGATGGGGAACAGAAGAGAATTGGGAGGGCAAAAGTAGGAAGACTTGTGAGTTGAGATAGAGACAGTTTAACAGCAAAGTAAAAGCTTTGTGCACAAGCAAAGCAAAACAAGAAATTAATTCAAGAGTCCTATGGGTAGGCAGGTGTTCAGCCAGCACCAGGACAGCAGGGCTCCAGCACATGTAACATGTGACAGGAAGACAAGGACCATCACCCCGAGCAGCCTCTCCTTCCTCTCTCTTCCCCCAGCTTCTCTTGCTGTGCATGGTGTGATATGATGTGGGACACCCATCACTGGCCAGCTGGGATAAGCTGTCCTGGCTGTGTCTTCTCCCAGCTTCAGGTGTTCCTCAGACCCTTGCTGCTGGGTCGACATAAATCCTGCTCACCAACAACTGCAATACCAGGTTGTTATCAAGACTGCTTTAGTCACATTCAGATCACAGCACCATACCAGCTACTTGGAAGAAAAGTAATGTTATCCCAGTCAAAATCAGTAAAATTAAGTTGGCCAACCATATGTAGTGATAGTGAATGCTAGGAGAAAATAGGGATTTGTAAGAGAAAAGAGCAAGCACTTTGAAATTAACTAACCTCCTTCTTGAGAACCTGCAGTGAACAAGAAGGTCCAGCTTTCAGCCTTCCAATGGGCATCTGAGAGAGAAGCATTAAAAAATCTTTGGCTGGATTTAAGTCATTCTTCTAGGGAACAATAATCAGTGCTGTGGGTACTGACTGTAAATTAATGACCGGCTAAAGGATTTGGCTTGGGACATGAACTGTAGCAAGTTATTAATTCCGTAAGCCCCTGAGCCAATGTCATGATTACTATGACCATTTGAGTGTTTCCACTGTGTTAGGAATCAGGCTCACCCAGCTCTATTTGCAGTGTCATTTGCCAGAAAAGGCAGAGCTCATGGATATGTGCATCACCGGCACAGGCACCCTGCCCAATGCATTCCTTCGGGTCATGCCACTTCCACAAGTTCTTTGCACAACCTCTGACCTTATCCAAAATCCTGGTCAGAGGGAGCTTGTGTCATTTTTCCTTACAGTACTCATTACCTACAGAGACATAACTCTACAGCAGTAAGTCAACCAGCATGTATAGCAAACAGTGCTCCAGCACTGTGAGCCGTTTCCATGAGTCTTTTGTCTAGACTGTGAGCTTCATGGAGCTCAGTAGAAGCAGAGGAGACAAGATTCAGACACTGGAGTTACTCAGACTTTAGTTCCATTGCTAAAAAATCTGCTTTGGTGCTTTTCAGTCTCCTGCAAATTTCAAAATTCCCAAATGTGGGAAACAAACCATTTAAAGGGCAGAAAACTGAAGCTAGACCCCTTTAGTTTTGCACAAGAGCTGCTAAAAGCAAGTGACTAGTCAAAGCCAAAGAGTAGATCTATGCTGATTCCTCCTTCTGAACAGCTCCGATCACAGCTGCAGAATTTAACATGACTTAGGACGCCAGACCGCACTATTCACGTTTGAACTCTACCAGTACCACCCTTGATCTGCCCTCTGCTCTCTGCAGGGCACTGCTGGCTGTCACAAGGCTTTGTCATGCATAGCCACACACCTGCGACCTCCACAAAGACAAAGCAACAGGGAATGGGATTTTCAGTGTAAAACAAGAAGTAGGATTCTTGGAGAAATAAGTAATTGCAGGGTTTCTTTACAGTACCTGCAGCGTCCCTGTTCCTCGTTCCCTGGCCATGGTGTCAGCCACCCCAAGAGAGTCCTCTGCTGTGCTCCATACTAGCACCTCTGAAATGATGTGTCTGGAGACCTGCACACTGGTTCAGATCACTCCAAAGTCCCCTTAGTGGTTAGTGCTGTGGGACATTAGTTCTGGATGACTAATTATTTGGTTTAAAAACAGGTCTTTTGTTTCTTGGGCTATAAAGACAACATGACCGCTTTCTGTACTTTTGACCCCAGGGAAAGAAAAGCCAGAGATAATAGAATTAAACCCTCATTTCACTTGAGATAATATTTGTATTAGCTCCCTTAGTAAAATGTCATGTACACTGCCAAGTCTGCAGGTTATCACTTCCACAGTTTGAGTGTTTGGAGACAGGGCTTGGAAATAAGGGGTATTTGGGGGAAAGCTTGAGAATTATAAGACCTGTAACTGTAGAACTTTTTTCCTACTCGGTCCGACATTTCCTTCAAGACTTGAGCTCAGACAGAATAACAGTTAGGATATTTTTTATTGGCCCAACACAGAAACATTATATAAGGTTTCAAGGCCACACCGATGATTTTCACCCTTTTTTTTTAAGTATCTCTGTAGACTTTGCAGGGAAAAGAATCAACACATTCAACTGTGGTTCCAATTGTGCTCCTCTTTCAAGGGATTATTTTAAAATTTTAAGCACCAAGAAGCAAGAGTGCAAGTTCTCCCCATCAGTACTCAGAGCTTTTTCCTTATAATTCTGAAATCACAGCAATAATAATAAAGCATCTTGGCCAAGTATTACTTTGAGACATTTCATTCCATTCCAGAGAAGAAATGCTCACTCACTCCCTTTTCCTGCTGCAGTCATGTTGTGTTTGGATGCCCAAAAGGTTTCAGGTAAGATTAGATTTTTCCATAACATGGGAGCTAGTTCTTCCACTGCTGTCTCCCTTCCCAAATATGTTATTTTTTTGCTTTGTAATGGCAGTATACATTCTGCAAAATAAACCATTGGTAAAGGGAGAATTTCAAACTCTGACACAGGTAGCACTCTGAGCAAGTTGGGTGATCAGGTAACACAGAGGTTTTTCGACTGTCTTGTCTTCTCAATGAGGAAATGAAGAATTTAGCTCGAGAAAGTACAAGCCCATTCTTTAAATATTCATTGTATCATGAATTCTTCTTAGCTGCAGAACACCTCTCCAGCCTTTCCCATGACGAAATTGAAGCTATCAGTTCTCTACACTTTTTTGGGTGCACATGTCCATTCAGTCAATATACCACAGTGCAATATTTTCCTTAATTTACAGCTCCTGACTATTTCTCCTTTCATTTTATCTCCATGCTGGAGTTGTAGAGGCAAAGCATTGGCCTGGTGTGTCTTCACACACAAAACTGGCTTTTGTGGGCAGGGAGGACTGCTGGAGCCATTAGAAGGAAAACAAGAGAGAAAGAAAATATTTTATCTGCTTCGTGCCATATGCTTTGGTGTCTGGTTACAGAATAGTCAGTCTACAGTGACAACTTGATTCCCCATACGATGCCACAACTGAGACCTGACACAGTGTGCAGGTGGTGTTTAACCAGGGCATATGCATATACTGATCCTCTTTAATTCTGCATCCCCTTCACAAGTCAGTGTCTGCTGTGAGCAGCTCCAGAATGTCTGTTTGAAGTACTTGTCCAAAAACCCTGAGAAAGCTGACCTGTAAATAAGCTCTGGGAACTAAATGGACAAGGGTGTGACAGAGAAAATGTGCAGAAGGCAACTAAAGCAACTTATATTTCTATGACTTAGCTGCAGAATTCTGGGATTGGAACAACATGAAAAATATTGGAAATAAACAGATCCTGAAGTAATTCCTCTTAGGTCCTCTTTATGCTTCTGGCAATGGCCAGACCAGCAATACCTGCCGAAAAGAAACACGACCTTGCATATAGACACTGGCCTTGTTGCTCATGGCCACAATCAGAAGCACACCCCAAACGTGGGACTACTTTACAGTCATCTCTACAGGGGACAGGCACTTGTTAGTCAGGACAGGAACAGCCTCAGCTCTCAGGCAGTGGAATCTGGAGCCTTTACTCATCACTGCTCCAGAATGCTTGTGCTTGCAATGGTCCTGTGGACTGTGTCCCCAAAATATTTTTTGCACTGATTTGATGCATATGTGTGTGTGTGTATGTGTACAGGTGAACAGACACACACATGTCTGTGTGTGAACAGACACATAATGTCTGGCATTATTTCAGGAGTTTGGATAGATGTTTACCAGAATAATAATAGGCTGTGCACCACTTCAAACCTGGCACACAACCCACCTCTGCACCCCAAAAGCATGCACTAGATAGAAGAATCTGTGGTCTGGAAGGACAGCTGTACAATACACCATTTTTTAAGGATACAAGAAGACTTCTGTGGCTACTTAGTATACACTGTACTATAATAACAACAAATACAATAGTCTCTTACTTAAAGGAAAAGCATAAGGATCATTTGAACAGAAATCTTCAAAAAAATTTAAAAACCTATAAAAGTTTCCACAACACTTTAAACAGATTATTTTAAAAATAATACTATTAGTAAAGCCTTTAAAATTCCATATGAGAAGGATTATTCAGCCAAAAATCCCAGAGAGCAGTTGTAGATAATTTCTAGTTGTCTTACTGTTCAAGCAGAGTTTTTCCCAAGAATTTCCACTATTCATCCTCTGTTTCCAAGAGAAAAATGAATGAATGATGGGTCTTCAGGGGTTTTTTTTTTGTATTCCAAATACTTAATATTGAGCAATACACAGGATCCAGAAAAAAAGAAATCTTTCACGTCTCCTTTTTCAGCTTTAAAAATTCTACAGAGGATACAAACACTATTTCTTCTCTTTAGCAGGTCACTTGTAATAGACAAGCTGCTTGTGATGCATTCCATGCTGGGACCAGCTATAAGCCATGCATCTGCTGAATTTAGGAATAAAGAGCTGGTCCATAAAATATGGAATCAGAGGAGTGGCCTCAGGGGCATAATGGTGCATTACTGCTGTGAGATCAGAGTGTTTCACTGCAAGATATATATTGTTACAGGAAAAGGGGTTCCATGCTTTTTGATTTTGTCATTATTTATTGTAGCCATTGCTCATTTTCTGCAATACTGGATCACACAGCAGAGAGAACTGCAGAGAGTGCTCTGCAGCTTGCACTGGAGCTCATGTTATTTGCCATGGCAAAGGAATTTTTTCTTATTACAGTAAGTTGTGTGCAAGAACTTTAAAGCTACTGCTCATCTAAGTAAGAAAAACATTAAGTCTAGGAATAACTAGACTCCTTTACTTCCTGAGAAGGTCACAGACAGGCATTGCTCCTTGCTACCTCTCTACTGAACAGCTTGATGAAGACAATAAGGATGAAGGGAGAGGAAGGATAAATAGGACCCTGACTGACTTTCCAAAACAGACATCCTCATTTTACATTAGTCTCAGACACAGTTCCAGCTCTCACCACTTTTTGATATCAACAACAGGCAAATATGCATTCTGCTGTGCTCAGACCTTAATTAATACAAGTCCCCAGGCCATGGGAGGAGCTTCTTACCAGCTGGCCATTATCAGCCTTAATTATTTATTAGATATACCTGGCAACTATGACATTCACAAGAGCTAGTGACTAACTGTGGATACATTTCCTAGGCTTTTTCTTCTGTAAGTTGTTCTCAAGAGTATAACTCAAAAGTGTAGCACTCCTTAGGTTTGCTGGATTAAAAAAATATGGATTAAAAGTTTCTTGGATTAATTATTAATTGAACTATGACCATGAGTTGTGGGATTTATGTCCAGGAACAGAAATGTGTCTCTTTAGAATCAGGTGTCTGTACACATTCCTGCAGCTGGATGTGCAGATTTCTGAGAGCCGTTTGGTAGTTCCCAGGCTCTTGGAACTGCTGTGGTACCTGCCTGCTCTGAGGCTGCTCTGATAGGCTGTTCCTGCTTAATAACTTCATAGATACAAGCAGCCTTGTCCAGCAAGACCAGGCGGGACTGAGCGACAAGCAGGGATAGGCTCCACATGTTGGGAGATGTCACTTTTACTGGGTAAATCAATCCCATGTTTCCCTTCTTATCTTGAAAGCTATGGGAGGACAGAGTACGTTAGCATGGAACACTGCCTTGGCTCCTGCCATACCACAGCTTCACAAACATCTGCCCTGCAGTGCTGTCAATCACCTGTTGGAAAGGTCATGCCTGGCTTGAATATGCTCATCTAGAACATGTTTGGGTATTTTTTCTGGATAGAACACAGGCAGTGGCTGTATGCACACTGGAGACTCAAGAGTGGACCTTACTCCTGGTAAGTGGTCCCTGTGGGTTTCAGTTGGCTCATGACAGGTAAGACCAGTCTCACCTGAAGCTGATATGACTAGAAGTACCATCAACTTTTCTCTACCTCTGCTATTTTTTGGCTTTTCAGAAGGTCAAGGGGGGATATCTGAGCATGAATTCATAGTTTGTGTCACTGCCCAGAGATGATTTTGGGAGTTACAAACTATGCCAGAAAAAAACTGGCAGGAAATATACAGAATAGGATTACTAGATAATAGCTAAATCTAAGACACTGGGTTTTTTTGTTCCTTTTTCAGCACTGGCTGAATACTCCCAATTTAAATGTTTCTGTCGGGAGAAACCCTGCCACTCCTACCCTGTATCCCAAGTCCTTAGAATAGAGAGGTGTCAGTACAGTTTGTCCTCAGACTTTTACATGGATTCAGTTGTATTCAGTTATGTTTCCTAAATCCTACAAAAGCTAGAACTGTCACTGCAGAAAAAAGGTGCCCAACCAGGATGGTGTCTCTGGGGGCACTGAGCCTGCAATCGGGAAGCGGTGGCAGTACTGTCACCCACTGCCATCACTGCACACCTGCACTGCTGCCCCACTAGTGGGCAGGGGGTGTAGCCCTTCAGCCCCTCCAGGCATGGCACCAAGCGCTGCCAGAAACAACAGCAGACAGGCAGGTGGATCTGCAGCAGGCTGTGTGAAATGCCCAGTACAGTGCATACAGGGTGCTTCTGTGCTGCACATCTGGTTTGTAACAATGATACTTTCCTTGTAGAAAGCCTTGCTACTGTCACACAAGGTGTTCTTTATTTCTTCTGAGCAGTTCTTGGCATCTACAAATGGAGTTTCTAGGTAAGATGCCAAAACGGGCTTCATCTCTGTAATCCCAGATCAAGTAAGGGAGTCCAGAAGATTAATTTAGGAATTCTCTCTACAGGGCTGCTCCTGGAGAGTTCCAAAATAGACCCAGAGACTCTAGTTTGCTCTGATTTTTAGGTCTCACATTTTTATTTTGGGCCAGGCTGTTAGGAAAAAGTTAAAACATCTTGAATATGGCCTGTACTGACCCTTTCCATCCCCTCTCCTTTTTACCCCTCAAGAAGGGGGACTCGGCATCATCCTCAGACTGAGGACAGAGATTTCAGACTGAAAATTATTGTTTGAAACTGTGTGAAGGGTTAGCGGCTAAATGGGAATTTGTTTTTTATAAAACAGTATCTCCTGCACTACTTGTCTAATGTTGACCTCAGGGTCCTATGTTTCTCATATTAGATTGATTATCTCACAGGTTCTGCTACATGCAGTGTCTATTCTGCTAGATATGGCATCTTACTATTTCTTTTGAGTTGCATTTACCTTACATTTCTGATGGAGAAACAACAGCTTAGATTTTTATGTTGCACTGGAATTTGTTGTGTGTTTTTTCCTCAAAGCTTGTGAACCTCATTTGAAGGTACTGGGGGTTTTTCCAAAACAAATATGGAGGCCTGAATATACTGCAAGATATTTCGCTCAGGCCATACATTAATATTCTGAGAAGGTAACAGGTTGGTCAATGCCTTTAATACAAATGCAATACAAGAGGATATGAAATATAAAAATGGCATATATATGCTTGTAATTAAGCCAGAGTCTCAGCAAACTGGTCAGAAAATGTAATTACAGTGGGATGTAATTCAGGGAAATGGTCTGTACAGCCACAGACTCACCCATGGGCACATATCAGATCAGCCAGCCCTAATCCACTCCAAAAATCAGTACTGAAATGACCAAGTCCCTTCTGGACTCTAAACAAAGAAAATAGTTGCAGAAAGAGAACTACATCCATTTTGTTAGGATGAGTACTACGTTATGGGTATTCATATTTTTTTATAAAATCTTTCTTGAGATAGTTATTCTCCTGAACAGCCAAAACAGACATCCTTCAGACAATGGAATTTGAAACTCCAGAAACAGTTCAGGATCAATCCCCTGTTCATACACAACCTTTATTTACTTTAAATCTGAGTTTGGAGGGAATTGGTTTTGATTTGGGTTTGGGTTTTGTTGGGGTTTTGTTGTTGTTGTTGTTGTTTTGGTTTTGTTTGGCTTGAATTTTACAGCACTACAAGGAAAAAACCCTCAATATTGATCCTTTAAGGTTAAGAACTTGGTGCACTTAAATTATTCTAACCCAGAAAGTTTGAAATTTATAGTCCCTCTTGAACCTTTCTGCCTCACCAGCTTCCTTGGGAGGACCCTACTACAGGCTGCACGCCAACTGCAGTAAAATTTAAAGAGGTGAGAGAGAAACTTCCCAGAAAATATAAACATTTCATGGAAATGAAATAAGTCTTCCCTTATAGGAACTCACCTCAGCAAGATTTAGATAAATGAAAAGGTATTCAGAATTTTAAGTGGATATAAAGTGTGGTGGTTTAGATACATTTGTTTATGAGCAATGCAGAAGTGCATATTGTCCTGGGATGGTCTGGGGGCCATCAGTCCCGTGTCCCACGGCCCGTGGCGGCGGGCGGGGGGGTTGGTTTGTGCCCCCGGCCGGAGATGGGAAACATGGAAAAACGGCAGCCAGCAGGGCACGGGAGCGCACTCTGCTCTCGTGTTCAAGATCTCTGCTGACACAACACAGAAGACTCACATGGCTGTGGGGAGAAATAAAGTATGAGCACTAAGAGGGCTGTAAATTCCTCAGCCCCTTTTGCTGGGCACTGGCTCCAGAGACCTACTCCTCCTGCAGCTTTCTGTGACCCACATTTCCTCAGAAATGTCAACACATCCTTGGAGGGTCTCAGAAGCTGCTGGGAAAATGACATGATGTAGGCAAGAATGGATTTTTCAGAGGGAAACTTTTTTGGCTGGGAAGATGTTGGAAAATTCAGGTCCAGTGGTGGCTTGGAAACACCAAGGGGCTGATGCCCATGCAGTGCAGCTCTCTGTGAAGGTCCTTGTCGTGACCTCAGGAAAGACCTGTCAGGCAGATCTAATGTGGCTTTTCTGGCCATTCCTCTCACATGACCGTGCACTGAACCAACAGTGACTTCAGCAAAGACCATGGGTGAACACAGCAGAGATGTGAGCTGGCCCACAGCCCCACATGGGTGTTTGCTCACACTGATTCCATGTTAATGATGTAAAATGAAAACAGGCAAAACGTCACAAAGCCTGGCATTTCCACGTGCTGTCACTGATTGGAATGGTTCTGAGGTCAGGTTTTCCTTTCCCAGTTGTTTCTCCAGAAACATATAAACTCAATTAATTTAGAAACATAAAACCATGCAGTATTTGTTCATAGGAAATATTTCTGTGGGTATTCGGCTCAAACTTTTTCTAAAGACTTCTTATTTTTTTGGTTTACATACCAGTCAATCTCAGACAAACCCGTGCTAAGCAATTGAAAGCTGGCTTTGTGTTAACTGAAATTACCAAGGGTTTTCAGAAAATTCTTTTAAAATTAGTTTTAAGAAAAAAAGAAGCCAGCTTGAAGAAAGTTGTCAAAATATATATATGGTAAAGGGACAGTGTCAGCCTTCTGCATGACAATTTGGGAAATGACCCTAGGGAAAATCATCACAGGCCATAAATCTGCATTTTAGCCTTTTAGCCCAAAGCCCTATCTTTCTAGTCAGCTAATGGCATTTTGACAGGGTGTGCAGCTGAATTTCTTTAGAAGTGGATTCGGGGAGACTGCAAGAAAATGCAGTAGTTTAGTGGCAAAATTTTTCACACCAATGCCTTTGAAACGGGAGCACTGGTGGTATGTGTCTCCTCTTTCAGAAAAGTTTTATTGTCCAAAATTTATTTTAGCTATTTTATGAGTGAAGATGAAGCTCAAGCAAGGATGTCATTGCTTTAGCCAAAGGTGGACAGGGTGTGAACAGAGGGGTTTGCAATGCCCCCATGTCCTCTCTGTTCTTCTTACTTTAAAATGTAAGCCGTCTTTGAAGTCACAGTGCTGCCCCAGCCCCCTGCACCACTGCCCTGCGTGTGAGCAGTGCAAAGGAGGAGAGAGAAGCTGGGGCTGCTCCTGGTTAATGTAGCTGCAGTGTCCTGGAGGCATGCTTGGAGCAGGCAGAAGGATGGCAGCAATTGCAGCTTCGCTCTTCTCCGTGACATGTGACATCCAGAAGAGAAAATATTGCCTTGTAGGGAGCATAAATCAGGGGCTGCTTTCAGCTTTTAAAATGATGTAAAGTTTGTATGAATATAATTATAGCCTCTGATGCAAATAAAACAAGATGTGACATACAGAAGGCTGCCACTACTAAGCTAATGTTATAAAACTTCTGTAAGTGACTAGCAGTTGGCAAGATGTTCAAAGAAGGTTTTACTCTCCCTGACACTGATATTGTGTCTGAGATATCTCTTTTTAAAGCTTTTTGTTGAATTTTATATGCTTTTAAAAAACAGTGATTAGTTAAGATTGCCTTGAGCTGCATCCTTTAAGCCAAATTTATTGATTCCAAAGTACCAAATAATTTTCTTCAGTCATCAAAAACAGAGTTATGCTCTTTGTGGTATTTGTTTCTTGGCAGTGATATTGCATTTTCATACGGCAAACCTATATTCTATTTTCCAAATTCAGACTAATTATTATTAATATTATTATTATTATTATTACCTAATGTCTCTCTGAAGCAAATCTTACCTTATCTCTCTGAAAGACTGTATCACTCCACATATGCCACATACTGAGACATACACACAGACATGTGTGTTCACCCAGCAGCAGTGAAGAATTCAGCTTCTCCACACCCCAAACAGGTCCCTACAGGGACTCTAAGACAAGAGCAGCTGTCCTGATTTGCATTTGCTTTTGTATTTTTAATAGATTGCTTTCCTTATGTGTGTAGCAAAGCAGTGTTTAAATACTTGGGCAATGTTCTCTATAAGGTGTGCAGATTTCATAAGTGGACATAACAATACACACACACATGCACAGACACACACACACACACATATATATATATATGTCGGGTAAAGGTTGGACCGGGTACAGTGTATCTGGAGGACTGTCCTGTCAGGAATTTGGGACATTTAGGGATTCTCTGTAAGAAGTTACAAAACTGTTCCCCATTTGACTGCTCAGTCACCAAGTAATCAATCACCATGACTCCTCACCAAGATAACATTCTGAGCAAAAGTAAATTACAGTGATGAAATCTCTAAGGAAGTATTTAAACAAACTATAATTACAGAAATTTACTCTCTATGACACTTTCAACTCCTTATCACCAAGTCTACAGTTTGTTACCTTAATTACAAATTGGCAAATTTCTCTGGTCTGGCCTCTAAAATGATCAGAAATAAGATTGCCTGATATAGATTCTATTATTTTCAAGGCCAGACACTGTAAGGGTCATAATCACAACTGCCCTGTCATTCTGCTTTGTCTTTGACTATTGCAGGCCATTTAGTCTTCACCTTGAGCAGTTGTGAGAGTCTTCGAATCACAGCTGCACTCTCTCTGAGCAATGTGAATTTCACCAAGGTATTTGCTGTTCTGAGTGTAACAGAGTTTTGCAAAATGCCCTATTTTCAACTGCACTGAGTGAGACTATTGAGTAACCTAGTATTGGCCAATGCCAAAAAGCAGGTAACCTTCCGCACTGCCAGCTCAACATTGCTCCCCATGCCTCAGCACCAACTCCACTCTGAGATGTTATCACAGATCCCCTGAAGGAATTAGAGAGTGACAATGGCAGCAGAGCCCAGTCTTGGGCAAAATAGAACAAGGAGATCCAACTGCTATAGCACGACAGCTGGCAGCCATTCACCCCGTTGATGCTGCCATGGCAGAAGCTCTGGGCCAGTGCTGGGAGGGCCGTGCAGCAGCTGTGGTTCACACTATTCAGTGAACATTTAATACAATCAATTACTTTCCAAGAATGTCTAATGAATCACTGGGCCATTAACCTGAACAGTCATAATGTATATTCCCAACATCAGTATTTCTTGAATAATCCCCAAGGGAATAATTAGAAGCACATCACTTGGAAGAATGCATGGTATGTAATGCATTACTGGATCCTAATAAATACAATGACTCCTCAGCATACTGTCAGGGATTTAGAAAGAAGTCAGTGGATGGAAGACA
The DNA here is from genome assembly GCA_017589585.1 of Phylloscopus whistleri. Lineage (NCBI taxonomy): Eukaryota > Metazoa > Chordata > Aves > Passeriformes > Phylloscopidae > Phylloscopus > Phylloscopus whistleri. The sequence goes on along the minus strand of JADMLD010001555.1, from coordinate 4,495,566 downwards.
AAGAGGTCAAGAGAGAGGCATGATGTGAATAATACCTTGTTACGAGTTTAGGGAATTTGTGTATCTCTTTTTTTGGCATCAAGATTAAAGATATGAAGTAGAGAAGGAAGGAAGTTACTTAAATGATTGTATCGATTCTCGATATGTGATTTAGTCCTCCCTCTGGCTAACCTACCAGTCTAACTTGGTCCTTATTTAATATAGACCCAGGTGTCTGCATAACCCATATTTGAGTTACAATACTTAGGTTCCTTTCTAGTTGTAGTTAATTCCATCCTTAAAGCAACCTAAGCAGAGCTAGCTGACTAATTCACACAAGGGATACTCCAGGAAGAAATTATGCATGAGAAGAAGCAAATTACTCTGCCTCGGTCCAGGACAGGCATTGAACACTGAACCTCAAAAGCCTCCAATCCACCTTTGTGCCATGCTACAAGGCACAGAACATTCATCCTCTATGCAATATTTAAAAAATCATCTAGCCCCCCGCACTTTCCATTACTACAGAAGTTACAATTATGTGTTTTGGGAGTACAACAAAAACATGACCAGCTTCTGCAGGTATGGACAGACATGCTCTTTCCCAAAGGATGGTAGCCATGAACAACACAGACATGACCTATAGACACAGCAGGATTGTGTCTTTGTCTGCCTCATTTTCCCATCCTCATAAATTACTATTGGTATTAATATTTGTTAAGGTCAATATTAAGGTCCAAGCTGAGCACTGCTACAGCCTGTGTCCCTACACAATAAGAGCTGGTAGGCACAGTAGGATAGAGATATTACCCTAGGAGTCAGTTATTGCAAAATTAAGCTAAGCTGGCTTCTCAAAAAATCCCTTGGGTAGAAAAGCTCCCTTTACACACCTAAGACTATGAGAGGACATAAATAATTCATTGTCCTGTATCTATCTCACCGCAGAAAAGATTTCAGGTAATGCAAGCATAAGAACATAGATATACACCCCCCATCCACATTTTTTCCTCATAAGGATGAAGTGTATATTAAGTGACCTTCCTCTCCAATAGGATAAGAAATCTAATGCCAGCTTAGGAAACATAAAGTTATTAGCAGTTACATATTACTGGCAACATATTTTACACCAGACAGCTATGAAAAAGAAGTCATAAAAATGCAATTAAGTGTCTGAACTGTTGCTATTTTGGAAATTAAAACAACACATGGTGTCCTTGCTGCAGCTTATATTACTTACTTATGACTTCTGCAGTTATTTTCACCAGTTTAACCATGCTTCTTTTCCATAAATGTCTGTTATAAATAGGTCCTTTGGGAACCTTGAAAATAACAAGATCTGTAATAAAAAAATTAATAACACTGAGAGAAAACTCAGGTTGGAAAGGCATTTTTAGAGCACATTAAAGGGCCTACTAAAAAAAACAAAAACAAAAACAAAAAAAAAAAAACCCCACACAAAAAAACAAACCCCACCAAACTTGCAGAGAAACACTCCAGTGCTCTGTAGCAGGTAGCTCTGAAATGTCACTGCTGAGAAGTATAAGAAGGGACACCAAGTTTTCAAGAGACTGGACTTTATGGCTGCTGGGAATACTATTAGGTTCTCCAAAGCAGCATTAAAGAATTTTGTCCGCTTGATAAAATCATACAAAATACCATTGCCAGTGAACAATATCAACAGTCATATTTACATTATTTCTATATATCAATTCTTCTTGTACATGAAAAATTCTGAAGTAGCACTCCCCAATCCAATTCACAAAGAAGAAGGTAGAATACAGATTCATTTACAGTTATGAATATTCCAATTGGAAAGTGTAAGCTAATGGAGAAAAGAAAAGAGTATTATATTGACAAAACACAACACAGAACATTGTCAACTAGTAGCATGTTGAATCCTGAATTTCTGTGGTTTCAAAAGATAATGGTTTGGTCTTCCTTGTTCCACAAAATTTGTCACACCTTTGTCTAATTGTTGTGTGTAGTAAGACTGCAAAGAGTTTTAGAGATTTTCCTGTTTCAAATGAAAATAGTACACTGTCTAATAAGACAGAAGAAGACAGTGTTCAGCATATATTTCTATTCCAAATATGATGAAAAAAAATGAAGAACGGTTATTTTGACGGAAGGTGATGAAACAAATGTCATAGTGAGTCTGATGGTTACTAAAGAGCAATATTAGAGTCAGATATTTTTAAGTCAACAAAACCCAATCATTTGCATCCAAACATTCAAAAATAAATCAGTAACTGACTTGAACTTTGATGCTAATTCTTTCAAGAGGGCTTTGAACATTCGTCAATCCAGAAGAAAATTAATTTTTACTTAGAAGGCATATATTAAGTAGTCCAAGGGTTTAAAGGCAGTAAAACCAGTCTTCAGTTTCACCTAAGGCCAGCCACATCCTGGGCTGCATCAAAAGAGACGTGGGTGGCATGATGATGCTCTGCACTGCCCTCATAAGGCCCCACCTGGAGCTCTGCATCCAGCTCTGGGGTCCTCAGCATAAGAAAGACATGGAGCTGCTAGAGCAGGTCCAGAGGAGACCACAAAGATGACTGAGGGTTGAAACCCCTCTGCCATGGAGACAGGCTAGGAGAGTTGGAGTTGTTCATCCTGGAGAAGAGAAACCCCTTACAGTATCTAAAGAGGGCTACAAGACAATGACCTTAATCCATTCTTAATGGGTCTTCCAGTGTTGAACTTCATGGCTTCTTCTACCACAGATTCTGAAGCTGCCTTTCTCAGGATTGAGAATATGAACAGATACAAGACAGGAGCAAAACTGGGAAGTATTAGCCAGTAAGCTGAAAGGAAGCAGGGAGGGAACAAGATACACTTAGAAAAGTGCTGGAAGCAAAATTCACTTCAGGAATAAATCAGTGGGCCATTACAAAATGAGTAATAGTCTAATTACTTTCACATATCTCAACTATTGTGGGAAACATGAGGCAGCTGTGGATTCATTAGACGTTCTTCTTGTGTTTGAAGATTGTGAGGATTTGTTCCCACATCCTCCATGAGCCACTGAAGCTAAACATGATGAAAGCAGGGAGGGAAACCCAGGCTTTAGGTGAAGCTGTGAAGGTGCAGCATCATAAAAATTCTCCTGTTCCATATGAGAGTGTGCAAGCCCTCTTTGTCCAGCCATCCGAGGTAAAGGAATTCTTGGAAAAACATGAAAAACTGCAGAAAAGACAGTGTAACCTGTTTGGAAACAGGAGACTTTCAGTGGCTGGGTGTAGAAAGAAGCACTTTGGGACATGTGTGTTCTCCTCTTTTCAAAAATGCCTAGTGACCATGCTGTCTTTTTTTTTGAGGCCAGATGCCAGAAACAAGCTGAGGAAATATCACATTTATGCTGGACCCTTTGGCTGCAGTCTCTGGTCAGGATTTTGAATCCTAGACAGACTCTATGCATTATTATTCCATTTCATATATTCATTAATTTTCAATCCTAGCCCTTCTTTTTAATAAAATATACCTCCTCAGGGGATTAAAAATACTTGCAAGAACTGATCACACCTGGTGGAGGTCACCAACTTAGTTTATTCTTATGATATCCAGGCTTTGTAGTGTAAAACAATAATAGAAGAGCACTTTTGTAAAAGCACATGAGAACCTCTTGATGTGATGGAAATAACTGTGAAGACAAGTTGTTAAAGCCTAGATACCTGAGAACTCTTACTCTGCAGACTTTTAAACTGGAGATTTTGGTGAGAGATATATTTTAACAATTAAAACGTCCTCTGCAAAGATGAACAAAGATTAATGGACAGTGGCATACTACATTGATATTAGAGTTGCCAGTTTTATTATTTATTATCCCAGCACCCAAAATGTGTCAAGCAGCAAACAAATGTGAAAGAAAGTATTAACAGACAGGTTACCTGAGGGAGAAGATTTAAGATTTGCCATACTAATCCTGTAACACAAGAAACTCTGTATGATTAGAACTTTATGACAGTAGGCAATTAGATGTCCTTACTAAATACTAATTGTACATGAGGTACTAAAAATCTCAGTTTTTAGTTTCATAACCAAACATTGCTGGCAATGTTTGTATAGTACTGCAGCAGTGGCATCCAAGACCTATGTCTCTGACAGCTGCTCTGGGCTCAGACCAAAATTCCGGCCCCCACACAATTAAAAGATTAAATGACTATGCCTTGTTGAAACTTTCTCCTGCCTGCCCTTTCTCAAGAATGCTGTATGTGGCTGAGAGCTGCCTTGCTACACTTAGAAGCCAAATGGTTAATAGTAAAGTGACATCTGGTACTCCGAAAGAGCCAAGAATGTTACTACAGAGGTCACAAGGTGAGTGGCACAGTCCCCAAATAAAATTAACTCAGAGATTTCATGTAGAGTATCACATTTCTGAGCATATACATGACATCTTGTCATATACACATCACCACTGTTACAAATGGGACATAATAGCAGTTCCCTTTGAACGTGGTGCTTAAACAGCCAATATTCTTCCAAGAAATTCCCTGTTTTGAATGGAATTGCATTCTTAAAGCAATATGCTCAATATGAATGAATAACAAGTCCCTGCAAGGTGTAGGCAATGACTAACCAGTGGAGACAAAGACTTCCAGACAATTTCTGCCACCTTTTTATTTAGTTCTTCTATTCATACACACATGTAGCTGGCAAGAATGCAGTGAGAGAAGCATTATCTACAGAAACTCTTTTGAAATTATGAGGATGTAGAACGTTCTTTGAGCTTAGTGGTTTAATGTGACAACCTCAGCTGAAACATGTGGCTGGCAGTGGTGGCCGCTACCTGCTCTGCCCCTCCACATGCTCCCTAGCTGTCCCAGTCTGGCTGACAGCAGTGGCCATGCTCCCATTGGTACCCAGGTACTGAAAGCAAACTAAGCACAAAAAGGAGGTAAAACATGCTAGTATTTTCTCAGGGGAAAATGTAAAGCAGACTATTTTGGTTTGTATTTGCAATGCACTGAGTGCAGAGTGGGAGAGGTGCTGGTTCTGCTGATACGTAATAATTACATAAACTGTGATAAAGTGCCTGAGCATTTTGTCTTATTTAATCTGAGTATGTAAGTACTGGTCTGTTTATAACCTAATTTCTGGAGATAGCCCTCAAATACCATCTAATTTCACCTTCCCTTCTGTGCCACACTGCTGTGCAGTCACAGCTGTAATACGTGAGGAAATGCCAATGTAAACCCCTTTTATACTCTGCCAAAGAGTCGGCTGAAAAAATGTTCATTGAGTGGTAAGAAGGATGAGAACATACTTCTCTGGACAGAATAATGGAAGCAAACCCAAGACTTACAGAGTAATACACATATTTTATTATATCAGCTAATACAGGAGCAACAGACAAGCTTCTAGGTATACAGGCATTCCTCACATCTGAAATAGCAGCATATGAGAGAGAACTGAAGAGGGATATTCAAATTGGAGAGGAGAGGCAAGGTGAGGCCGAATCTTCTCCATAAGATTCTGGCCATTGGACACTCCATGTATCTCATCCAACTTCCCTTTCCAGGGCCAGTTTCTTCCTCAACACAATTAATGCTTGTCTTATCAGAAGCAACAGTTTTTAATCCCTCTAAAGGTGAAAGGAACCATGAATGTTATTTCTTTTGCGGTTTAAAATCTGGTAAGCACCTGCTAGAGCATCCTGTGCATTCCACAGGATGACCAGGTAGAAAAGCCTTTCCCATCCTCAGCTGCATTTGCTCTTACATTATGAGCAGGGATAAATGAGAAAGTGTGATTTTCTGTGGACTCTTTTGATTTCTCATTATTACATTCTCTCTTTTTCATCTCTTTTCTTGACAAAACCAAGTTATTGGTTTGTAATTCTAACTGTAGTAAGTTTGTCCAATTTTTATGAACTACTTTTCTTTGACTAAAGGCTGCACTTTGTCTGCAGAATTTGCTCACCCAAACCATCTGTTTGCCTTGCTAAAATATGTTCTCACTCCTCTCTAAGACTGAGGGCACCTAGACATCCTACATCCAGAGTGTCTGCACTTCCATAGATACTACATTGCACTGACTCCACATGTGAATGCCAACAGCTCCTGGTGAGCATTGCGAGAGTGCAGTCCCAGTCTGAACACCACTAGCCTTTGCTGTGCTTTTGCATCTCTTTCCTTCACTGTTAAACCTTCTGTCACCAGCAGCATCAATGCCAATGGCACCTTATCGCCAAAGTTATCTTTTCTCAAAACATATGTCAGTAGAGTACTTCAAAGCTACACTTACTGTAAAAGTCATACTTGATCCCAGATATACTTTGAAGATACATTTATTTTAAATTCATACTTGATCCTAGATAGTGTCTCTCAGTATATTCATGTGTGTTTGTTCCAAACTGTCTCTTTAGATCAGTTGCTCTGTCATGTTTTCCCTGGCAATCTGACAACATCCACTGACCAGCAGTGACACAGTAAATCCAACAAGTCATTAATGGTTTTATGAATTGTAGCTAAGAGCCATCAATTCACCTAAGATGTAAATAGCCTTTACTGGTCTCATAAACTGGATGTTTCATTCTTGTAAAAACATTTCCAATTCAGTAACAGTCTATACAGAAAGAAAAATCTGTTGTATTGCTAAAACAAGAGCCAGAGAGTAAAAGATTTTTCTAGCTGCAGTGTGGCAGAAGTGGCAGAAGTCCTATTGGTCATCTCTGTAGTTTTACCCCAGGTGAATGGCTTGTTAAGTCATGACTGCCTTTTCTACCACAGTCCTGTCCATCGCCTGTGCTCTCTGCACTGAGATCTGAGGGTGCAGGTCCTCCCAGTGCTTTGGAATTGTACCGGGTGCTGGTTCTTCATCACCACTTCTTTTTGAATATACCTACTGTCAGTGCTGACAAATGTATAAGTCTGCCTTCAAACAATAACTGGAAATATTACTGGGATTACCTTGCATGTCAGTGTCACTATCCAGTCACTTAACAATCACTCAAAGAAATGATATAAAATATCACTTTTTTACATAGATGAATAATAGAGTGTTTGTCAGTCACTTCTAGGCTGACTGAGCCCCTTTGACTTGCTGAAACTAGAGTCCTTTTTTTTTTCTAAACCTCACGAGAAAATGTTGACAAAACAGGCAATTTTCTGTAATTTCTCTGCAAGCTTCTGTCAGCACAAGAGGCAGCCAGAGCCTGCTCATTTCAGATAACACCACGGGGTAACCTTTGACATCCACCCCCTCGCTGCCATTGGAGGCTCCTCTAAGTGCAACAGTTGTGTCTTTCAGGTTGCAGGATGCAGACCCACAATTTAGGCTCTTGTTCGTTGAAGGCAGCCTTTGTTTCCCAGCTGACTAAGAAGCTCTTATAAAAGGGATAAGAAATGTAGTTAATAGCTTGAGAGTGGCCTAATCATCGGCTGCTATTACCCCTCCAATATTAGGGAGGATGACAGACCTATCAATAACAGAGCCCCAGGTGAGGTACAGCAGCTGATAAGGTGAACTTTGGCTTGATCTTTGCTCTGCGGAGCACAGCACTTATTTGAAAGAGAAGCCAGCACCTATTTTTTTTTTTTCTTCATACTGTGACAAAAATCATTAAGCTGAGCAGCTTCTGTTGTGTTTTTCCAAATGTGATTTGACCAATTTAATTTACAAACAGAGATGAAAACTGAAGAACGCCCCCATCAGATCACAGAAACTAGAGATATGCACCTGCATGATGTGTCCACTCACATGAAAGTAAAAGGAGGTGAAATGAGAAAGTAGGTCTCCATGTGCCACTCGTCTTTACACACAGGTGATACAGCCACATATGTGCACAGATTTGCATATGCATACATCATACACACACCGGTTTCCAAGCAGTTGACTTTTCCTTGAGTAAACAACATGCAAGAGGCTAAACATGCAGCAAGTACATCATAATATCATTTTATGGTCACAAGAAGTTAAAACACAAGCAGAAACTACAGACTAGAGCAACTGGATACACTCTTGCTTGGAAACAAGGCTACCAAGTTTCTTTTAGTACCACATAATTTCAGAAGCTACCCGCACTTCCCTAAGGGAGGAAGGACTGGGAGCTATGGGAGAAGGAAGATGAAGTTTCAGAGTTGATGAGATGACAAGGGAGACAGGGTGGAGAGTGGATACGATGTTTCAGTGACTTCTTCCCTGGTTGCTCTGCCTCCAGTCTGGAAAGGAAATGAGAATAGGCCCTCATCACCACAGGCTTAGTTCCAGCTCTGTGGAAATGGATGGGAGTCCTTCCACCAGCTGCAGTGTGCTAGGGTCTGGGGCTGTAAGCAAGTGGTGCTCAAGCAGCTGGTACTGGGCCTAACTCACCTTCCATCATGACACTGAGAAAAGATGCAAACCAGAGTCCTCAGCAGGCAGCTGCAGGCTCCCATTATGTTGCACTGAATGGAGGTTAGTATTTGGAAGAGATCACAGCTAAGCAGGCTTTCTTCATTGTCAAACTATGTTTAGTTTGGTGGGGTTTGTCTTTAATCTGTTTAATCCTTTTCTTTTGAAATAAGGGAACTTTTAATATAGCCAAAGTGGATACTGCTTTTAAACAGATCCAGTTTTTTGAGAATTTTTTTTTGTCAAGTATTTAACTGGAGTTTTGTTACTAATGCTGGACTTATAGTAGCTAAGGCAAATATAATACTTTCCTGAAGTATTGCTCAGAACTACTTAAGCTAGTATTTCCAAAGCCAGAAATCTTTAAAAAGCTATGGGCAGAATCTCAAATGGCTCAGAGCCATGTACCTCAGAGTCTGACACTATTATTTTTTCTAGGCAAGTTCTATGTTCTTAAACTATTGTGGGAAATCTTGCATCAACTTCTCTGACAGCAGCCTTCTTCTTAGCATAGTCCTGGCACTCTGAAAAGCATTAGAATTTATAATCCTAACACTTATGAGAGGATGCAGTGAACAGATTGGGATCTAAACCCAAGGAAACATGAGCCCAGAAGAAATAATCTCTGTGAATTCTAGCAGCATGCAAAGCTGAAGGAACCTCCCTGGCTGTGCTCAGGGGCCCTCCATGACCTCCTGGCTCAGAGGATTAGGCAGCTCCTTGCACAGAGATTGCTTGACCCTGCAAACACTAACTTGGTCTGGGAGCACAGAGGGGAGAAGCTTTGGTCTGAATATCAGTGTGGTTCTGGAGGTTCAGCCTGGTCACAACCAGGGCCTGGGGCAGACCAGCACCACCTCCACAACATCTGTGGTCCCCCTTTTGGCAGAGCCAGCTTCCACCATGGGGCTGCTCCCCAGCACTGTGGCAGAGCTGGCACTGGCCACGGCTCCACTCCATACTGGCCTGACACCCTGATGTGCCAGACTGACTCTGTCCCTCTGCCTGCAGCAGCACCCACCACACTGCTCAGCCTGGACGTCCTTGTCCCTTGAGAACCTCAGAGGGCTGACAGCCATGCCATGGCCATGGGCTGGCAGAACACAAACAAGGCCTGGGCACAGGTGCTGGTTTTCTAGAAAAAGGGAGAACCTGGCTGATCTGGCTATGCTTTTTACATGCACTTCCACCAGTGTGCATTTGGGTAGCTGCATGTCTTGTCAAGCCCAGGCTGTGCACTTGGAACATCTTTCTTTGACTGCTAAACTCTGTCTGTTCTCTGTAAGTGTGTCAGGGTCAACGTCTCCATTGTGTCGCAGCAATGCCACTAGTTATATTAACCACCCTCCACTCAGAAATGACAATCCAGCATATCTCCAAATTAGCCTTTTTATTGAAATCAATAAAGGAGAAAACACATGGCACTAAACTATTTGGTGGCAGCTTTGTTATAAACTCATTACTGGAAAAACCTTTTAACAGGCTTTTAACCACCGCCATTGATTCTATCGCAGCAGAGTGATCTATGGAGTTAATCAGTTGAGTCACTGCAGACAGCCCTGTCTGTGTGCTGCCCTGCCTGAGGCTCAGCCACCTGTCAACAAAAACTCTTCATGTGCCGTAGAGTTGTAGCCTCACAAAAGCAAGACTGACACCACCACCAAAACCCAAACAGACTGATTTTAAAGGCAGTAGCTCACATTCCAGAAAAAATAATAATAATTTTAAAATATGCAATTCCAGTGCCAAACTGGCTGGCAACACTCACTTTGGCCTCTGCAACTATTTAGCCTTGGGGAATGACCTGCATTCTCCAGCACCAGGTCTAGGGTTGTTGCAGGTTTTGGACCCACACACCCTCTGCTAGGGTGCCCAGCTAGCTCCTTGGCCCTGTCCATGAGCTCATTCACACAGCCACACAGAACCAGCCCTGCATGAGCAGATCCCAGCATATCCCCAATCTGAGCAGTTCTCCAGAGATATGCTTCTAGGAATAGAGCAGAAGTTTCAGAGGATCCACTCACAGAGTCAATTTTTGCAGGGCTGACCCTTTCTGACCCTCTACCAACTGACATGCTCAAAGTTCTAGCCCTTCATTTTTGGGTAACTCTCATGCCTGTACATCTGAGGAAAGGTTAACATTTTTTAACATTTTTTTCCTCAGTATATACACTTTTAAGCTCCATTTGAGTTCATTTTTCATTGAGGTTGCTGAAAGAATAGACAGTACCAGTACATAAACAGTGCTCTATGTCTCGTTCCTGGCTTTGTGACAGAATCTAGACAGTAAAACACTTAGAATCAGATTGCTTCACAAGAAAGAATGAATTGAATTTTTGCAGGTATCCAATATCTAAGAGCTTTAAAGAGTCAGCATCTGATAACAAATGATTCCTGCAGGAGCCTGGTGTCAGTTTATTCCAAAATATGTGTCTATTGCAGTCACTGGCATCAAGCTGCTTCTTGAAAATACCAGGATATAGCATGTGATGCCAAATTTTTTTTTTTTTTTTTTTTTTTTTTTTTTTTGTCCATGATGCTTCCAGAGAGGTATCTCCTCATAAGTGCCTGTGCAGTTCAAAAAAAACCAAGACCAAAAGAAACTCAGATGGAATACAAACACATTGTGTAAAGAAATGTCTGAAAATAAGGCACATTTTTGAAACACAGAATTTTCTTGTTTCCCCTTCAGAAAACCTCTATAACAACCACCACAATTTAGAATTAAATTTTGAAGTGCTTCCAGCCACATCTGCATTTTCCATGCAGTGCCTCGAACAGGGTGGGATGGGACAGCCCACCTCCCCCAGCCCCTTAACATGCCCCTTGGTGTTCCACAGCATGGCTCAGTGGCTGGCTCTGCCTGCCTTGAACGGGCTCTGTCCATCACCAGTGGTGGGCAAGGAAACCATGTACTGGCCAAAGCCAGCATCTGGACATCAGAGCTGCATCCTCCCCCTAGCTGCTGTATTAAAGTTGAGCTAAAATGGTTTTTTGCTTTATAGATTTTTCTTAATGAATTTTCCCATACAGGCACTAACTTCTTTTTACAGAATTTTGTGATGATACTCAAATTCATCCTAAGGAGTGTTTATTCTGTTTACTCAAATGAAGCCCAACTGTTTCCCCTGGGAACTTTCTGCAGGTTTCTCCCTGGGATGAAATTCACAATTTTTACATGAAAACATAGTTAATTTAAACTTTAATGGCCTTTACAAACAAAAATTGTATTAAAAGGTGAGTAAAGACTTTCAACACTCTAGATAGGGAAAGGTTTATGACTCACAGGCAGGTCTTATTATGACTGAGGGGCTTTTCAGCTTGTGGTAAAAGAAAATCCTGCTTCCAGGCCATTCCATACTTTATTGTGACTGAGATGTTGTAGTCTTCTGGTAGCAACAGAAACAGTCTTTTACTCATATGTCCTGTGTTGAGAACATGATTTATTTTTCTCAGTCATCTGTGTGCAATACTGCTCCTTCTTTAAATTTTCTCCTTTCATATCCCCTTGCATCCAAAACTTTCAGTAGGATTATTATTTCTTCTTGACTGTCTGTTCTGGAATGTTAATAATTTAACTGTTTGATTCTGTACATCTTAGTTCCCAGTGATCAAAGTTTCAAGGACTTAGGTCAAGGCTGCATCAGAACTTGAAACTGTGAAGTGCTTTGGGACCCTTCAGAATAACAGCAGATGGACCACGCCTGGCAATATCAGCCCCTGCATGTCCTTTCCTCATGTAAAACTACAAAACTTGTAACAGAAAAGTACTTTTTCTTCCTACTTTTTCCTTGAACTGTTAAACTGACCTTGTTGCTCAACATCAGTATTTGGCAAATAGAAGGTCAAATAATTTTTCAAGAGTTTCATTTCACCCCTGAATGTATGCAACAAACAACTAGGCATACATTGGTCCATTATTCTCTCAGATATTTGGGAAAGACGCAGTGGATCCCAAGACTGGAAACACAGCCAGCAGAAGCATACTGCGAATCTTTTGAGAAGTTCCTAAGTTACACATTTTAGTTTAAAATTATATCCCAATTTTCAGGTTCAGGGACAGTGGCTTCTCTGGAGACAGTCTGGGCATGTCATGCTTTGATCCCTCATTAAGTTCAGAGGGAAGGCAATAAAAGGCAAAGAAAACATTTTGTTCAATAGCCGAGTCCACCTTATTCCCATTGTATTGCAGAGTCCACTCCACCTCATTTCAAAGTGAAAGAAAGGAGATACTGCTGTAAAGTGCACAGACTCAAACCCTGATTTAATACTGGAACAGACTCATGCACCTATCATGAGAGATATATATAAATGCAAAGTTTACAATAGTGCACACAGTGCAGTGTAATGCAGTATGTGTTCAGATATAAATAAAATAGAATTTTTTTGAAAATACAAATGAGGAGAAACATACACATGCTCCATATCCCAAAATTCTAAATTTTGGTCATTGCATGCTTTTTTATGATTGAGCCAATATCCAGCAAAATTAAATCCAGTGTCCTTGTTTCTTATGAAATTACACAAAGGCTGCTGCTTTATTCCTCTCCAGGACAGTAAAAAGCAATAAAATTCTTGCAGATTTTGACAGCAGGCAATTCAATAAAAGGCTATGTATATTTTATAAGTACAATAAAGACAAGTCTATAGCTGGATCATAAATGGGGGTTTGTTTGGTTGGTTTGTTTTCTGCACACATCAATGTTGGGGTCTATTTTCAAAACAGGATGGTCTCAGCACACAGCCATCTCTTTTTGGGGAGAAGCAGAATGAAGTTTATATTTTTTATAATGTATTATTTAAGCTTTGCTCAAGGGATTTTGCAATGTGTCTGTTTAAAATTTAAAGGTGTTGTCGAACTGACTACTTTCCTGTTCTTGATGAGTGCTATAAAATTTTACAATTTTTTGTTACATTGTAAAGTGTATCTGTCTTATCATTGTGGCATTCCCATTTTTATGAGCAAACAATAAATATTTGATATACACAATTATTTCCTAGACTTCCATCAATGCTCACTGTTTGGTTTTTTTTAATTCTTCAATAATATAATGGGGAGATGAACAGATTGTTTTATTTCTGAGAAATAGTGCTACAATACATTTAGAGACAGTGTCTGTCTGCTGAAATATAAAATTTTATACAAATGTAAAACCAAAACTGACAACATACGAATGACCCACCCTACATAATTACAGCTGTATCCATTTTTTCTTCTCACTTAGAGAAAGAAATTTTAAAACTATGCAGAAGCTGAATAAAGAAAAAAATACCCTCCCTAATTGTCTCTGAGACAAGTTCTCCAGACTGAAAATCAGCAAGAGGTTTATCTGAGCAGGGTCTGTGGCATCAAACCACAAGTTTTCTGCAGCAGGAAACTTTTCTATGTAACTACACAGAATCCACAAGTATCAGTTTGCCCTTCTAAGTAGTTTGGTAGTTAAAGTCTGACTCATACAGAAAAGTATAACCAGTGCCATCTTACTAGATGTACCAAGAATACAAGTTTTCAGAATATATGAACACTATGGGACAGACCTAAAGACATTTTTTTCACCATCAGAGTGAAGCTAAAGCACTGTTGTCCTCATAGAATTGTAGAATCTTGTCATGAAAGAATTATAGAGACCTTTTGTTTACCAACACAAGATGATGCAGACTATCTCCATCTCAAAATCCAAACAAATATGCTTTGGAAAGACACCTGTGTCAGCCTATCAAATGTCAAGAAAAAATTCCCTTTCAGCTCCCTTATTAGAACATTGTATTTTTTGTTGTAACAGAAAAGGTATGAAGCCTTAAAAATAAATTATTTAAATGAATCACAGCAGGGAGTACAGAGGAGTTAAGAAAACATACCATAATAAAAAGAAGCATTCAAGGGAGAAAAATTATGGTGTCCAAGCTTAGATGAATGATCATTCATGAATTTGACCCAAACTTCCATAACCTCAGGAAAAAGTTAAAACATACAAACATTAGTTAATGCTGTTTCCATTTGCTTCCTTTGTAAAACATGAATTTTGATTTAGTAAACTAGCCTTGACCCTGCAGCCCTGCTCCTGCAGTCAGTGTTATCACATGAAGACTGCAGAACTGATCACATGAAGGAAGTCCAAAATGCTTTTCATGCCACACTCATGTTTAATCATAACTGGCACTGTGGCAGATTTTACATTTAAAAACATGATTTTTTTTTTTCCTGAAGAAAATGCTGGAAAGCAGAAAAAGGTAGCAAAAGTAGCTATTAATTCCCCTAATCCTGTAAAATGAACCTTTACAGGAGCTCACAGCACAAGAGTTTGAACGCTAATCTGAGAAGTCTCCTGAACATGTAACAAGGGCTGCCAGGGCAGCCCCTGCTGCTGTTTATACAACTGGAGATTGAGCTGAGGTCTCTTCTGTTGTGAGTTGATTTCACATCTACTCTATAAATCATTATCCACTTTTTGCAACACTTTGCACTTCTAACAGTGGGATCACGATGTTCTCTACACAGGCCAAAACATATGCTTTGGTTAGCTGTGTGCTATTTCATCTCTCAAAACTTCCTTGCCCTACTGCTTATCATTCTTCTGCAGTGCTTTGTTTGGTCATGTACTCTCATAATGCCTGTAAGAGACAACTACATAATTGTGTTACTTTAAGCATTGTCTTTCTCTTTTCTCGTTTCTGTATTAAAGTTTTTATTGGGGTTCCTATTAATGTAGGAAGGGTATGTACTTAATATGTGAATGTGCACTACCAGACTTGAAAATTTGAGAAGTCTATACAGGCAACAGACCAAATTGTGTTCAGATATAGTACTTGCTAAAATGGGGGATGGTTTCTGTCTAGGAGAACCTTTTCAGCTCCCATGGGACAGGTTGCTCTCTGTTCAACCACAGAGAAGCTCTATGGCTTTGGCTCAGGTGAGGTTTTCAGGGACACGGGCTGACAGACGGGACGGCTGTCAGAGCTCCGCCGAGGCCGAGGCGCTCAGAGCCAGCCCGGCCTGCACCGACGGCTGCCAACCAACCGGGAGGGCCGGGCCAGCTGAAGCCTTTGTGATGAATTTAAAAACTGAGATATTGTCGTCCGTTTTCTTTAAAAAATATTAATGATTATGCATAATTAATCTGTTAATAATTAACCCTAAAATTTTACCAGTTTATTTGGGACATTTTCCCGCCGAAAGATCGGATTTCAGAGCCGGCCCAGGCGGGGAGCGGCGCCGCCTGTGGGCCCCAGCGGGGCGGGACCGAACGGGAATTGCGCAAAGGTTCCGCCATCGGCGTGTTGGTTGCGTGCCCATTGGAACGCTTTGGCTGCAGGAGAGTTCCCGTGCCCCAGCAATCGCGCGTTTGTGCGCAACACGCGGGCCGAGCCAGCGCCACTTGTAGTGTCTGGTGGTCCCCTCCTGGCAGTGCCCACAGCGGCGCTGAGAGTATAGCCCTGGGTAGCAGCTGCGGCGCAAAGGGAGGGCAGAGCAGAGTACAGGACGGGACGGGACAGGAGAGCTCGGCCCAGGCGTTTTTGGGGTGCGAATCGTTCGTACTGAGCGCTCCGCTCAAATACATCCGCTCCCAAACACAGCCAGCAGGGGGCGCCGCCGCCGCCCCGGGTGAGAGCCCCCCTGCGGGCAGGGAGGAGAAGGGCCGGGTGATCGTCACGTGACCGGGACGCGGAAGTGCCCGCAGGAAGAGGGGCAGCGACTTCCGGTGCGGGCCGGGGTGGGCGCGGGCAGGGCCGGGGCCGGGGCCGCACCCACAGCGTCCCGCTATGAGAGAGACGCCGCGACCCGCAGGTGAGACGCTGCCGCTTGTGGCCCCCGGGAGGTCGTGCTGCCGCCGGGCCCGGTCCGCGAGTCCGCGTTGGGGCGGGGCGGCGCGCGAGGCCTTCTCAGGCCCCGCGTCCGCAGGTTCCGCGCTCTGTCGGGCTGCGTCGCTGTCCCCGGTGGGACCGGAGGCGGGGGCCTCTCCGGCCGGAGCCTGTTGGCGGCTCCTCGCGGCCGCGTGAGGCGCTGGGGCCTGTCCGGTCCCGCGGGCTGGAGCGATTCCCTGCCGGGCCCCGCCGGCGCGGCCGCGGTGGCATCGCGGCGGGGCTAGGAGGGTGAGGTCAGTGTCTGCAGGCCGGCGCGTGGAGAGGGGAAGGAACTCCCTGCTAGCACTCACTAGAAGTAATGTTATTTTAAAGCGACTTAAATGTGACTTGTATGTTCTACTCAATGCTCCAGCATGGAGATTTTTTTTCATTATTAGTTCAAGTAGAAAGACTTTGTGTTTTATGAGTTTGGAGAAAAGTGCAAAACAAAACAGATTATAGAAGGAGGAAGTGAAACCCCTTTTCGAAAGCCGGTTTGCTTGACTTCTAAGGCTTTGCTAATTGAAAATATTTTACTTAGATTTTGTCTGCGTGAGAACTTAAAATACAAAAACATCTGCTATCATCTGGAAATGTTTTTGTGGTGACATGCTGACTCCCTGCTGAAAGATGGCAGTTTAGATTATCAGTAATTGTATATAAGTTCTATAGGCATCTGTCTTTAAATTTCAGTTGAACATCTGAAGGCTTTTTCTTTTTTGTAGGGAGGTATTGAAAAATAGAATCTTAAATCTGAGAATATTCTGAAGTGAGGTAAGGAACTGTATCTGTATAAGAAAATCTGATTGTTTCAAAAAATAGACATAATATACATAAGATATAAAATATCTTGAAGTACTTAAATAATTATGTTGAATTGTTTTAAGCAAAGTGGTAAGAAAAACAAACAATTGAACTGGCAGGTGCAGTATTCCATTGCTCACTGGAAAAGTATTGCTGGCTGAATCTGTTCTGAAGAGGGTTGATGCTCTGGGCAAAAGAACCTGAGGAGTGCTGAAGACAGCAGATTTAAGGTGGTCTTCTGCAATTATGTGGGTGGCTGCTCCATGGCTCTTCAGGAATACCATAGCACTCAATTTACGCATTATCAAATAGAAAATTTGCTCAAGTTTAACTTACTCAAGCAGTTAATTTCAGTCTTTATTAGTGGCATTTAAATTTCTGTCATTTCTAATTATAATAACATGCAAATTTATCTCAAATTCAATTTAAGATTTCAAGTATGCATTTAAAAAAGTTGTATTACTGCTTAAAGGGTTTTTTGTAGTAAAACATCTGGATTATGTGAGAATACAGATGTGAAAATCTGGGAGCTCTTAGCTGAGATTATGGCATGTAATTGTTATGTTGTTACAAATACACAAGGAGCAGGCAGGAAAAGTTCTGTGCAGCAAAGGTATCGATTTCTTGATTGACATTTTAAATTCTGTTTGATTTCCCTAAAAGGAACATTGTAACCCTAACCCAAATATCTCAATAAACTGAGAATTAAAAACTGTACAAGCTGTTGCTGTTCCACCTTTCAGTTAATAAAACAATAGGGAAATGCATGAAAAGGGTCATAAGCCTCATTCTTAGTGGGGTTCTGTCTGTGCTTCTGGTGTCATCCTGTGAGTTGATAAAGTTGCTTTTGAAAAACTGATCTTAAGTGAAATATTTCATGAGTAAAATCAGTGCTTGTTGGGGGATCAATGAGATGATTTTGTTGGCATTTGAAATACAGAATCTTTCATATGCTGGTACAAACTGTGGGACATCCTGGAGTTAGAACTCTACTGTATAATTCCATGAAATAACGGTTTCATTAGCCTAAACTCGTGTTGGAAATGCTTGGTCTATCCCAACTGGATAACTTGCTGTTTGTAGCTCCTGCTGTAGTTGATGAGTCCTCTTGGAGAGAAGCAGCACAACAAAATATGCTGGCAGAGCAATTTATGGCCTTAGTACAGCTTTCAGAAGAGAGAAATGAGGTGGCTTGAGGGAAATACAACCGTGGCAAAAGGTTTTAGAAAATGTTGAGTTCCGTGTGAGTCTGTTAAGAAAAAAGAAAAAGCATAGAAAAAAATGAAAAGGTCAATACTTGACCAAGCAGAATTTCTAATTTTATTTATTATTTTTATTTTATTTTTTTCTTTCAGCACAACACTAAATTTGTAATGAAATGGAGTCTGGGTCAAGCTCCTTTCGAGTGGAATTTCCAGATTTTTCTAGCACCATTTTGCAGAAGTTAAACCAACAGCGCCAGCAAGGACAGTTATGTGATGTGTCCATTGTGGTTCAGGGCCATCTCTTCAGAGCCCATAAAGCTGTTCTTGCAGCTAGTTCACCTTATTTCTGTGATCAGGTTCTCCTGAAAAACAGCAGGCGAATAGTCCTGCCTGATGTGATGAATCCCAGAGTATTTGAAAACATTCTTCTGTCTACCTATACAGGCCGGCTGGTAATGCCTGCGCCAGAAATTGTTAGCTATCTGACAGCAGCAAGTTTCCTTCAGATGTGGCATGTAGTGGATAAGTGCACTGAAGTGCTTGAGGGAAACCCAACAGTTCTGTGTCAGAAGATGAATCATGGCAGTGACCATCAGTCCCCAAGCAGTAGTAGCTACAATGGCCTTGTTGAAACCTTTGAACTTGGCTCTGGAGGACAGACAGAATTCCACAAAGTGCAGGAGCTAAGGGATGGCGAAAATGAAGAAGAGAGCTCTAAAGATGAACTGTCGTGTCAGCTGACAGAACACGAATACCTTCCCAGTAATTCTTCAACAGAACACGATAGACTTAGCACTGGGATGACCAGTCAGGATGGAGAAGAGGGAACTAGCGATAGTGCAGAGTACCAGTATACCAGACCAATGTATAGCAAACCCAGCATCATGTCTCACAAGCGGTGGATCCATGTGAAACCAGAAAGGTTTGAACAAGACTGTGAAGGTGTTGATAATCCTTATGATGAACACCAAGTTTCTGAATCTGTGAATGCCATCCAGGCAGATCACTCAATCCAGTCTTCAGGTGTTGAAGATTTTCACATAGGTGACAAAAAGATGGAAGCAGAATTTGATGAACAAGCAGATGAAAGTAATTATGATGAACAAGTTGACTTCTATGGCTCGTCAATGGAAGAATTTTCTGGTGAAAGGGCAGATGGAAATTTAAGTGCTCACAGACAGGATCTTATGATGGCAGCAGGCTATGGTGAAAGCATTGATATGGCTGCTGGGATTAAAGAAGAAACGTCTCTCACTGGATTCTCCCATGCCGATAAGCTCTATCCTTGTCAGTGTGGAAAAAGCTTTACACACAAAAGTCAGAGAGATCGGCATATGAGTATGCACCTTGGTCTTCGACCTTATGGCTGTGGTGTCTGTGGTAAGAAATTCAAAATGAAACACCATCTTGTAGGCCATATGAAAATTCATACAGGCATAAAACCGTATGAGTGTAACATCTGTGGGAAAAGATTTATGTGGCGGGACAGTTTTCATCGACATGTGACCTCTTGTACCAAGTCCTATCAGGCATCTAAAGCTGAACAGAGTACTACTGAGATGAACTAAGACATTAGTGCTTACATTTGTTTAGTAGAGTAAGAAAAATAAACTAATTATGCAAATAATGTCTGGTACTTGCTATTGTATGTTGTCAAAAAAAAGTTTTAATGAGTATGCTGGTATAAACAGATCAATTGTATTTTGCTTCCTGCAATATTACTTCAGGTGTTCAGTGTGTGAAGTGCATGTGGTTAATCTGAAAGGTACCTGCAAAATGAGGTCTGAGATTGATTGTAATCCAGCAGTATTTAGAAGCCATCTTGTATTTCTAAGTCATCTAAATTCACAGTAGAACTCAGCTCTAAATTGACCAAAATCCTGAGAATACTTATGTGAACCAGGAATTCATGTAGTACTCCTTAATGGAAAAGAAAACTAAGATGACCAAACTGGGTTATATGATTCACATTTAAATGAAGAAAAAAAAAGAATTCCACCTCAAGGTGAAGACTGCCAACATACTTAACATGTATCATTAGGCAGTGTGCATCATTCAGTAGCCTTTGTTGTATTGCTTAATGAAAGGCAGTGGTAAAGGTGGTTTGGCTTTCCTTTATCCATCTTCTGTTTTTTAAATTTATCTTCAGTAAAACAAATGTCTAATTTTGTACTGATTTCTGTTTAGAGTCTGTAATGCACTTACAGTTTATCACTATATAAACTTAAGCATATATTAAGTATACTTTATCCTTGTTCTTATAGGGTCTTATGCTGTATGACTCTTGACTTCATTAGATTTAATTACTACATTGTGAGAGCTTCTAGAAGTGTGTAATAAGTATTAAAAAAAAGACACCAACAGAAAGTAAGATGTAACATTTGGAACTTAGTCAAAATAATCAAATATTTAAAGTGAATTTCTGTTCAAATTTTTGTGGCTTACTACAGTAGCAAGTACCAAACTCTTGATTCATGAACTGACTTGTTATTGGTACGAGAACTTCTTTGAGAACTTCTACCTAGTTTTAGAAACCTGCTTTAGGAAAATTACATAGTCATTGATAGGTATTTATAGTTTTAATTCTTTACTATTTGAATAGTAAAAATATAATACAGGTTCTTGGTATTGAACTACTGTGGCTGGTGATCACAAGCACAGTTGTTTACTTCCTCAAGTGAAGTTGCTTGTGGAGAAAAGTAGGAAGTATGTGATTTGGATCTTCTAATGGTACTGCAGAACATGGTACCATGCTTATGCCTGAAGTTGGGATTTTTGCTGGGAAAGTGACACTTGCTCTTTGTTAGGATGAGGATCTATGTGTGAAGCTCTCATTCACGAAGGTAGATGGAGGAGTGCGTATAGTTCAAGGGATGCTGCCAGCTCTGCAGATTGAGTAAAGGCATCAGTTGTAAAGGTGACAACAGGATTTTGGGGTTGAAAGCTTAATGCTTTTGCAGTCCAATGCAAAAGCAATTGCTTCTTGGTAAGCAAAAGCTTCTTAGTAGCTTACTGAAATAAGAAAAGGAAAGAGCCTTTAGAATATACATTGAATATAATAGAAAGAGGTGATATTCAAGTACAGTGCTGTTCACATGCGGAAAAAGTTAACCAGCACTGAAGACCTAAGCTTGTCTGTCCCCAGTTTCTGTATTAGGCACTGCTGTGTGCAGGATAATGTACTGAAACAGATGACCCTGTATGGTGAAGCAAAACCACACGAAGATTATTACACTTTAGATTCTTTTTTGAACGCCCAGTTACAAATTGTCTTAAGATACAACTGAACTGTATCCTGAAAATGAATGTCTGCTGCAAGCTGAGGGTTTTCCACTCAGTGAGCTGTAATTACTGTAATTTCTCTACTGGCATTCTACTTACGAACTTTTTTTTTTTTTTTTAAGAGGCACTTAATTATTGATCTTCTAATGCTTCAAATATTTTTTCATATGGAATTTTGTTAAAACAGATGTTCCCAAGTACAATGAACCCATTGCTGGCAATGGGCATGAATGATCAGCACCACAGAGTTCCTGTTCTTAGCACTTAATTGAACTCTACAATTACCATAGTGGCCATGTTTAACCTTTGCAGTCAAGGTACTGAAACAGGGATTTTGCTCACTAACACTGTAACCTGCTTAATGTATAGAAGCACTTTGTATTTAAACAAAACAAACAAAAAAAAAAAAAAACCCAAAAAAACCCAACCCAACCAAAAAAAAAAAAAAAAACCCCAACAAAAAACAAACCATGAAACTTTGTAAGTATGTTTTTTAAACTTAGAAATAATATTCCCTCTATGGTTTGTTTACACACTGCTAGCACTGTCCTTTTTAATACTAAAAAATACTATAATGCTTGCCTGTTTACATGAGGGTAGGGGAAAGGGTTCTTGCACTCGGTGGCCCTATTTTTCCGTTCTCCAAGGCCTTACCACATACATGGTGTCATTTCTGCATGTACCATCATCACATTTGAAGGAAGGCATTAGAATCACAGAATGGTTTGGGTTGAAGGCCATCTACTACCAACCTTCCTGCCATGCACACCTTCAACGAGGCCAGGTTGCTCAGAGCCCCATCTAACCTGGCCTTGAACATGTTCAGGGTGTTGATTCTCCTACTCATTTCAAGAATGATCTTGTATATTACATTAGTTCTCAGCCCCTTTCCAATTGTCACTTTAGTTCTGCATAGAAAGGTTAAGGGTGCCTCTTCCCATTTAACCATAAAAAAGGCTGGACAGAAACACCAGTCTGAAAACTGTGGTCAAAAAAAAAAAAATAGTCAAACTAAGATCATCCTACAGAGCTGCCAGCAAAACTGTTTCTTTTACCAGCTTGGAATGACTTTTATATGGGATGTTTAAAGGTTTAACATTACTTCTATTTGCAGTTAGGTTACTTTGAAATAAAGCTTTAAAATCAAATGTACTGCGAGAGACACTTTAAAGATTTTATAACAGGTTCAGTAGATCATATTATAGAACCATGTCCTTTTTTAATGACTTAGCACGAATAGTAACTTTTTAGTATTTGCCTCTTGCTGTTTTACCCCGTTATGGCATTGTCTTGAAAGTCCAACACATGTTGCTCCACTGATTTTGTAGCACTTGGCTTTCTGCTGTTAATTTACATGAAACCAATTCATTGCAGGAAAATACTGATCTGATGGTCATGAGATCCGGTTGAGAGGACTGATGATTTAAGGGCAGCTTGAGATACGTTTAAAATCCTTACTTTTGCATGTCACGGATGAAACAGTTACCTTGTGGTGTTTTTCTTGAACTCAGTTTATTGCCCTTTGTCAAACTTCTAATCACCATTTCATGTACTGGAGGGGAAAGATAAAAAATTACTTAAACCGTCTTCGTCAGGCTCAGCTTAAGTCCAACACCTCTTCTCCCTGCCTTTGTAGTCTGTTTCCCTTGCTTTCACCAAGAGTTGTATTCAGCTCCTGACATTTCCTTTATGAAGGTGACAGGGCACACAGGAGGTTGGGCTCATATGCACACTTCCTTGTCTGATGCTCTGCATTTCTTAGTGGGTGTCCTCCGGTGCTCTGGGCTGGTCAGTGTCACTATTCATGGTGACACTGGGCCACAGTCCCTTCAGGGATGTGTCTGTTCCAGCTTGGTTCTTCCGTGGAACTCACTTATTTCAGAGCTGTACCTGCTCTGGCAGGGCTTGGCTGTAGGCCAAAGTCCCTTCTTAGGCAGGGAGTGTGTCCCTCTGTGAGTATGTCTATACATGTGCTCGGTGACTTCTTCAGGTGTTTTCCCAAGAGCAGTTCTTCAGTTTCTCTACATGTATTCAGCAGTGTCCTCTCCATGTGTCTCCCTGTACCTCTTGCTAGCAGCTGCCACTCTTCCTTAAGTATGTTCAAGCAGAAACATTATGTACACCTCTGGTTGAGATTTTGGCTTGCAGTGGATTGTTCACATCCATTTTTTGTGTAGTCTGAACTTCTTTTGACTAGCACAGGGCAGCACGCAACCTCTAGCCGTGTGTCACCCCTGCAGTCCCTGCCACTGATGGCCAGTGCAGTTGAACATAGCAAGCCAAGATACACAGACGCAGTTTCTGTCAAGCTTCTGATCTTTGCTAATGGAGTGGTCTTGTTCAAGGTATGAAAAATTATTTCTTATTTGTGGGGAGGAGGGAAGTAATCCATATATATATATGTGTATATACAATATGAATGCATATGTATATGATGAATTTCATTAATCTTCCCATATGCTTCATTACCTTTGATGATGTGGCTGTTGGCTGTAGTAAAGTGTCTTCTGAAAATCAGCAATATTGTACACCCAGGTGGCTTTCCAATTTTCCTGCTGCTTTGAAGCCATTCATTGTCCTAGCAGTGGTAAGAAGACTTAATGATACTACAGCAAAGTTCCTTTTCATTCCATATTGTAACTATGATGTTAATTACCATGGAATCTATGTAACTGCCATTCTGAAAAATTCAACTGTTAGCAGGGTTAAAATCTGCTTAGGTGTATTGGACCCTTTTGAGGGAGAAGGTTCCTGTTTCACACACCAGTGTTGGTTTGCGGGGTGCTTTTTTGTTTCATTTTTTTTAAACTTTCCTTGTTAGTTTTATAGGTGAGCAGATAGACTCTAGAAGGTATTGTCAGTACAGTTTTTGGTAACAGCTTTTTTCATCTGAGGTGTGTCTGATGTTGAGAAACCGTCCTGTATCATAAGCAAGGCAGATGATCAAAGGCTGATGTATTGAGTGTTCCAGTATTATTGATCCTGAAAGAATGGAGGCACATCAGGGTTTGTAATCTCAATACTTTTGCCTGGGTTGCCAGCAAGGTGACCTGTCTCTGAATTATGAGAGCCTATAGCACTACATCGAGTGTTTTGCTATAGCAGAATTAGGACCTTTCTCAAAGCAACAAAGGAAAGTTCTTTTTTTTGTCTTTTAAATGCTTCATTGGATAGCTTGGCTTCTTTAGCTATTAGCTGTAAACTGTCAGTGGCCTAGGGGAAGATGCTGGAAAAGAAAATGGTATATTTTTAATGTGATTAAATTGCAAGTTCTGATTTTTGCTTGAACCCTGTGTCTGTCGATTGCTGCTCCTTTTTTTTTATTAATGGGATTCCATGTTTCTTTCAGAAATGTAACTGTTTATGCAAGTCAAGTGAATCTTCCTTAATGAGCTATAAGTTTTTATTCTAAACAAGTCATTTATAATAGTAAATTTGCATATCTTGGTATTTTGTGAGATGTTATGCCTGTATTGCAGAGGTTGAATAGTTTTGTCTATAAATATTGCTGTCCTAATTGTACAGCATGGTTTTAATTTAATGTTACTGTTCAATATTTTCTTCTTATAGAAGAGTCTCATGCCCCTTTTTTTCTATAACATGTTTTAATAAATGTTACCTGTCAACTTTGTAAATGTTTTCTTAAGCTTGAATGAAAGGAATGCATGTCTAGTACTAGTATTTAATATTTCACTTTGCCAAAATAAGTGCTCAAACAAAAGTACAAATCCAAAAGTTGTTGATATATAACTTTATTAAATATATTAAAAAGTGTATCTAGTAATGTGTCTTCTTGAAATAATGATAACATGCCAGCCTAGTCTAAGAAAAAATTAAACTAAAAACTAATTTTTATGACACAGTAAGTTTGATGAATTTGTGGAATTGGACCCATTTCTTTGCTGCTTTAGGTAATTGGCTTCCATGCTAGTTTGAATTTGGCAAACGGGTTTTGTTGTAATTGTTTTTTGCAGAATGGTGATCTCTGAAGTTACAATAGAGAATGTACATGCTGATAGGAAAATTCCAGAACACTCACTTCATAGTAGCAGCAACCGCATGTCCCAAAAGCCTCTTGGTACATTTGAAGTAGGTACAGATAACATAGATATTTTTTCTTGTCTAAGTATGAAAGAAATTTCATGCTGCAGAAAGTATTAAATATTAAGTTTCCGTTACCTTCCTGTGAGGATTCGTTCTTTCCCTGACTAAATTTAGGTACTCAAACTGATTGATTTTGTTCAGCCTCCATCTGCTCACTCCTTGTGGAACTGTCCCAGCTGCTGCTTACTACCTAAGCAAAAAATGAGCTCACTCTCATTGAAAGCATGTTCAGTCAATATCTGGAGAAGTCAATATTTGTGTAACACACACAGTCTTCAGCAAATTCAAGTGCTATATGGTAAAAGAAAATGAATTTTCTGTTTTGGTTACATTAACTGAACACGGAAGAATAAGCCCAGTTTTCTGCCTGTTCAGAATTAGTTGTTTGTTTTTTATCTGAGTGAACAAATACAGTTTGTCTCTGTGTTCTTTAACTCTGTTATTTGTGCCCTGGCCAGGATGCTTTCCAGGCCACTGCTTTATCTGATCAGCATTCACTGCCTAATGTATGAAGACTGTTCTGTGTCTTAAAGGGAGCCAAAGACATACCTCCAGAAGACAGAATGTGTGTCCAGTTAGACCAGGTGGATATCCCAGCAGGACCTACTGGCACCAGTCACTCTTACCGTTATCAAGTAGTACATGAACTGTCTGGTTGATAAACTGAACCACTGCACTACCTGGCCTACAAGCATATGCAGGATTACTAAAAAAAAAAAAAAGTTACTGCATGCTTGCTGAAGTGATTTCCGTGAGTGACAAGGCCAGTGTAACACAGGTGAACTTTTTAATTCTTTGCTCAATAAAGGTGACATTTCACAGCTGCAGTAGGGGATGTCCTCCCACGAAAGTTCCTTCTGCATCTGCGACTGCCCATCGGGGTATGTCTCTGAGTGCGCGTTCTCTTGTGGAGCTGCACACCGTGAGAGTTCTCGGAAGAGCTCTGCCCGCTTACGCACCGGCTTTAGCCAAAGCTCAAATCCTTCTGCCTTCTTGAGGAGTCGCGCTGCGAGGGCGGCCCCGCCCTGCCTCGGCGGCGGGGAGCGCCCGGGCTCCGCGCCGGGAGCAAGGCGGGTTCCCGGGCGGCCCGGGGGCACCGCCCGCTGCCGGGGCGTCACCAGGAAGCGGAACGGCCGCCAGCGGAATCAGTTCCGGGTGCGAGTGGCTGGGGGAGCGGGCGGGAAGCGGCGGTGGGAGCGGGCCGGGCCGGCCGGGATCCGCCATGTGAGAGCCCCAGACAGCCCCAGGTGAGCGGCGCGCGAAGGGCGCTCGGCCCCGGGGCGGCGCGGCGCTCCCGGATGGCACGGGCCGTGCTCGGGCGGGGGTACCGGCGCCTGACAGGCCCCGCGGGGGCGGCGACTGCGGCCCGGCGGGCCGGGGCTCGGTTCGGCTGCCTGGAGCGGCGGCAGCGGCTTCGTCGAGACGGCTCTCGCCCGCCCGCGCCTCGGCGGGAGCTGTCGCGTAACCGGAGTCTGTGGCTTTGGTGCAGCTTTGGCGTGCGGGGAGGGCGGGCGGACGCGCTTGTGTCAGGGTCTGCTGTTAACCCGAGCTAGGCGTAAAATCCTCGGCACGGCGGACTGGGGCGGAACGAAGCTGGCCCCATTCGGGGAGGTGTTTATTGGCAGGAGCTGAGGGACCTTTCAGCTGCTGCTGTTCCGTCAGAGAAGATGGAAGTTCTAGTTAAACCCCAAGCTCTGTAATGCAAAAGTCTTTCCAAATCCCGGCAGGTGTGCACAGCATGCAGAATTGGAATTGGCTTAGAGTAAATTAGAGTTGAGGGTTAATTTGGAACAAGCCAGAAAAGTCTCAGAAACGTTAATGTGGATGAGCCTGGTTTTCAGGGTAAAACAAAGTGATAGAGGATTAGCTGCACTGCAGTTGTTACATGTTACAGAATTCTCAGCATCTGGATCAGAATGTGCCTGTGCTTCGTTGCCCGTCTAGGGACAGCTCCAAACAGTTACATCTGTCCCAAGTAGCGTGCTGAGAAAATACCACGAAAATGTGCTCTTCGCAGCTATTGTAAATGTACTGCAAAAAATGTTGCTGATACCTAGAGGATAGTCACTTCATTGCTTAAAAGAAACATCAGAGCCAAAAAGTCAACAATTTCATGAAGAATGGCTACTGTTAAAAAAAAAAAAAATCCAGAAAAGAAAGTGGACAGATTAAAATGCACAATAGTGGTGAAGTATTACCTTGGTTGTAAATAAAACTGTAGTATCAGAAGGTTCAAGAGCTCTCTTCCCACGTGTGAAAGTTCTGGCTATATATATGTCCTCAGTCTCAAAATACAGGCTGGAGGGTTTTTTTATAATGGTAGTGACATCTCAAAGTTGTCGGGTATTCAGAAAATGTGGCAGTTTAGCATTACATAATGGAATATTGTGAAATTTGTGCACGAAATAAAAGTTTTTGATCATTACTTTTAAGATCTTGCTGGTTTGAAGTGTATGTATCACCAACATGCCCCTTTGTTTTATTTATATGGGACAATACATTTGTTGACACTGGAATCATAAACGCATAGAATAGTTTGATTTGGAAGGCACCTTTTGATCTTGGCTTATCTCCAGTTTGCCTCCTGGTAACTTTTATTTTTGCATTCAGAAATAAGTACGTACTTGCCACTATTGTTGTGGTAATTTGATTTCTAGAATCAAGATTTAAGAGATTATTTCTATTGAGGTTTCTAATTTTTAGGTGAAACTATTTTAATGCATTGATAGGTGTTTCATTTTTGCCCTTTCAATCAATTCCACACAGGCAAGCAGTTGTGAGGAAGACAGCGAAGAGAGTAAGGGACAAAGGTGTCGCTTGGACTTCAGTTTCATATCTGCTTTCTTTGGATATTTGCTCAAATAGGAGGGTCCTTTTTTTTTTCTATAAAATTCTAAATATGCAATTCCAGCAATATCTCTGCTGCACCATGCTGACCACTAGAGAATGAGTTTGCAGTGTTGATGGTATTGGCATGTGCGTATGTATGCATGTCCATCTATGTACATACATCAAAATAAATTGATTTTATTTTGATGCTAAAATCATCCACTCTTTGAAGTGATTTTTTGTTCATCATGTTGTGAATCTCGGTGAGATAAAAATAAATCCTTTTAAATTTTTGTTAGACAAAAGTCTGAATTAGTAAAGCTTTACTGAACTGAGTGTCAGGGGTTACTGCTTTGCTCCCCAGGCAGTTAGTGAGGTTTTGTCCTGTCCCACAGCACTGCCAGAGCTCTAACCTGCCAGGCAGGAGCTTCGCTTATGGTTTCACTGCAGGTGTTCAGTACTTTGGGCAGAACGTGGCCTGTCCAGCTGCAGAGAAGGTATGATGATTTTCACTGGAGTGTTCTGATATCTACGGATGCAAGAGTGTAAGAGCTAAGTTTTCTACTAACTGCAGTTCAGCCTGTATTAACTGGCTTCTGTTTCTGAGGAAGTGGGCGTTTCCTGCATTTTTATGAAGTAAAGTAATGAAGTTTTAAATTGTTGTGTAGTTGTCACCTAACAGATCTTGTATTGTAGTCCAAACCAGACATGAAGCAGACTGACTTTCAAGGCTGTTTTCCAATGAATAATATGCCACATGCACCTTTTGTTTTGTGCTTTCCTACAGATAATTCGGGCAAACTGTCTGTATCTTCTTTGATTCCAATGGGCACTTTGGAGAAAGTGAAGAATTAATGCAAAAAACAATTCTACGTATTTGTATAATGCTGTCTGTATTATTAGAAATTTGTTGTACTTCAAAATTATCTCAGTTGTTGGCAGATTATGTGCGTTTCTTACCCTCCTTTAGTTTTGGGGTTTTTAAATGGCTGCAAAATTAAACTCTTGGGTTTTTTATCAGTGGGGTAGCTTACCCTACTTTGGGGATGGAGTCTCAGTACA
The DNA here is from genome assembly GCA_017589585.1 of Phylloscopus whistleri. Lineage (NCBI taxonomy): Eukaryota > Metazoa > Chordata > Aves > Passeriformes > Phylloscopidae > Phylloscopus > Phylloscopus whistleri. Next base: position 4,466,125 of record JADMLD010001555.1, on the reverse strand, counting down.
GCAGCAGTGCTGTGTGGCACTTTGTTTAAGGCCATCCAAGAGCACTATATGTTGACTTTTAAAGGGTAATTAATATTTCACTGTTATGAGAGGTATAAACTGGTAAAATGTTCTGTGATCAGTCACTTCCCTGTTTTCAAAGATGTGTCAAGATACCAAGAGTGACCCCCCCCCAGCCTGTGACATACTTGATTGCAGTTTTTCTTTGATATAGACAGTGCTAATTAGTGTGGCTGTTGTAAATCTGAGTCTAATGCAAATGCAGTCTGTAAGGAGTAAGAGTGATGAAAAAACTTCCATGATCACATCTGATAAGGTTACATTCCTAGGTTAAAATTCTCTTAAATGATGATACATACTTGCAGTTATGTCCTGAGTTCTCACACAGATGGTGGAGATACTAGCTCCTACAAAATGCAAGGAAGGAGTACATTGATTTATACAAAAACCTGTTTATTTTCTTGCTGTTGCTCTGTGTTCTGAGCAGTAATGTATGGAGGGAGTATCACAGAATCATTAAAGTTGAAAAGACCTCCAAGGTCATCGAGTCAAATCTTCAAGTGATCACCACTTTGTCAAACAGACCAGAGCACTGAGTGCCACATCAAGTTGGTTCTTTAACGCCTCCAGGGATGGTGACTCCACCACATCCTTGGATAGCCTGTTCCAATGCTTAACAACCCTTTCAGTGAAGAAATTCTTCCTGATTTCCAACCTGAATCTTCCTCAGCTGCAGATTGAGACCATTTCCTCTTGTTCTGTCACTTGTTGCCTGGTAGAGGCATTTTTGGTGTCATGGAGTACTTTGTTTTGTGTTTGTCTTAATTTTCATTATGACCCTCCTAGCTTTTCCATGTATTTCTGTTCTCAGACATGCTACAACAGTATTGGTTTGTAATGTGGGTTTTTTTCCAAGGATTCCTTGTTGCTGAGCTAATTTAAGAAAATGCAAAGGGATCTTTTCTCACACCTTAGTGTGAGTTAAAATGAGTATAATTTGTGTAGTTCACCTGGCTGTGGGAACAGTGAATCATACTTCAGTGAGTGAAGGAAATTAAACAGGTGCAGACTTAGAAGCAGAAACTAATACTATGTTGGCAGACACACAGCTTCGTGTTATAGTTATACGATGCTTCTCTGCTGCTACCGTATGATGTCAGTAAAATTAAATACCTAACATGGTTTGTCAACATCTATTCTTGTTCTTTAAATTAAATAAGAGTTTTCATAGAACATAACTTTTAAAGCAAATTTCTTTTGAAGTCTAATAAGAATTGTTAAGTGCCTATCACTCTGATGTTCACAGGTTACTTCAATGACCACTTTTGTTTGAAGATACAGGGCAGTGATCCACTACTACTAAAGCCATTCTGTGGCCTACATTTGCTGTATAAAACCCTGATGAACAAATGTAATGCAGATGCAAAGAGAATTTATATGATTCTTTTGAGTGTGACTGCATCATCTCCTACAGAAAGACATGAGGCTCAACACAGAGCCCTTCTAGGACTTAGTGAACCTGGTGTCCAGTTTTGGCCTGTGCCTTCAGCCAGTTTCTTGGATACATAATAGCTATGAAAACCTTAAACACTTTGACCTACTTTTGAGAAAAGGTTAAGAGAGGACCTAATCGTAGACAGGTGCTCAGACTCAAATTTTACGGGACTTTGCCCTAACTTTACACTAACTCCTAGGCATGGGTGAAAGAAAGCTAAAGCAAGACGAAATGCATTACTTTTTAACAATGAGTGTACCTGACATTGCTTTGAGTTTACAGAATCACAGAAAATTCTGATTTGGAAGGGACCCAAAAGGATCATTGAGTCCAGCTCAAGTTGCTTAGTTCTCAGTACCCCCAAATGCTTGAGTTTATATATTGCAAATAAAACTGTCATAATTCTAAGCTATTGTCCTGTATGATTACACTGAGCCTGAATAACACAGATTCCCTCTGCATGTGCTGAGATACCATGGAAGGTACTGGATGGGAATTCTGACTGAGCATGATTTCTTTTTCTTCTTCATCTGTGCTAATTCTGTAAGGAATTATTATGCATGTAAGTTTCATTATGACTGTCTGGTTAACTGCAGAGATAATTGTTTTTCTTTAGACCGTACAGTGGATGTGTCCAAAGTTAATTTGTGCTTTAAAGTACCTCCTCGCTTCAATTTAATGCTATATACCTGACTCCAAAAGAGATGAGGTTAGGGAGATATTTCAACTTCAAGGAAGCTGTTAAAAAACGGAGGGGTTCTTACTAGTCTTTTCAAACTGGAGATCTCTTCCCGGACTCTTTCAGAAATGTTTCAGCCATAAATTCTTCACATCAGTCTTGAAAGTGCTACTGGTCTGTCAGCACTGATGAATAATTGAGTATTGTTATGGTACAGTACGCTGCTGAATATTATTTTGATTATTGTTACTAGAATTTTATTATGGAGCTGCTAACTTGATCCTATATACAAAGAAAATAAAACCTTCTTGTGTATGGGAATATAATCTATGGATTACTTTTATTTTCTAGATAGTGACATTCGGGACTTTTGTAAATAAGATCATTTTTCTTCTGGCTCTTTTTCACCAATAAAACATGGTGAGTGGTGCCTGCTTCTCTGATGTGTGTAATGCCTGGATTTTCCCCCAGGTATTGCTTTCCCAAATTGATACAAGGAAGTTGGGATGCTCTGGTACTAACCCTGCCAAAATTACTGCAGCCTCAGTGCTGTTCTGCTACAGTTCTGCCTGCTCCTGAATGGGATGTCCATTTATAATCTGGTCAGTTCTCCTCTAGCTGGAGATTTAAGGTTGTGGCTGAAACTGGAAGAAGGGTTCCCTTCTGTCCACTGCGGCTGTATTTCAAAATTCTTGTCGTTTAACCCCAGCTTTCCACAGATGTTTTCAAGGTCACAGGAAGCATGTATCTGCAAAGGAAGAAACTAAGGTGGAAAAGTAGTCACAAGAGTGTGCTGTAGCTTGTTCTCTTTTAAGAGCAGATGGGTATAGAATCTTGTTGTGCAGTGCCTTTTAGGCAGTGTGTACTTGACCGGTTTGCTTGCTTTCAAAGCAATGCTGAAAGCAATGTTCCCTTGATCCCCGTTGCAGGTTTTTACTGCTTTTCTGCTACACTGATGAACAGACTTACAAACCTTTAACTCCATCATCCTCTCAACTCACTGCCAGGATGTGCTGTTTACTCCTAGCATCTTGAGCAAAATAAGCTTCTTTGTTTCCCACAAGGATGTAGAGTTACTTACAGATATGTATATGCCTATGGAGATAATGGGGTGTTCTAACAGTCACAGTGGATTCCTATCTCCTTGGTGTCCTTCTGGTTCTCACGCTTTCTCTGCTATCTGTTTACAGTCCATTTTCAATGTGTGGCCATGTCCAGGGATGGTGAATTCATCTAGAGATGCCATGATGAAAAGAACATAATTTTCCACCATTGGAAGGCATAAAATGTCCATCTTCTTTCTTCTCAAGTGCCTATCCTTAATTTATTCCTTCTGCCTAGGCCAGTGCTAGTGGTGACAATTTATATTTTAATATTTTCTCCAGGAGTAAGTTTTTCTCCATTTTGCTGGGTAAGAGCTCTTAGGGAAGTATGAGACAAGGAGAAACGCTACTGTCTGTATGTGACAAGCTTTCTGTACATCCTGGACTGGAATGCCAAATTATTGCTGCTGGGGACTGGTCTTCTGGTTTGTACACAGTCTCTGGCCCAGGTAACTTGTCCATTCATGTCACTTCAAGTCAAGAAAAACTCTTCCTCCATTTAACTTAATCAGGAATGGCTGGTGTTGCATCTGTGCATAGCTAATAAGCCCTACAAATTAAAGGTTTCCTGCGTTGGGTTTCCAAGAAGCTTGTTGCCCTGTCAGACACAAAGGTGATAGATTGTGATGGTGCATTCCCTCCTCCCTGGTGAGTCTTTAAGTGACCTTAAAACACTCATTTGTAACGCAAACATGCATCCAACTGCTGGAACACCTGTCTTCTGCATGGGACTGGGATAGTGGTTCTCTGCACAACTGCCAGGGATGAAGCAGAAAAGCAAAGTTAATCTTGCCATGTTAATCTTCCAACTACCCCACAGCTGGGATAGGTTATGTGTTGTGCTGTTTTATTTTTGATTTGTATCAGCTCACAACTCTGAACCGTTTTGTAGTTTTGTTTGCTGAATAAAAGAACTGTCCTGCCAAAGCCATCTCTGAATGGATTGCTGCAGTCATATCGCTCCTGGTAGCCATCTTGCAGTCCTTATTTCCCACCTCAGATATAAGAGCCTATAAAATGTCTTTTTTCTTGATTTTACATCTCAGCCAAAAAACTCAAATGAAGTCCCGTTTATCCATTTTAATGGGTAATGACACTGGTAAGTTAGAGAACATGTTTAGCAAGTCTGATAACTTGATTTTGAATGCTCTGTAAGAGTTTTTGCCAGTTTTCTAAGTCAAACATAATGTCCAATCAGGAGGCAGGCTTTCTTGTGTCTGCTGAAAAGTTCCATTTGTGAAGGTTGTGAATGTTAGTTTTAAGTGAGGGTCAGCTGATAGAGCTCCAGTGCTTCCTTTCAGGCTTTTTATCCTATTTCTACCTGTTGATTTTCTTTTTAGAATACCTGAATTTTCATAATTTGATTTAAATTGTTCGTATGTCCCATTACAGCATGTAACATAATAGAAAAAAAAATCCACTAGTATATTGTGATACATTGGATATGCTTCCTGCATCTGAAGTCAATGGATGATGTTGAGATCTGTTTGTTCAATTGGAAAAGCAGGTATGGTAGCAATATTATGTCTTCAGACTTCTCCATTAACAAGAACTAGAATAGCAATAAAAGTCTAAAGGTGCTTGGGCACTTGATTAGTGCCCAGTCTTGGAAATTTAAGGTAATGTTGCAGATTGACATTCTCAGGCTGATAATGTATGTGTGCGTGCTTTTTACAATAGTAATCTGTGAAAAGTGCTTTTCTTTAGCTTTTGTTTGGGACTCTATACGTTTCTTTAAGGGCTCTTTGAATGTTCTTTCCTGGCATTTGAGTACCCCTGCCTTTTAAGTTAGGTTAGAATTTAAATGTCAGATTATTCTAGCTAGGAAATCACTGCTGTGTGTGATGAGATTCAAAGTTCACATCATGGTTTGTTAAAAACAAAAATTAAAATCATAAAATATGGGGTTTTTTAAATTGCAAGTCCACTTTTGTTTCAAGTGCACACACACACATGCCTGTGACTTTTCCTTAGGAGATTTTTCAAACTTCATGAAGTACCTTCCAGCAATCATTCTTGTGAAATTTAACAATTTAACAAATTTAACAATTTAACAAATTTAACAAGTTCCCCGCAAGTAGCTTTGTAATACCTGGCTTGAACATCTACTCAGGGTTCTGAAGTGTTTACCTTGCCTAATGACTATAAAATTGATATTCTTTTGGGAGGATGGATTGTTCTGCACTTCTTGCCAGGGAATGAAATTGCAAAGTTTCTTTGAGGACAGACTGTCCGAGGGAGACTGTGATGTATTCTGAGCAATTGCATTGTGAAAGTTGCAGAGGGATAATTCAAAGTATAGAAATGCAAGAAATGTATAGATTAAGACTCTACATTTTTATTATATCGAGTATTTATGCTAAATGTTTTGTTGCAATGTACCTTTAACAGATCAATGTGGTGATTTAACTTAAACATTTGCAAGCATTTGTTTTTGAAATGGAAAATTCAGTATTTATTGTCTGTTTTAAATCTTCTCATTTTTCTTTCAGATTACTCTTTACATCTGTAGAAATGGACAGCAGCAGTTTCATTCAGTTTGATGTGCCAGAGTACAGCAACACTGTTCTGAGCCAGTTAAACGAGCTCCGCTTGCAAGGGAAGCTGTGTGACATAATCGTGCACATCCAGGGTCAGCCGTTCCGCGCCCATAAAGCTGTCTTAGCTGCCAGTTCTCCGTATTTCCGTGACCATTCAGCATTAAGCACCATGAGTGGCCTATCTATATCAGTTATTAAAAACCCCAATGTTTTTGAACAGTTGCTGTCTTTTTGTTACACTGGAAGGATGTCCTTGCAGCTGAAGGACGTTGTCAGTTTTCTGACTGCAGCTAGCTTCCTACAGATGCAGTGTGTCATTGACAAGTGCACACAGATACTGGAGAGTATCCATTCGAAGATCAGTGTTGGTGATGTTGATTCTGTCACTGTTGGTGCCGAAGAAAATTCAGAGAATCGCAATGGCGTTAAAGACAGCAGCTACTTTGCCAACCCTATTGAGATATCTCCTCCCTATTGCTCTCAGGTGCGACAATCAACAGCAGGCAGCGATCTTCGGATGGAAACTACTCCAGGCAAAACTCTTCGTAGTCGTCTGCAAGAAGAAGGGCATTCAGACCGAGGGAGCAGCGGGAGTATCTCTGAATATGAGATTCAGATTGAAGGTGATCATGAGCAAGGAGACCTGATAGTAAGGGAAAGTCAGATTGCAGAGGTGAAAGTTAAAATGGAAAAGTCTGACAGGCCAAGCTGCTCTGATAGCTCTTCCCTTGGTGATGATGGATATCACACTGAAATGGTGGATGGAGAGCAGGTGGTGGCAGTAAATGTTGGTTCCTATGGGTCTGTTTTACAACATGTTTATTCATTTACCCATGCCTCATCACAGGCTACAGGTGTGTCAGAAACCTTTGGAAGCCTGAGCAATACAAGTCCTTCAAGGTCAATGCTGAGCTGTTTCAGAGGGGGTCGTGCACGTCAAAAACGAGTACCTACGGGTCACTTGCATAGTGATGTCCAGGGCTTGGTGCAAGGGGCTGACAGTGAATCCATGGTGAGTAATCCAGGATATGAAAATAGTCCACGGGAAAGAAATGCAAGAGGTCATTGGTATCCATACAATGAGAGGCTAATTTGTATTTACTGTGGCAAATCTTTCAACCAGAAAGGGAGCCTTGATCGACACATGCGATTGCACATGGGAATAACTCCTTTTGTGTGCAAGTTTTGTGGAAAGAAATATACCCGTAAGGACCAACTTGAGTATCATATTCGTGGTCACACAGATGACAAACCCTTTCGCTGTGAGATCTGTGGAAAATGTTTTCCTTTCCAGGGTACACTAAACCAGCACTTGCGAAAAAATCACCCAGGGGTTACAGAAGTAAGAAACAGGGTTGAGTCTCCAGACAGAACAGAAGCATTTGTGGAACAGAAAGTAGATAATGATGCTTCAGCTTCTGAAGCCATGGATTCTAGTATGGAAATTCATGCAATGTCTAACACATCTGATTAAAATCTTACATCTAAGTGAAACACAGACAAGCACATTACTAATGTATTTTTGAAGTATTTTATTCTTTTAGTAATCTTCAATACAAGTGTAACAGCCCTTTGATTTTCCTGACCTTCTGGAAATCAGTTAGAAATGGTTTCTGGAGAAGATTTCAGAAGTATTGTCTTTGTTTTTGAAGGAGGATGAATTGTTTGGGGTTTGTTTTTTTATATTTTAGGATGCTCAGAATATAAAGACAGTGCACTGGGGGAAGTCTAGGAAGAGTCTGCTGAAGTGTCTCTGCTGATTGATCTGGTGAGACAAAAATGCCAGTGGAGAAAGATTTTAGAATAAAATTGGCAGCTCTGCTGAATGCTCAAAGAAGCTGTAATTTCCTTTTTTTTTTTTTTAATCCTGTTGCTGGTAATGAGTTACACAGCAGTGGGGAGAGAGAATATTACAGCTTTAATTCCTCTTCTGTCTCAATGAAGTATGTTCACTCTTACTAACTGGTTTTGGTAGTGAGTCTGTTTATATATATAAATTTGCTTTATATATATAAAATGCTTTCACTTTTCCTGTTCTGGTTGAGGTGAATGTAAACCTATGTCAAGGCTAATACCATATGCCACTCTATCATCTGTTAGGACTCCTCTCTGCTTAGGGTTTAGAATTTTGGACTTTGGGAGGATGGTTTTGGTTTTAAACGAATGCTGTTTGGTATTCATTTTATTAAACTATTACTTTGTGTGCAAAAGTGAGCAAAGTGAATTACCTTGTTTTAATAGCTTTGCTTTATAACATATGTAAACCAAATGCCATAAATCTATTAAACTATGGTTAAATTGTTTAAAGGTTTTGTTAGTTGTCTAGAATGCAAGCTGGACAACCTGTGGTGCTGACCTTTTTATATATAGAGAGATAGATATATCTATATATATATATATAGATATACACACACACACACACACACACATATATATATATATATATATATAAAAATTAGCAAACCTAAAAGTAGCATTGTGGTCTAAAATGTGTTTTTACTGGCCTCAGAATCTACCTTCATTTCGTACTGTAGAACCATACCAGGTAATTAAACTGAACTTCATCACTCTTCATGGTTGATTAAAACATGAGAGAGATGTAGTTTAAGCCACAGTATTTCCAAGCAGTATTTTAATAGGTCTCTTCACAGAGAGCTGTTTTCAGGTGCATGTTGACTTCCTACTTTAATCTCCGAGTGATATGCCAGCACTTGGAATTTGTACTTTTTTTTGTATAGAAAAACAAATACTCTATGGGAATTTTGAGCAATATGTTATTTCATGTGTATTACAGAGTTGCTATGGCTTCTCTGTATTTTCAGTGGATTTTTCTCTATAAAGGAGCTACCAACAACTTTTAAAATAATATAAATCTTTTTTGTTTCACCAAATACGTGTTTTAAATATGGTGCTAACTTCATAATTTAGGTCAGTATAATATATAAAATGTGAAACATAATCATAATGGTCAAGAAAAAAAGAATCCCCAAAAAAATCCAAACAAAAGCCCTCCCTATACAAACCAACTCCCCCAAACCCCAACCAAACAGGAAAAACAAAACAAATAAATGAAAAAAAAAAACCCACCAAAAAACAGAACCACAAAAAACCCAAAAAAAACCAAACAACAAAACCCATACCACAAAAAACCAATGGCTTAAGAGACCTCAAAAGCATGGTCTGGCAAACACTACTGTTTAACATTCTACCTGATGAACAGAATTAAGTATTAAATTAATCACATACTTCTTTAGAATACAGGTTTTATATTATTGGGTCATATGTTTGTTTAGCTGATACTGCAAATACATTTGTGAACGTGCTGTTTAACTCCCGAAAATTAGAAAATAAAAGCTCATTTCTAAATTATTGGAAAGAAAAAGGTAAGTTTGCTATCTTGTAAAACTTTCTGGCCCCTGTGAAGCTGGGGCATATTTGTGCAGTAGCTTTATTAAATACACTAGTTCTTAATATTGTGACAGTCTGCAATAAGAATTAATTTCTCAAACATGGATTTACAGTATAACCTCCGCCTGCTCCATTGGAGCATATTCAGTTAAATTGAGTACATCGTTTGCCTCTTTGTCCTAAAACTCCGTAAATAAAGAGGCAGGGGGTGGGGAGATGTTTCTCTCCTAGAAGCAACAACAGAAACTTTGTTTCCAGTAAGGGAAGGGATAGTCTGTGTCTAAGGCAGGTAGTCTCTATGTTTACCCACCTGAAAACATGGTGTTTCTGATACAGTTTTTTCCTTGAGTGTTTGTTTCAAGTAATCAAATGCAAAAGGTATGTTTTGATAAATTAAGTTCAAGACATGCAAAATCCAAGAAATGTACAGTTATTCTTAACCCTTTATCTTGAACCTGTGCTGTGGTGCCTTTGGTGTGACTTTTTCCCTGGAAGGATGACTTGAGGATAGCAGGATATGGGTACAAATTTATATTTCTTGAATTTCTCTGTGTCACAATCTTAGCATTATTTAAATCTAGTTCTTTGTATTTGTAAATGTATTAAAATGGTTTGAGTTTACCAAAGAGTGACTTATCCAAAATTGTCTGAGACAAAAGCAAACAAAAAACCAACATCATGTTGATTGTACAGGTTCAGGTTCAGAGCATTGTAACAGACTGTTAAGGGGCAGGAAATGATCCATTTTTCTACAAGCTGTGATTCAGCAGTGTGCAAGTCCTGCTCGCCCCGGCTTGTGCCGGGCGCGCCGTTCCTCCCCACGCGGGCAGCGTTCCTGACTCCAAGCCATAGTCCAGCTCTGCCGGCCGGCAGCGCTCCGGCCGCCCCGGGCTCGGGCAGTGCCCCGTGCGCAGCTCTGCCGGACACCAACGTCACCCTTGGCAGCAGCAGTGCCACTGTGCCTTGTCACATAGCGGGGTGCCAGGATCAGCACTGTCACAGACACGAGGCATGACCTGATGGTTATGTCACCAGCCCACCGAGCAGGAGCCATTACTGTAACAAATGGTGGAAACACTGTACAGGGTCTCGTGTCTGTGCAGTTCCCAGCACAGAGCTGTTACACATTTCATTTACAATAAATGCAGAAGTCAATAAAATATGTGAAGAAATATTTGACAGCAAAATAAGTAATGAAATTACATAGGCTGGTTCATAATTGAGTCTCTTCTTAATCTACCTTTTTAATTCTAGACAAATGTGAAAACAGTGACAGTGTCCTTTCCTCTAGATGCTTAACCTATTCTGACAAACTGTGAAAATAAAGGATTTTATACCTTTGCTAATGTTTTTGGTTTAAAACTATTATTTTAGTTTTCTTTATCAATTACCTTCTATATTATTTCTTTTAAACTTGTAAATACATTTAGAAAACAGCTTTGTAAATACTTAGTGTATTAAAAGTTCAGCTTGGTCACTAAGGCCTCAAGATTGGCTCTACTTTCTGAGTGTGAAATCTTTCTGTAGCATAAAGGATACTCTCAGTTCACTGTCAGCAGGGTAGACTGTAGGCCTAAACTAAGAGTTTTAATGCAGTCTTCCCCAGCATAAATTCATGTTTTATGCTGAAGCCTTTGGTTTACTTTTAGACAACACAATGAGGCCTCTTAATATGTTTAGGCTGAATTATGGGAAGAACAACAGGAATAAAATCAAGGGCTGGGAAAATATTGAATAAGCTTTACCTTTAAATATATATATATTATTTGAACTTTTGTATTAGTTTACTGTGATTCTTTTATTGTCATTTTTCTAAACAGGTTTCACATGAAACCATTAAAAGGGACTCAAATATGCAACACCTAATCTATTTTCCAAGGGAATTTTACCCTTGAATGGTGCTTTTTGACTGGTCAGGGTTATTTATTAAATTTTATATTTGAAAATATTTGGGGAATTATGTAAATTCTTTATATGAATCTCTTTATTTCATGAATTGTAAATTTCATAATACTCAGTGATCAAATTGGAAGTTTAGTAAAGTCATTCAAAATGTTCAAACTTTATAATCTGTGTGCATTTTACATATATTTTATCAAGTGCCAGAATACTTGTATTTAATGTTGTAGATTTAATACTACTTGCACATCCCTGTGGCAGCATTAACTTACGTTATGCAAGTTTACATTAAAAAAAAAAAAGCTAAACAAATAAGTAAGCCTGGGACACGTGTTCCTGTATTTCTTCAGGGGATGTGAAGCCACGTATCACTGACTGAGCAGGTTTGTTTCTTGCTCCTGTAGCTCACTCCTGCTATGGCAGATACAGAACTGCTGACTCCCATTCCCACAGGCTAGGGTTTCAGCCTTTGGAGTCAGCCCAAGAACCTCTGGTTGTAGATCTAGTTAGAGGTAGAGCTCTTGCACGATTTTAACAGTGTTTGTTTCTGACTGAAAATTTGTATTTTTAAATAATTTTTATTTGTATGGTTATTTTTCAAGATAAATAATTGAACACTTTGAATGACTTGACTTGGTGTCATTATCTTGCAATATAAACCGGGAACCTCACACCTCTGCACTTCATCGCCACGTGAAGTAAATGAAGCTAGCTAAGCTGATGCTGTAAGAACTAGTAACTTGCCATTAAGGATTATTTTACAGCATGAACTTTAATATATTTATTCAAATGATATTTTACTCTTGTATTCACTTTGTTTTTAGATTTGTGACATGAATATTTCTGTGCTGCTTTATTTTGTTCTGATGAATTTGTTTCTTGCTTGTAAATTGCTTTTTTTATGGTATAAAGTCAATTGGAATTGCTGTTTGTAAATTAAAATGCTTCTAGAGCAAGTCTGTGTTGTCAGTGTCTACATTTAGATATTTAATTACCAAGGGGCTTGAATTTTCGATGCTATTACTGAAGCGTTACAAGAGGCATTTTAATATCGATCTACCAGCTAGAAATCAAGTCTTTAGAGACAACTACTCTTGAAGTTTCTGTTTTGCCAGCATTAATTCTTAGTTCTGAACAGATGATCATTTGAGTTGTGTGCTCCAAAACCTCATCCAACTTTCAGAGCAAAACGAAATACCCTGCCAGGTGGTGGCAATCCATCCATGCCATTCCAAGGCAGGTCTTTGAGGAGGTACGTCCTGCTTCATTCCTACAGCAGCATTTATGTTTGATGTTCTGCCACATATATCTGTAGGGCTGATGCTACTCCCAACAAGTATAGATATACTCCTCCTCACCCACAAACTTGAATTTAACAGGAGCAGGCCCAGTGCAGCTGTAGGCCATGGTTATCTTGACTGGCAGTGGGATTTGGAGGGACTGGAATTGAGTGGGTTAGTCTCTGAGTATGTCAGTGTAGCTATTCCAACAAAACCTTCCTTTCAAATCCCCTTCTTATAAGGTCAAGTAATGCAGAATGGGGTAAACAAGACCTGACTGTTAGGAGTGAGATAAACGTACTGTTGCACTGGTGTCCAGGCCACTGAGATGATCAGTGCCTGGAGCATCTCTGCTGTGGAGACAGGCAGAGAAAGCTGGGAGTGCTCACCTGGAGGAGGCTCTAGGGAGACCTCAGAGCCCCTTCCAGCGCCTAAAAGGGCTCCAGGAGAGCTGGAGAAGGACTGGGGACAAAGGCCTGAAGTGCCACGACAAGGGGGAATGGCTTCTTACCGCCAGACGGCAGGGCTGGATGGGATATTGGGAAGGAATTCTGTGTGAGGCCCTGGCACAGGGTGCAGAGAGCAGCTGTGGCTGCCCCTGGATTCCTGGAAGTGTCCAAGGCCACTTGGATTGGGCTTGGAGCAACCTGGTTCACTGGAAGGTGTCCCTGCCATGGCAGGGAGGTGGAATGAGATGAGCTTTTAAGGCCCTTCCAACCCAAACCATTCTGAGTCTATGAATGTTCTGAAATACCTGAATTTTTCTTGTCCTAGCTGGCACATCTGAATTCAGTATTATGGGGAAAAGAGGCACAGAGGTTGGATATTTGTTTTAAAAGAGCTATGAAATACCACTTTCAGCAAAGCAGAAAATGAAGACAAAGATTTTGTAAAAAAGTTTTGTTAAGACGGCTAAGGAAAAAAAAAATGGTTTAGGTTAAAAAGAACCCGTTCTATTCACCTGATCTTTGTGTACATGCAGACACAGGCCCCATTGCTTAACTTCTCATAATGCAAACTTCTTGAAACAGGTTGAGGGGAAGGCAGAATAGCCAATGAACATGACAATCGGAATTTATACTCTTCCAACAATAATCATGCAGAGAAAATGAAGCCACATCCCATGGATGCTACATTTCATGAACTATACGAAGTAGCATAGTACATTTGTATTGTGCATGGGTTTAGGAAAAATTTAAATTTAATATTTTGTCAAAAGTCAGTGGAATTATAGATAGGAACATTTCATTAAAATTTAGGGAAATTACATGGCAGATGACAGCTAAAGTAACATTACTTGTCTCTGCATTCTTTTCCACCAGAGGGTGCTGCTGGCTGTGGTTTTTTTTGTTGTTGTTGTTTTTTTAAATATGTTATGTAGGGGTCATTTAAGGTGCCGTATGTAGCAGAAACCTAAAATAGGAATAAAAAAAGAGGTTTCCAGTGCTCATTATGACACCTTCAAGAGGAGCAGGTGCTGGGTGATTCCATTGTTAAGAGAGCAGTGTTTATACCCAGGATTTCGGAGGCTGTCCTGCTGTGCTGCATGAGACCTACCTGGGCAGTGAACACCACCATTTTACAGTATTTACCATTTTAAAGTGTCAGTTTGTTAGCTCTGACAATCTCATAATCATTCAGATAAGAAGTTAACTAGTTTTCAGATAGTTTTTTACCAAATTCATGTAGAAATACCAGTAACTAATGCATATTTTTCAAAGACTGTAGCCCAGGGACTGCTGTTTTAATGTCCTGGTACAGTGATACAGGACTGAGCAAGAAACATTTTGCCAGAGAATTCTGTACTTTTGCTCTAGTGGGAACTGATGCTATAAGTATTAGAGGAAAGTGTGTTGCTTGGCAGTACACCAATAGGATGAACTCAAATAAGAATAGCCTATTAAATGATTGGAGATTCATATGAAATTCATTTTCCTTAGCCTCTCTGAGGGGGAGGGAATTGTAGGGAAAATAAATACTTTCTATTTAGTGCCTTTGGCTTTTATATAGTTATTGCTGTGGTGAGCATCAGGACTAGTGAGCACATCTCAAATCTATGTTTGAAGTTGTTTTTATAGTTTATTCTCAAATTGATTTTTTTTCTGCCTTGAATAGCACACTCATACACTCTTAGTTGTGATGTCTAAAGATGTTTAAACTGCTCTGAGTTTGATAGCTACTGAAAAGCTGTAGTAACCAGGAGACTGGAAAAACACCTTTTAAATATATTTTGGGCATCATGCAGCATCTCAAAGCTTCCTCTGCATACTCTCACTAGACTTTTGTCCTCTGACATGCAAACCTGCAGGCCAGTCTGATGGGCAGGGTGGAATCCTGCATGTAGCTACCAGTCCACAGAGCCAATATTTTCCTGTACTGATGCCTACACACACTGCCTGAACGTTGCTTTTAGAGAAGCTGTAAATCAGAGAAAGGTGTACCATCCTTTTGCCTCGTAGCTCCAAGTACCACTCTCAATTACCAAGAAGTCCACAAAGCTCTGTTCGATTACCTTGGAAGAACACACGCGGTCACTGCCTTGCAGCATCATCACCCGGACTTGAACCTGAACCTGACCCCGGTTTTAGTTTGGAGGTTCCTAGAGGTTCGTCGATGCTCCGGGGAGAGCGAGGCAGAGCCCATGCTGCGGCGAAGGGACGCGAACGCGAACGAACGGCACTTCACTGACTCTTCCCCAGGAGCGGCCAGACGCGCTGCTCGGGGCCGGGCCGCGGCCGGGAGGGACGCTCGGGCTTTTCGGAGGCGCTGCCCGGAGCCCGGGGGCGGTTCGCCCCGGGTTCGCCCCGGGTTCGCTCCGGGTTCGCCCCGGGCCCCGCCGACCTCACTGAGCTGCGTGCGCGGCCGCGCTGCCACCGCCAGGGGGCGCGGGCGAGGCGGGCGCGGCGAAGGACGGCGCAGCAGCACCTGCGCTCGCGCGCTCCCGCCCCGCCCGCGCCCATTGGCGCGCGCTCCCGCGCGGGGAGGCAGTTGGCTGGCGCGCGCGTCAGTCCGCGCGCCCCGGCCCCGCCCCGCGGTCCCCAGCCGGGCCGGGCCGCGTCCTCGGCGGCGCTGAGGGTGCCTCTCTCTCCGAGGGAGCTCGTGGGCGTTGCTGGGGGCACCGGGCCCCGAACAGGTGAGCCGCGGACGAGCCCCGCGTGCCCAGCCGAAAAGATTGGACCGGCCGCCACAGCCCCTACTCCCTCCGCCTTCTGCCGTCCCCGCTCCGGGTGTGTGTTGCGGGCGGAGCTCTGCGGCGACGGGCCTGGATGGGCGCCCACCCTCCGGAGGCGCCGCTTGCGGGAGGTCGGCGGTTCCCGGTCCCCCGAGGGACGGCGCGGGGCGCTGCCGCATCGCCGCCTACCGTGGCGGGTCCGGGAACCTCCTGCGCGGGGCGCGGCAGGTGCGCGGGAGGCGGGGGCGACGCCGGGCTCTGGCGGGGCCGGGCGGCGCTTCCCCGCTCCGCGAGCGCCCGAGCTGCCCCGCGGCCTCTCCCCGCCCTGCGATGTCACTCCGGCGCGGGGCCTGCGGTCCCCATGGGCCTACCCGCCCGCGGGGGCTCCGGGGCTGGCCCGGTGCGGTGAGGCGGGGCGGGCACGTGCAGTTGGTGCTGTAGCTGCAGCTGCAGTTGGCGGCGCGAGTCCGGGCGGACAGCGGGGGCAGCTTTGGTACGGTTGTGGGGTGTAAAGGGAGCAGATGGAAACCACCTAGGGTTGGCCACGTCCTCCTCTGTCTTCAGCAATAAATTTGAAAACTATCTGCATATGGTGTGGATGAAACGATGTGGGTTTTTTAAGAGCCTTGACTGCTATCTGTTTTCAAATCACTTCAGATAGGTTTTGGTCTAGCTTCTGCAAGGCTTATGTCACCCTAGGGCTTTGGCATATAGTGGATGGAGAACGGAGGGATGTTGAAATTCTTGGTTATAGAAGTACATCATGCCTTTCGTCTGTGGTTTGTTGTTCTGAACCCAATAAAACGGAACATATGTATTCTTGGAATACTAATTATTGAAAAAATTGAAACCCATTGGTGTCTCTGAAATACAGGAGGATAATCCTTGCCTCAGAAATCTTATCTATGAATGTTGCAATCTGTCTTTTATGTCCAGCTTTGATAGTCAGATATTTTTTCTGGTTTTGACCATTCATGCCCTGCCCAGTTGATATTCTTCATGTCTGAGAAGGACGGGAAGCTGCTGTAAAGGGCAGAACTACACACACTTGTTTGTTCATTTTCTGTATGTTGCCCATGCTGCATGATGTAGCACCAGACTGAAGAAAACCAACCACAAAGCACTTTCAAACCAAGTCATTTCATCCATTTTTCTGTTTATTTGCCTTATTTTAATGAAGGAAAGACATCTAGAAGTTCAGGTGCATAGTAATTACAAGGTTTGTACTTTACTAAAATGCCAAATACATTTACTAAAATGTACTATGTGATGCGGGGCAGGCAACAGGCATCGTGTCTGCAATTTGATTGAAATACTTCAGTGGATGCTAACCCATTCTTAACTTGTCATTTTGATTTTTCTATGAACTACAATCATTTGCTCATGCAAGGAGTGTCTACTGGATGAGTTTTGGGTGTTTCAAAAGAATAATGCTTTTCCAGCAAAAGCTAGCTTGCTTCGATGCCAGTAGGAATTGCATATATTTATAGTCTAGAAGATAGGCTATTTTAAGGTGGAAGTTCCCTAATGATAAAGGAGAGCAGGGACTGTAGTAGAGGCACAATTGTAACACCAATTGATCTGCAGTGATTTTTACCTTTATCAAAGCAACATGGGCTTTAATGGGATTTTCCTGTCAGTCTATATGAAAGAAGCTGCCTTTGAGATTATTTTGTTCTCATTTGGTGCATGATTTTATTAATTACACCAACTTCATAAAAGTTGGTATACCAACTTCATAAAAACTGGTGTAAGGCAAAAGAGGAGAAAAGGGAAAGGCTATGCCTAATATAAATGTTACCAAAATGAGTTACTAAGCAGTATTTTTCTCAGGTTTGTTGCTGATCATGTTTGGTGGAAGAGCTATGGCTTTATCTGCTGATAGAGAGATAAAAGAATTACTGTGTTTGGGTTTGTGTCCATTTTGCTTTGTTTAGTTAAGCCTTGAAAAAAATGGTGTGAGGAGGAGTAGCATTAACAATTCATAAAGTGCCTTGAAAGAAGTGAGTGAAACCAATAAATAATGTGTGTTGGCTTGGACTTGTGTTGATCGACAGAGTGAGGAAGAGTTACATGCACATATTCAGAGTATATTTAGCTACAAAAATTATAGTATGTTGCTCTTCCCTCTGTGTTGTATGTGTAGTTCTTTTGAGTTTGGGAATTTATCACATACTAGTGAAACTAGAATGGAGAACTAGCAATGAAAGTCGTGAGGGAGAGTTAAGAATAAAAATACTACAGTCCATGTTTCTGGTGAGGAGTGCCCCGTTTGAGATTTCAGTTATAAAATAAATATCACCATAATCCTGTTTCCTGGTATTTACAGGAATGCTTTTAAACAAGAGATAAAACTGCTGAAAGCCAGAGCTAGACCCAGCAACAGACTAATGGAGGTGTGCAGCAAAATGGGTTGAGAGCACAGCTGCCTTATTCCACCGTAAGTATGCAATTGTATTTAAAGTTACAGGTATTTCATATTTTCACTTACATTTGATAACTAGAGATTACAGAAGTGTCTGTTAGTTCTCGTCTGTTTAGATAACTTGAGCTGTAGTAGTATTTTACTATAATTTGCAGGTATGTTTCTTTTCCTGTAACTGTTCCATGAAGATTCCCTTAAAGTGCAACTCCCCTAAACATATATCTTGGTATTCTAAGTTATTCAGGTTTGCAGACTTGCTTGAAGGGTAATGACTTTTGAAGGAGGACTTCTGCTGGAGAGAGCACTGCAGCTCTGTCTTGATATGGAATCTTGATGTAAAGATTTCTAGACACAGATAAAATTCCGGTCTATGCAAAGTTCTTTAAGTGGTTTCTAATTATTAGAAACCTGTTCTGTATTTCTTGTCTTAATTTGTTTAGGTAGCCAGATGGAAATCTTGCTACTATCTTTACTTAGTTAAATGTCACTTTACTGTATTTTTTGACTTATATAAATAATGTTGATTGTACTATTACTTTACTTCCTGATGCAGTAAGTAATGGTGCAGATAGAAGAATGGAGAGAAGAAAACACTTAAGAGTAAATTTGTAAATATAATAAATGGTCATTAGAGTGAGCTCAGTAATCAGTGGATATAGTAAAGATGGGGGGGACATAAGAAGAATAGCATTGGACATTCAAGCCAGCATTGTCAGCTTCCTTCTCTTTCATGGTTTTAGCAATTGAGGAGCATGTGAGTTTTGAAATAATTTTGACAGCCTTTTGTCATGAAATTTTGCATACAACTCTTCAATTAGAAAACTGAGACATTGCATTTGTTATAATTTTGAAAAATAAGACATCCTTATTTTTATTTAACTTGTAGAATGTTAGCTTACCTTTTTGGTATAATGACTGCCACAGGTGTCTTTGTATCCAGGTTGCCCTATGACAGCGACTTTGAAAAGCTGGAATTGTAATTGTTATAGGGCAGCTTAGTGACAACAAAGGGACCAATGACAGTCTAGTGTAACAGGTGACTAGTCCAGTAGAGCATGTCATAAATGCATGACCTGTGTATTAGGTGTTGTTTTTAATGTACTGTTAGTTGTAATTCAAATCAATTGTGTCATAAAACCCAAGTGTTTAGGACTTGGATTCTGAAGCTGTTTCTTAAACTCACCACAGCAGCTGCTTCTCTACTCACAGTCAAACTCATTTGAGTACATACGCTGGAGAGGTGGAAGCAGGAGAGTTGAGAGAATTTTAGAAAGGGAATTCAACTTTGAACGTGCTTTTTCCTGAATTAGACTTGATCCATTGGCAGGTATTGGGAGATGATGCAGGCTTCAGTTTTTTCCAGCCTGTTTACTCAGGGACAATGCTTGTTATTGAGGAATAGTTATTTATTTGAGTAGTTTCAGTTTATGGTCAGCTGAATTAATCCACAGGCCCATTTTATTTCTGTTACATTTTCATTTTTCATCATTAACTATTGTAAGAGACTTCTCAGAGAAGGATGTGCATGAAACTGCTAAATTGTTCATAGTGAATTTTATCTGTAGGTGGTACTGTTGCCTAAAGCACAATGAAATATATTAGGGACTTTCTGGTGAAATGGATACTGAAAATACACAAGTGTTTGCTTTGGAAGATCTTTAAAAAGCCATCACATTTCTATGACTAACCTTCTGTAGCCTAATTTCTTTGTTCTTAATAAATTGTTAGTAGGCAATTATTATTTAAATCAAGGCTTTCAAATACTCTGGAATTTTTCATGTCGTACAAAATGTCCACCAAGGTCTAATGTTTAATTACTGCAAAAGAAATTCTCTGCAAATCCTTCCAGGATGATTCCTCAAGGAAAGAGAGGTTCTAGTGGTGAACATCTGGAAAAATTGTGTACGAATGAAGGAAAATGAAAGCAATGATGAAAAACAGTTCAGAATTGAATATGAGCTCTATATGGTGTGCTGTAAATGTGTCTTTAGGCTGGATGTTGCCAATGTTGTGTAGTAGTGTATTGTTGGTCTTGCTGAAGCAAGATTTTTTTAGGTATTATTCATTCCCTTGGCTTGATCGATGCAAGTTAACAATTCTGATGTCTGATACCAAGTTCTGGAAGGCATATCCTCTGAGGAGCAGCTGAGAGTTTTGTGATTATCTAGTTTGGAAAGAAGGAGGCTGAGTGACAACCGTGTTGCTCTCTGCAGCTTCCTGAGAGGGGACCTGGAGAGGGAGATGGTGATCTCTTCTGTCTGGAATCCAGGGGCAGGACATATGGGAATGATTCAAAGCTGCACCAGGGGAGTTTTAGACTGAACATCAGTAAGCATTTCTTTAGTTGAGAAGGTGGTCAAATACTGGGCTTCCTAGAGACATGGCTGGTGCCCCATGCCTGTCAGTGTTTAAGAGCCTTTGAACAATGCCCTTAATAACACGCTTTAACTTCTGGTTATCCCTGAAGTGGTCAGGCAGTTAGACTAGATGATCATTGTATGCCCCTTCCAACTGGAACTAATCTGTTCTAAATTTGTTTAAAAAAAAAACCCCAAACCCTACTGGTTACTTCTGTTGGTTCTAACCAAGTTTATCAGTGCCCACATAGGGCCCTAGTTCACTAATTGTTTTCACTGAACCAGTTGTCCAGCTAATTTAAGCTTAAGAAAGAACAGTTACCTGTTGGTAGAATGCTGAAGTATATTTTCTTAAAAGCATGTTGCATCTCTCAGTTCATGATTCAGTGGTATTAGGAAAACCATAATCTACTAATGAAAATAGTAAGTAAATGGTTTTTGAAATCAGCTAAGCCAGTTGACTTGTGGAGTCTGGAATGGCTGAATTAGGGCTGGTAAGACGTGTATATAGCTCAGTATTTTTTCCTCCAGTGAAAAAATCAATAATAACAACAGTCATCAGTAGTTGCCAACACGGTTATTTTTGTATTTGCTGAAAGCAATGTGAAGAGTCAGTAACTTCCTCAGATTGCTCTGCTAGCATTCAGAAATTAGAGCACAGGGACTTTGTTGGCCAGAGGTGGTCTTCTGGGCTTAAGAGTCTCAGTGACTTTTTTTTTTGAGTTGGGTAACTAGTACTGAGACTGAACTTATGGGCGCTTTGACTGCATATTACTAATAGCAATATAAAATTTCCATTTTGCTTTCAGAGAATGTTGCCTCTGTGGCATAGATAACAAGATTTGACAAGTGCTGGTAAAATAATGGCTCTAAGGTTTACTTCTCTGCTTGGTTTTGATGGTGGTATTTTTGGGGCTTTTTTCCAGTGGTTGTTGCACTGGCTTCGGTTTTGCTTCAGAGTGTGCTACATATCTAAATGGGTTTATCAGATTGGCAAAGAAGAACAGACAACCTCTGATGGTATGTATGTTTGCATCCCGCTTTAACCACTTTGCTTCTGGCAGCCTGTGAAGGAGATCTACTGCAGTGTGCTCGTGAACCTTCCATGCAAACAGATAAGGTGTTTTCTTAGTTTTGATTTTTAGCACTGTTTGTGTAATGCATCATTTTAATGATTAACCTGAGCAAGTTGAAAGAAACTGTAAGAATCAAAAGCTGTGAAAAGAAGTTGTATGTCATTTTAGTGACTTTTTACCTTTTATTTCCAACACTTTGGGCCTTCAATAATTTTTAGAATTTCAGAAATTTCTTTTTAGTTATGTTGATGTGAAATATGGCAAGAAATGGGAGTATTATTTTTAATATCTTCTTCTATGTTGTCTGACAGCCTCTTCATACCATGGGCTTAGTATTAGCTCCTGTGTCACTTTGTTTGCAGAGTGATGCATTCTGCAGCTGGGGAAACACTTCAAATGATCAAGTGGACTTGACTTAAAAGGATAATTGCTTCCTATGACTTTCATGAAGGTAGCAAAACAAGTGGGTGTGTAGAGAATTATTTTTTCATAGATGTGAATCTTGGAGAAATCTTTGCATGTAAGAAGAAGCAGTGCATTTTTAATGCTTTTGTTATATTTGGAACATTTTGGGGGGAGGGGGTAAGGCGGGGGGAATCTATTTTGATCCTGTCTAGAATAAAAGTTTCTAGCCTTGCAAGATTTATGTATGTGATGAATGTTGAAAGGCAGGAGTATATTAGTGCTTTTGGGTTTAGGTATTAAAGCATTTTTGTCTCACTTTGATATAATGAACATTGAAACTTACTGGAAAACTGAAACTGGGCATGCTACAAGTCCACATACGGGATTTTTCATTCCTCTTTCACAGCGTTATTGATTCCCCATGCACTGGAGAACCTATTCAGAAAGGCAGGGATGGAGAACACAGGAGAATATTTTTGTACCCTTAATGTAAATGCCACATGTTAAAGAAATTACATCTACAGAATTAACTTCCAGTTCAGGATTGTAAGGACTGTAAAGAAGAGCAACTCCAGACTTAAAAATACTTACCAGCCTGTTAGTGCTCAAAATTAGTTTATCAGGAGAAATGATAAAAGAAATTGAATCTCACCTTGTTTAGCAGAGAAGATTTTGATGTTTTTTGAACCAAAATTAGTGACTTGTTTCATCCAAGATTTGTTTGTCTTTGTAGGAATGAGAAGTAAAGACCTCATCTTTCTAAAGAGAGTAAAATAAGAGGTTATTTTTATTCTTCTCTGTTTGCTTTTTCAGAATTTTTCTGTTGGTGTGATCTGTGTTGTGGGAGGGAACGCGAGGACGCAGAGAGAGATGTGACAGTATCCCTTGCTGCACATATGAGCAACTACAGATTGAAAGAGTCCATGCACAGGAAGCAGTGGCAGTGCCTGCCATGGACTCATCCATGTGTGCTATGGGGAATGATGGCACAACCATGCTGTTTTCTCAGTTAAAGAGAATCAGAGCTTGAGCTGATTTGCTAGTTCTGTAAGCAGTTCGTCGTAGCCTGCAGTTTCTGAGACTTGTCCTGTCTAGGAGGGACTTTATATAAAACCTAATTCAACATAAATGACAAATAATACACTTTTTTCCCCCTGCATTTCTTGAGTTGAGTGGAGGTAAGGGTAAGAACTTGGCATGGCTTTAGCAATATTCAATTGTACTTCTTCACAGTCGGTACCTGGAAAAGAAAAGAGCATCTATCTCCTAGTATAATCTTGTTTCCTAACTCATTTGCTCTAAGAAAGAAAAATGAAATCTCTTGTGTAACTGGGTTATCTTCTTTGTGCATTTTGGTTTTTTATAACTTTTATTTATTCCACAAATAATTTGCTTTGCAGGAATTTCTGTTTTCTGTTTTCAGCCAGTGCTGGCTGAGCTGAAACTTCGTGCGTCGTGTGGAGAGCATGTATAAAAGGAATGACTTCATGGCCAATGTGATGGTTACCTCTGCCACTCCAGAGGTACAGCTCCTTGGGTTTTATTACCTCCCTTATCAAAATTGAAATTTTGGCTTGCTTCAGCTCTCACAGAAGCCCTTTCCACCAGTAGTCAAATACCCCACTACTTGTAAGACAAAGAACTAACATGGCTGGAGAGTAATTGTAGAACACTGCATAGTCCTTGGTGTTCACAGCCACTTTTTTATTGTTGTTGTTGATGATTACTCCTTTTGTTTAGTTTTAAATAGCATTTTTGACCTGTTACTGTGTAACTTAGAGCAGCCGTGTATTACTAGTGAGTTCAGAGCAATGTAATACACCATCAAAATGGAGTCAGTCAGAAACAGAACCCTGCATTTTTTTCCTTTTCTTTTTTTTTTTCCTATTTAATTTACTGGTCTGCTAGTGAGAAAACTGCTCTAAGATTTCATTCATTTTAATGCTTGTATCCTTTGGAGACCAGGCAGCTCTTTTGTGCTACTTCCAAAACTGCCTTGTTCAGTGTAGAGCTGCTGTGCACAGCTAATGGCCTGTTTGTTGCTCCATGACAGCCAATGGAACACTGCTTGGGAATTAGCTGCTTGAGTTTTTCTACGTTTTTGCTTGCATCTAATATTATGATGAAATATTATTAATCAGCTACAGTAAAGCACACGTTTTAAATGTGGGATTGGAGAAACCCTTCTTCAGCTTTAAGATGGACAGTAATACTGCATATGTATTCCAAAGTTAGGTGCGCCAAGGATTTATAAAGGTGTTACATATTTTCTATTTTGCTTTTCCAGACTTAATCAAATCTTGTGACGATCCTTTTCAGTTTTCATTGCCAAGTTTTTTGTTTTGCCACATTAAATAAATGAAGAACCATAGTTTTTAGTAAGTCTACGGGGTTTACCAGATTGTTGAATATATAATAAACATCACTTATCTATGCATAATTCTCTTTGGAGAATATAATCAGATAATAATGTGATTATTATTACATATTTTCAGTGCTTGTAACAAGTGCCTTGTAACTAAGCATTTGTCATTGTAAGGACAGTTTCTGTGCTAGGGCTTAATGTCTTTGGAGTGAAGAACAACATCAACAATCTTTTGGAAGTCCAGCAAGACTGTATTAATCTTGATCCTTTACTCACACCCTCAGTAGATACTGAGGCAGTGCTTCTCTTTCTGAATGCTGACCTGGCACTTGCCTGATACAACATGACTGTCTGCATTTCTACTAATTCCCCTTTATTCTCTTCTTGGGTTTGATCAGTACAAATGTCAGGCTTTCCTAATCAGTAGTGTGCAGGTTAAATTTCAGAATGTGTCAATTTTCCCTTTGTTATAAAAGGGTGGATAGAGCAGGTTGACTTGGATCTACCCAGTCTTTGCACGTTTAATTTTAAAAATCCTATGGAAAACGAATCTTCAAAATCTCAACACGTTTACTTTTGTGTGACAACTCTTTCATTTAATCTATGATTTTAAAGATGTCTTGCTAAAGCTGCAGATTTAATAGAGCTAAAATTTTATGTTGCTGTAGTTTTTGCAGAAGGAAGTTGGAAACATTTGTGAACAGTGCAAAACTAAATTTGGTAATTTGGTTTCTGAAACTTCTTGAAGTTAATACATTTTCTTGTCATTACTTGGGTTTTTTACACATATTTATTTCCTGATTTTGAGATGAAATTCATCATTCTGCAGATAAGCCTACTATTGTTTCTTTGTAGGGTAGTAGCAGCTCAGATTCTTTGGAAGGGCGAAGTTCAGATTATGCCAATAAAAGCTACGATGCAGTTGTATTTGATGTGTTGAAAGTAACTCCTGAGGAGTTTGCTGTAAGTAGAAATGTTATTTTTGCATTTAAGCTTGTGTAATATTAAGGGCTTGTAGAGTACTAAAAAATGCATGAATTTTTTTTCCTGAAAGGATATAAATATTTTAAATAAACTTCCAGTGTTCTTGAAAACAAATTTCTGACTTTATGAACTTCAATAAAATAAGCCCATCTTGGGATTTAATCATTTAGTACTGACCTGACACAGCATGTTTGTTTTACTGTATAAAGTCATTTGTATGTTTTAAAGTATTTTAGGATACCCTAGCATAGTTTAGTTCTGGTCAGTCAGGAATGTGTGTGTTTTGTAGTTACTGAAGGGCAGATGGAAATATGTCGTTGTTAGCTCTTTATATTACATGGTGTAAAATTCTGTCTTCATTGCAGAGCCAGATAACATTGATGGATATGCCAGTATTTAAAGCTATACAGCCTGAGGTAGGTTTTCTTAAACCATCTGCTTGTATCTTTTCAGTGTAAAAATTCAGTGCCTCAGAAAATGTGACAATTCAAATAAGGATTTTTTGTTCAAAAATACTCACCTTCTTGCACTGCACTAATATTTTTCTAGACATATTCCCTGTTAGCACTGTGAATCTGTAATCCAGCATGTTACTTTGGTTTGTCATCTGTTGCCAAAGGAGATGACTGCGCTTTTCTGGAAGTCTTCTTGTCTCTCTTTGAGTGGAGTGTTTCTTCAGGATAAGTTTATAGAGTGTAAAAATTCTCTATTCTCTCTTCTGCTGCTGTTTTTCAATTCATATCTGATTTCAGAGTTTAACTCCTGCCTCTGGTTATCATCTCAATTTTAGGCTGCATCAGCTGCTGGATAAGCTTTTTAATTTGTATGATCATTTTTAAGATTCAAAATAATAAATGCTGGAAATAAATCAGCCCAAACCCTTAAAAGTTGGTGTATTACTGTCTTTTTAACCTTTTAAGAAAGACACAGAAGGAAACTTGAGGCCTGTTGAGGAAAAGTGATCAAAGTTAACAGACATTTGAAAATCAGTGATAAGAACTTGAGAAATGAAGAATAAAAGTAGTTATCAGAGTATGACAAATTTGCATAAAAATATGATAAATTTGTTTACTGCAAAAGGTACAAGAACACATGACTCCATAGTTGTATCCATTGTGGCTTGTTGTCTTCTTGTCCTAAGGTTGGAATATCCTGGTTATATAAAGGGCAGCCCCTGCCCCTGCCATAATGTCAGCAGAACTGAATTTCTGACAACATCAGTAGGGGCAGTCAAGTTTAGAAGGTTTTTAGTGGAAGCTCTAGCCACCAACTACTTGGGTCATTAACAAAACAAGTCATCATTTATTACAATAGTTCAGAGAGATTAGCAGACTTCTATTTTGAGAAAGACTAATTTTTTATTTCCTTCCTATACTGTCTGTTGTCTGTCCTTCCTGTCAGGTAATTATTTTTTTCCCCCAAGAACACCAAGATAGTTTCATAGCTGAAAACACTTTCATGCTTCTGAAATTACATGTGTGCTCTAGGCAGTTGGGGAGATTTTTCTTTCCTGTGGGGGAAAAAAAAAGGCAAATGAGTAATGCAATAAGAAAATAGCAATACCCATAGAAAAATCTGCTAACAAAAATTTTTCAGTATGTAGAAATTGATACATTGATACTTTTCCATGAGGAAGTTTTGTTTAGACAAGTATCAGAGCAAAACGGAGGGGTTTTTTATTCTAACTTTTATCTAACTTTAATTCTTTGCCAAAAGCAGAGGTAGTGTCATACTCGGAGAGGAATGAACTAAAAAATAAAATAGAAAACTATAGATGTTAATTTTTAAAGTAAATTTTGCATTTACTTTGCTTGCTATGAAACCTGTGCCATAGAATTTTACAGCAAAAAATATCCCCAAACAATTGATTTGCTATTCTTCTTTTCCTTTGTCATTGCTTCATTTTGCCTTCTGGAAGTGAAATTTCCTGAAATGCTACTCTGGCAAATAGATGTAACTCACTGAGGAGTGATCAGAAGGAAAACTTGTATTTTCAGCTTCTGCTAGAATATAGGTTTTTGAATATGTAGCAGTTACCATGAACTATTAGTTGTTAATTGTGCTTTCTGATTTTCATTTTATTGGAATCATCAATCTAGTTTGTTTGCCAAAAATAAACAACTGTTTCTATCCTGAAATTCTGCCAACTGTAGGATTAGGTTTTAAAGCAAAAAGTAGTCTGTGTATTTGTCATGAACCTGTCCCTTGCTGTTAGGTAATTTATTAGACGAAGAAAATTAATATTTTCTGGTTGAAATTTAAGGTTTTAGTCTTTTAACATGACCTTATGCATGGATGGAAATACCTAAGATTTTAGAGTTTTGGTTGCTAAGTCTTATCTCAAACACACAAACATCCTTTAAGTGTGGTATTATTTGCTGAGGGTTTTTCCTGCTTTTCAACAGCTATTACTAAAAAGCACATCTGCTTCTTACTTTGCAGTTTAGAAAGAGAATTATTTGTTGTCCAGCAGGAATAATTATGCTTACATTCTAGATTTCTGTGTAACTTTATTTAGTTTTTTTTCCAAGTCCTGAAATTGCAATCTCCACAAATTTCAGGGTTTTGCACACTTGATGGGAACATTTCCTCTGATTGTGTGCATTGAGGAAACTGCCAGCATCCTTCCATACAAAAAAAAAAAAAAAAAAAAAAAAAAAAAAAAAAAAAAAAAAAAAAGAGAGATGAAGTGTAATTCTAGGACACGGTATATTGTAGCAGTATAAAAAAAAATCAGCAGGGGCATTTTGAATCACTCACTTTTATCAACCTTCCTGTTCAGTCTGAATTTTAAACCTAGTCAAATGATTTTGCTGTACACAGAATTTTCTGTTGTTACTCACTAGCCCTCTTACAGTCACTTAAAATCTGTAGGTACTGACCTCTTCCACTTTTTTCTGTCCCTAGGAAAGTGTCTGAGATTTTTTTTTCCACATAAACATATGATTTCTAATATCATAAGACCACACATGGACTGCTGATGTGGAGAATCTTTTCTCATTTTTATCTGCAGAAGTTTTAAATGCTGGGGATGGGGATTCAAAATGTGTTTGGAACTGGAAGTGTTTTTCCTGCTGCTCACACAGGCACGTACAGATCTCTAGAGTGTGTTCCATTTATCAGCAGTGCAAAGTGCTTTTCACAGGCAGAATTCTCTTTGACTGACTCTGCCTTTTCAAGTGAAGGTGTCTAAAATTAGTAGTGTACATTTGGAAAGTTGAACAACGTTTTGATTGAAACTGAGACTTGTGGTTCTAAAAACAGAAGAGTAATTTAGAATTAGTGTTAAGGAGAGCTCATTTCTGGTTTTTTAAGGCAATTTTTAAATGTGTTTCCTAGGAACTAGCCAGCTGCGGATGGAATAAGAAAGAAAAACACACCCTCGCTCCAAATATTGTTGCCTTTACTAGGAGGTTTAACCAGGTATATATAATTTGATTATTGTCATGAACAGGTACTGTTTGACAGTCTTTGAGTATAAAGTTAAACAGAACTACTCATGTGAATTAAAACCTATTTTTCCAAACGAGGATTAAGATTTTTAAATGACTGCCACTCTTTTCAATTGCTTTGTCCAAATTTTCATATTCCTCTAGACCATTTCTTCATAATTATTAGTTCCTAATTTGTTTTGCTGTGGTGCAACATTAGTGATTTTGTTCCTTTTTTTCTGGGTTTCACTTGCTCATTCAGTTGTCTTGGTGTTGTCTGACTTCTCTCCCTCTTATGGTGGTAATGCTTCAGCGCAATTGCAGTGATACAGATGAGAATTCATAGGGTTAGAAATCTTTTCTTTCCTTACCCTGTTTTCTTCTTAGAGCATTGTGATAGTTTGCAAATATTTCATCTAATAGATTAATAAAGTCCATTTTTTTTTGTAATAAATTAAAGTTGTATGTGTTTACTTTATAGGTCAGTTTTTGGGTTGTACGAGAAATATTAACAGCACAGACCTTAAAAATAAGGGCAGAAATACTGAGCCACTTTGTGAAAATAGCTAAAGTAAGTGCAAATTTCTTACAGTATCGTTTAAAAACTTAATTCCTTCTTGTTCGTTTCTGCACTACTTCTGTGAGCCCTTGTTGGATTGCAGAAGGTAACAGTTGTTTTAGCACATCTGTTATGTTGTACCACATGAGTAAGATAAAAACACAAGAACTGTTCTTTTCTACTTGGTAAGATGAAACTACCTAGTTCAGTGTGACTCATCTTGTACCTCAGCCTAGCAAGTTTAAAAGTGGTTTGGGTTGTTGGTGGCCAATTTTGTGTTGACAACATCAAATGTGGTTGTTGTGTAAATTGTTCTGGTTTTTGTCTCCCACCATTTTCAAACTTAACTTTTATAAAAAGAAATTTCCTGCTTCAAAGAGAGCTATTGTGAGACTTGTATTCCTGCTTGCAAAATGTAGTTGCTGGTATAAGTACTGCTGTTAAAGCTCAATTATTTTAATAAGTTTGAACACTGCATTTTACGCCTAATTTTAAAATAAACAAACAAAAAATAAAAATACTTATCTTTTTCACGACCTGTAGTCATTCTGTTTTATATGAAACTTAGTGACACAGTACTTGATGATTAGCACTTGGATCAAAGTCCCGAGTGCTAATTTTGTATGTGTATAGGTAATGAAAATAATGTTTTCCATGTAGTACAAAACAATTTTTGTATGGTGTGTATTTCCAGTCAATTTCCGTAGCAGTTTTGTACTTTCAGAACAAAATTTATCTGGGTAAGTTACTGGCACAAAAAAAATAGTCCAAGTAACAGGAGAATGTTCAACTTGTAGGTCCTAGACTGTTCTTAGAAATAACAGTTGTGGTGTTTGTTTGGGTTTTTTTAAGCCTGCACAAGGGGGAGCACTGCCCTCTTTCATTCTCTGTTTTTTTTATTTTTTCCACTTTTCCCTCCATAAAATCCAGATCTTCCTTAAATGCTTCTGAGCAGTGAGTAAATGGATCACTCAAGGATGAATCCAGCCTCTTTTTAAGCTTTACAAAGAAGCTACGTGACAGCAATTCTCATTTTTCTATTTTACATTTTTATGCTTGTTGGAGCAAGCGTTACCATCTTGACAGCTTTATTCCAAAGTAGTGTCTGCCTGAGATCAGTGTGTTTTGAGTAATTGTCAACCCACAGAGTAAATTTAAAGTACATTGAAGTGAGGTAAATTTTTCCTATGAAATAGATTGCAAAGGCAAAAGTTGTGTTAATTCTCTGAGAGGGTTGTCGGCATCTTTGTGTGATGTTTTTGCTTGATTAAATCTTGAAATACCAAAATTACATGAATTTTCAAGAACAATGCATCAAATACTTTTTTTCCTATTTTCTGTTCCTGAAGGAACAACCTTAGAAAATGACAAACTGAAATCAAGTACTGTTTGTGTTCTCAAAACTGAGATGCCTTTTATATTGATGGGTGTACTCGTAAAACTGGCAACTTAAGAATCTTGCACATGACAGCATTGAATCCAATATTTTGTCTGCAGATGAAAGCTTTGTATTTTAGTCATGAAAAAATCATGGTTTATTAATGCAACTTTGATATTAATTAATTCTGCTTCTCTTTCCAATGTGCTAAAAGCTGTTATTCCCTTTTTTCAGAAGCTTCTGGAACTGAACAATCTGCATTCTCTTATGTCTGTGGTGTCAGCACTGCAAAGCGCACCCATCTTCAGGCTAACCAAAACTTGGGCTGTAAGTGCTGCCTTGACTCTGGTCCCTTCTGTCTTGCTTGAATTCTGAGGTTCTTTGGAATCTGTCATATTGTGAGCTGTGGTAGCAGAAATAGTGGTTTGTTTTCACATATTTTGTGAAAAGTAGAGTTTTGGCTGCATCTATTTTCCTGTAAGTTTCCTGCTTTCCTGTGTGTTCTAGAAGCCACTGGTTATATGCTTAAGACATCTGTTGATAAATAATCTTAGAACACCCTTGTACAGAATGTGTATCAGTGTTCCCTTATCCAAAGTGTATAATTTAATTCATTACCTAAAAGGAAGGAAAAAGGCATGTTACAAATATACAGATGTTAATTTTGTGATTATTGCGTGATTTTTATTTGTTTTAAAAATTACAAGCATTGATAATTCTACTTTCAGAAACTCCGTCTCTGGAAGGCAGAATTTCTTAGCAAAACTTAAAGCAAGTTTAAATATTTCTTTAAAGAGGAATATACAATTATGGGTTATTTCTACTGTATATAATATTTAACTATTTAACTAGACAAAGGTTTGGGTAATTCTCATCAATTAAGTATTCCGCACACCATGGATCACATTGACTGTTCAGAGCTTATAAATAAAGATGGCTATTCTTAAGTCTTAGATAAGTTTATCAAGCTTTTAAGATGCTTGCAACTATTTTATGATGTAATTGCTCAGAATAAGGTTATAGTCTAATAAAAAAGTAAGTGCTTGATGAAGCTGGAAATAAATAGGGAAAATCACTCATGCATGAAATGAGGTATGTGACTAATTTGACTTAGACCTAAAGAGGTGCTAGGCTCTTTGTGGGTACACTAGTTCAAAAATGCAATACAATTCTCAGTGCTGCTGAAAAGAAAACAGCAAAATTATTCTGATATTTTCATTTTTATCCTTTTAATGTTATTTTTTCATTAACAGCTAGACTTAAAAGCTAAGTAGTACAAGAACTGGAATTTTCCAGAGGAAAAGGTATATGAAGGAATGTGCTATGGAGGAGCTCTCTGTTTTCAGAAAGGAAACATGCAAGAAGCCAGTGTACAATGCCATAATTCTCCACTCACTCCAACTCAATTGGCTTTTAAAACCATCTTAAAAACATTGCTGGGGTTTCTTAAACCAGCTGAAACAGGAAATGCGTTCTTATAGCTACAGTTGTGTATTTTATGTTTACTTTTCAGCCCACTGTGACTAGGATTTTTGCATTCCTAAATGTTTTTCTAGTTTTCTGTAGTAAGTCTAATAAATAGAAAATGTGGATTTAATATCACAACGATTTACTTTCCATATACTTTTTTCTGAAATGTTTTGTTACATTTTTAATAAAGTACTGTTAATATGGCACAATTTGCATTTATTTAGAGCATTTTGCATTGCTGTTTGTACTTGTAAATTTAGAGGATTTTTAGCAACTCTAAGTTATGAGAATGTTGGTGACTGTATTAGAACATACTTTTTAAACAGGTAGCATGTTTTCAAACATTGTGCTTCTTTGGATGATGATGATAAATTTAATCTTAACTAGACTGTGCTTTCCTTTACTCTGGGCAATTCAATCAGTTATTGATTGTTAATTTTGTGTGGATTTGTAATTGAAAATCTTATGATCTCCATTTTCTCCATAGCTTTTGAATCGGAAAGACAAGACCACTTTTGAGAAGTTAGACTATTTACTGTCTAAAGAAGATAATTATAAAAGAACACGAGAGTACATCAGAAGCTTAAAAATGGTGCCTACAATTCCATATTTAGGTGAGTTTGAACAATTAGCTTATTTATCTACAGCTCATTGACAGATGACTGCTAACGTATCATGCTGTGCACCTGAAGAACACTTGTATGTTCAATTGTTTGGATTCAACTTGAATGGTTCAATCCATTTCATATTTGGAAAAATAGGGTCACGTTGAGATTTTTAGGCTATACATATGTTTACATAGTTCTGGAAGGAGTTATTCTCTCGGGTGCTGAATAAACATGCGTGTAATTGAATGTGAAGGTGTGACCTGTAGGATGTGACTGTAGGGAGGCCTACAGTAAAAATGCTGTCCAGTCTTGATATTGTCTCCTTTTCTTTTGTGGCATGCACCAAGTAGCCATTTGATGAATTAGGGTTTCGGTCAGTATTTCCCCTGGAAATATTTCTGCAAAATATTCTGGATTTCAAAAATTCAGAAGAGCAACCTCAGTTTCTTATGGCACTTCTTGAAATGGAGGTTTACAGGAGCAGTGAAGTTGTTAGAAGTCTTCTTCATAGTGCTGCAATTCTCTCTTGTATAAAGTCACCTAATGTGCTTTTGCTAGTGATAGGAAAGTGTACAGTATGAAATTTTTAGACTGCAGTGTTGCCAAAGATGTACATGTGGGGAGCAGTGAAGTAATGTAATTGAAACCTTTGGAAATAATTAGGGAAATGGGAAAAACTAAGGCCTTTCACTGTTTGCAGTAATGTCATCTACTACAGTAGGTGGACCTAGTGCAAACCAAGTTCTGTTGTGTGAATTTTTTAAAAAATAAGCATAGTGAAATCTGGGATTCTGCCAATGTACTTGCCAATAACTTCACAGTATAAGTTCCAAATCCCTAATGTTTAATTATTTTTTATGTGCCAGGCTCTGTGTTTAAAATTATTTTATGCAAATACGCTAATTTTATGTAAAAATGAGTAAGTTCTGTTCTCACATGTGGTGTCTCCAGGTAATCATGAATAGACTTCTGTGCATTATGAGTATCTAGGTAAATGACTCACCTTTTAGGTAGAAAAGTTAAGAAATATGAATATTTTAACAAAAGACTGTCAGTTTAAACATGGGTTTAAAGCCTATTATGAGTGTATACTATGAAGAGGTATTTCCAGCCATATCTCCAGCTACAGAAGAGCAACTGTAATAGCTTTTCTAGGGAATGCCTCATTCTTGAGATTTGCACAATGGATACCTGAAGTTCTCTGCATTCTTTCCTCAAGCCAAGAATGAAGTAGCCTTAATGCTACTAATTGTAAGAGTACTGCAGCCAGACTTTAGGGCCAGTAGGTGCATTTAATATTTCTAATCTAAAATTTAAATATTTTCCAGAATTCAGTAGACAAACCCATGGAAGATAAAGCTTGAATACTGTTTGAAAAATTTGAGTGTTTCATATAACCTACAAAAAGTTGTTCATCCTTGGGCTGTGTGGAAATTCTGTATTTTTCTTAGCTGAAAATCATTTGGTTTTTATGTTTCAATATTTAAACACTTCACGCATGTGAACAGTGGTTGCATATCAGAGTTTGTTTGAATCAGAGGCAGACTAATGTGAAGTATTCTGAACTACAAGAAGATGAAATCTCAACATACCAAAATAACATTTGTTACTTTATTAAGGATTACAATATTACAGGGGTAATCTAATATATTAAAAACCCTACTTTCAGTTATATACAACGCATGCTACATCACACATCATACTGATGTGATGAGGTAATAAGGGACAAGTATGCAAGCACGCACACACAAACGCTGGCATACAGGCTGACCAAAAAATATGTTTAACTTCTAGAGGCCTCCTTTATGCATTCTTTAACTTGTATTTTTTGTAGTAGTCACTGTTTTGTAATGAGTCTGTTAACAATCTCTTACAGAAACCTATATAAGAAGAATATTATAATTATGCCAGTCTGTATTTCATAAGTGTGACTGACCTCTAAATATAAATGAGTCCATCTATTTAATAATTTGACAGTAATGTTGTAATTGTGAAATATGTTAAAAAAAAATTTTTGCTACTGATTAAGTTCTCTATATAATTTTTAGTTAAAGGCTAAGGCTATTAAATAGCTTATAAATTGGTATCCATCATTTGCCTGCAAAGTTGGATAGACCCTTAAATTTATATCCAGCTATTTCTGATTACAGAGGCTACACAGCAGGTAATCACTAAAGTCAGGTACGAAACACTATAACAGTTGTGTAGTATAACATGTTGGCTGAATGTTGTATGTTATACGTAATATGTACATAATTATGCATGTATTATGTATATACATAATACCTGTATAAATCTGAATTAATTTCCATATGCAAGTAGCTACTTCATTTTGGTAAGAAAAATCATTTGTGTTTTTAATTAAAATATTTGAATTAATGTGAATTTGTATAGGAGCAGCTTATTTAAATGCCCATAGTGAAGGGAAAAGGCCAGATTTATCAGGACAATAACAGCTGGAGTATCTGCTCTCAAAACAGAATTACATAGTGCTAACTTTATTCATGGTAGTTAACAAAGATTACATAATCATCACATTAATGTACATATACTGGCTACATAGTTCAAAGGATATGATTCCTGTGTCAAATGATTGCTTAAAATAACAACAACGATAATAATAATAATAAAACTCTTGCTGTACAGTTTGTAATATTTCCTGTATTTGAGAATATTTATACATAACATACAAAAATACTTAAATGTGGTGGCAATATTTTTATCATCCAAACTTAATTTACAGGGAATAAAAGCCAGGAAGTTTATCTACAGTTTTCATCTAAACTGCAAGTTCTAATAGTAGTACCAAGAGGTGTTCTGAATGTTATTACAGTTAGTTTTCTTCAGCTCTTTTTCCTGGGATGATTCTTGAAAATATAATATACAAGCCCTCATATTTTATCAATAAATGTACAGTATCTTACATTCCTCATTTATGAAAAGATAATTTCAGGTAATAACATCATAGCTTTTTGTGATCTTAAGAACAAAAAAGTAAACCAAGAGAAGAGTTATTTCAGTGAAATGTGTTAGGGTTAGGTCTTATCATCATAACAACTTTCTTTAGTGAATATGATCCTCCCCGGAATTCAGCCCAGTAAACACCATCCTGATACCGACTGCGGTAGTGTCCTCCACGGTACCAGACTCCATTGAGATTTGAGTGAGCACATGCATTGTACCACCATCCTCCCTTCTGGTAATGAGCACAGTTACCTGCAAAAGAAAGCTCCAGTTCAGGCTGAGAAGTAAATGAAAAATCTTAAAGCAAGCAAGCTAAATACAAAACTTCATTATTTTTTTGCTTGATTGGTTGTTTTGGGCCTTTTTTTCAGTAACTGTGTGTTTAACATGTAGATATCCTGTGGTACAGAGTGAACTTAGGCTTCTTCAGGAACCAGCTAAGTAGTTAGGTTCTACAGATAGAATCCTTTTTATTTTCTCTTGCCTGAAAATCAGTGTGTGTTACTGTCTCAAATAACCCTTCATAGCATATTTTACAGACCCTTGTCTAGTGTAAAAACTTTTAGTTTTGGTGTTACTATGGGTAAGGGTTGACACATCAGTTTGTACTTCATGAGGTACTTATTGACAAATCCCTTTGTAAGTGCAATTTTTTTTTTGTATTTATGACCATAAGTATTTTTCTGTTTTCCAAGAAAAAAAGAGATGGAAAAAGGCGGGGATGGGGATGTAAAGGCAAAAATGGCAAGGCAGGTGAGAGGGACCTCGCACCTGTATATACGTCGTGGTCCCGGTCTAGCGTGGTGAACTGTTTGCCATTGTGCCAGGTGAAAGAATCTCCTGCGTTGCCGTTGTAGCGTCCCAGTCTCAGCTTGTAGTACTCACTCTCAGGCTCCAGTCTGAAGCTGGCATACTCAGCAAATACTTTTCGACCTGACCAGTCTTCCATTGTTATGAGCAGTTTGTAGTTGCCTTGATTTGTTAACCAATAAATGTTTTCTAATCCAAGCCAATATTCTCCATCTATATTACCAAATCCTTGCTGTAAAGGAAGCAAGAGAAGCATGTTAATATCCTGCATCTGTGTTAGCGGTAAATCCGAGTATATTGTTAAGTAGAAAACTGCAGTAACTTATTTTATAGAGACTTCCTCTTCTGGAAGGGTAAACACACAAGTTCGTTTTCAAGCACGAACTTGGCCAGACTCTAAAATCACCCTTTAAATTAACTTCATCAGTAAGTTTTAGAGGGTGGAAAACATTAATCAGCTCTCTTGTCCTAACCTTGTATGTCTCCCAGTTCCTGAAAAAGTTGACAGAGCCATCCAGCCGTCTCTGAATGACGGTCCAGCCACCGGGGTCATGCCGTTGGTCACACCAGACCTGCATCAGCTGGTTTGTATTTTCTGGTTTTACAAGATAGATGGAGCTTGTGTCATGGCCATCTTCCAATGCTTGTAGACAGTCTCTCCAGGGCCCTATGTCAAAACAGAAAGATTCTTTATCAAACTGCCGTTGAGCGTTTCTTTCATGCAGGCAAATTTTGAGTTGGTAGCTTTTTATACTAGATTGGTTTCACTGAATAGCATATTTGGTTTTCCTCTTATTAAAGGATGAGTATCCACCAAGTGTTTTCAAACAGATTCATTTATTGTAACTTTATTTCTGGAACATTTCACAATGAATTACTGATAAAGGTAGATTTAAAAAAAAAAATATTTTAAGGCAGCTGTACGGGTACTTTTACCATCAATTACATCTTCAAAGAAACTAAGTATGAATGACTCCATAGATAAGTAAGAATTTCCTATAGAAAATGAAACAGTAAGTTTGACCCTGATTCTGTCTTTGAGAAATACAATTTTTTAGATCCCCAGAAATGTCACTGGCACAGACATTAACAGTGGAAGCAGCAACATAAATTCAGACTGTAGGTCTTACTGCTGCCATCTTAATAAATTGCAACATAACATAGAAATTAAGATTTGTTTTCAACATGGAGTGCTTGTGAGAGAAACTTTATATAAATGAGGACTTTTATATAAATGAGAGGACTTTTAATATACTTTGCATTCACAGAAATTGTGGTTAACACAGTCTTGTTTTCAGGAGAATGCATCTTTTCCCTTCAGTTCAATAGAGTCCATAAAGAGTTTATGCTTTTTGAAAGTATCTTATATTCCTGATTTTTCAAGAAATTTTCTCCAGTGGTAAGATAGATTCTATTTTAATGAGTCTGAGAAATTCAGATATAAATGATTTAGAGTCTGTGTTAATATCTGCAGATAGATTCCCCCAGTTGCTTTGCTTCCTAAGCAGAAGACTGAAGTCAACAAGAATCTTCAGGATTAGAGATTAGAGCCCCTGGATTGATTCTTCCTGCCTGCTGAAGGAGTAAGGCTTGTCAGATCTTCTGACTAGGAGCCTTACTGAAGCATATACTGCTGTCAAGAGTAATATCCCTTTTAAATTATTTCAGTCCTATGCTTTTTCATAATTTACTTTCCAACACTAGTAATGATACTCAGCAAATGAGTTAGAAATAAATCAATTTTTTAGAAATAATCTCAGTGTTTTGGAGATTAACCTTTTTTTTTTGGTATTTTTAACTATCAGCAGGTCAGTATACAAAGAGGCAATCCATGTCTTTGTTCTGTGGCCAGTGCTGTGTTCTTGTTGCCTCAGTCATAATCAGAGACTGTACCTGGAGGTGTGTTTATAAGCCCCTTCTCCATTTCTTTTGTGTCTAACTGTTTAGATTTCTGGCAGTTAAGATGCAGATGCCGTGCTCTGTCACAGAGTTGCATGGCTCATTATGAGAGGTGGGAAAAAATGTTAATGAGCACTAATAATTTAAATGGCTCTGGTTTATTTTATCATAATGTGTATGTAGTGGCACTTACTTAAAAAAAAAGAAACTCATTATTGAAGAACTCCTAAAATAGTCAAAGAGCTTTGATCTTGTCTTTGTAAAAATAAATATATAATATTATGCAATGTAGTATTTACACCATTCTAATCTTGCAGTTTCTTCTATGGCACGTGGCAGCAGTGCTCTACTGCCCATGATTCTTTTTTCTAAAAATGATTTAAGATGAACTATTAAAAGTACGTCGAAGTAGAATTTGCTACTACTTTTCCATGACAAGTATTTTGTTGTCAGATAGTAACTTTTCAAAATTTTAACTAGGGTATTTTCCCTTCAAAAAGCAAGAACACCCTGACTTTAAGGTAAGTAGTTTTGATAAAACCATCTCTAGGGAGTCGTAGAATCACGGAAAGGCTTGAGTTGGAAGGAATCTTAAAGTTCATCTCATTCCACCTCCTTTCCACAGGCATAGAAATCTTCCACTAGACCAGGTTGCTCCAAGCCCCATCCAGCCTGGTCTTTGACACTTCCAGGAACGGGGCACCTACCAAAAAAAACCAACAAAAAAACCACAACCAGAAAACAAACAGTGTGGACAAAGTTAATAGTGAAGCTACTGAGACTAGTAAGACTAGTAAGTCTGTGATAAAGAGAGAATAGTGGTCTAGTACTTTTTGAGAAAGGAAGGCTGTCAACAGATTAATAGAAGACATTTACTATTTTTCTTGGTTTTTGCTCCAGTTATCATTGCACAGGTTGGCTATGATGAGGTGGTTAGTACAGGCAGGAGCTTTGGCTAACATTGAGAACACATAGCATGGAAAGGACTGGATAAAGTATGGGTAGATTTTTTCCACTGGCTGGGCAGTTGTGGTGGTGGGTTTTGTTTGTTTTGTAGGATGTTGCTTGTGGGTGTCTTTTTGTGGTTTTTTTCTAGTTCCCTCCATACACCTGACTAAAGCATCATTTATGGCACTAATTTTAAGGACAGGTTTTGTTTGAGATGTGCTTTGTGAATGGAGAGCATTCTGGAGGATGAGGAAAAGGTATTAAATGTTTCTTGACTGAAAAGAAATGTCAGGAGAGGGGAAGGAGAATACCATGGAAATAAAAGCTTAATTAGCTTAACTTCAGTGGTTGGAAACATGCTTGAACAAATAAAAAGCTGCAAGTGAGACAATGAGAGAATGTTATAATCAATTTGTGCAAAAGAAACACAAAACTTCTTTTTCTGATAAGTTATGTGATCCAGGGAGAAGAAGCGGATGTGAAATCTTATCTTAGAATTGTGGACTGCCAAAGGGACCTCTGGAGGTCAGTGTGAAAAATTGATGGATAACCAGCACTTCCTCAGGTGAAGATCTGGGAGTTCCACAGAGTTGCAAACTGGATGGGAATTAGTGTTTTACTTTTCAAAAGCAGGAAAATGTATGAGGATAGATCAGCAGAAGTACTGTGCACCTGAAGTAATTTTTCTGTTCTGCTGTTTGATAGTGAATCCTTGGCTCCAGTTTAAGGACTTGAAAGCACAAGGAGGATGTGGACCAATTAACAGGTTTACAAAGAGTGTAAGGGAGTGAAGGGGAGAGAGGTATCTCACTTCCAGAAAGATAGGGGAATACTATTCCAAGCTTGAACCTACTTTGAGATTGAAGTCAAAATGCAATTATCAGAGAGGCCATAGTGTGTTGCTCCAAAGACTTGTAGTAGACCTGCTTTTCTTCTGAGAATTTTTTCCTTACATAGTACATCAGAATCATGATATTTCTGGCAGAGGTTTTGCATGCCACAATGCAGGGTTTGGTGCACTATCTTTGGCAATTCTGTGAAAATACTGCTTTGCAGCAAAATGTTTTAGAGACTTAAAGACTTAAGAGACTCAGTGCTTACTTGCTCAAGTTTCTTTCATTGTATTTCCATGGAGAAACAATATGAGGGTTGTTTGGTTTGGTTTTTAACATGCGGCAGTTGTTCCATTATTTGATAATCCTAAAAAGTTTGTTGATGTCCTTTGGAATATTTTAAAAATACCCATGAAATATATTGAGTGCAGTTGCCCCCTCTATTTCAGTTAGCTCTGAGTTCAGAGATCTGTGACTCTCTATCTTTTTTTCTGAAGAAGGTATGTGTTGTCCACACAGTGAAGAGCAAACCTTTCTTGTATGGAACACATAGCTGAACTGTTTTGGGTTTGTTTTTTCAAATGTGGGACCACGGGTGAAACTAATGATTTACCTGTTATTTTGTTATTATGTAGATCAGTTGATCTCTAATGTGATTTCACATCATCAAATAATGCTTGTGGCAGGACTCCTAAGACGCTTAATAAGGGCTGTATAATATCCTCTTGCTGTTCCACCACTTGCTTCTTTTTGCTCCTGTCTAGAGTACAAGTACCCCATATAAGGTACAGAGCAGATACGTGTTCCTTTTTTAATTACACAAGCACATTATCAGATGTTAGATCAACAAATCTGTAATAACTTCACACATGTTTACACAGTGTCAAACTCCTTCAGATGTCATGAACTGTAGCAGTTCAGTCTTGAGCAAAGGTAAATAAAATTTAGATTACTTGATTAGTAAGAATTTTCTGAAAGTACTTTATCTCATACATGTAATACAAATATTGCGTTTGTTTTGGCAAAGTAACATGAGAAGAATCTGTGGGGATAGTGTGTCTGTCTTAGATATTCACAATTAATTTTTTTGCTTTCTTTCTGTGTTTCTACTACAGCTTGTATGTAAAATTCACAGCTAAATAAATTCTGATGGTATTTTTTGATATTACAAATAAAATGTTGCCCACTGCATATTAGCATAAAGTAATATAAATGTATCAATAATATTACTTACCAGATGGTTTATCAGTTGAAGTTGGAATACTAGTAACTGTAGGCATGGTTGGTAAGGTAGGTGGCAGAACCTTTAAGT
Organism: Phylloscopus whistleri; assembly: GCA_017589585.1. NCBI lineage: Eukaryota > Metazoa > Chordata > Aves > Passeriformes > Phylloscopidae > Phylloscopus > Phylloscopus whistleri. The sequence continues at coordinate 4,424,725 of JADMLD010001555.1, read as the reverse complement.
TCTGATCACTTTGAATCTCATTAGTAGATATCTGGTTATTAATGCGATTGTAAGTAGGAGGCTGGTACACTTTAATTGGTGGTTGTGGAGTTTGTGGCAGTGGCTTTATGGATGGCATCCTTTGACAATGTTCTTCCAGCTGGGCAATCATTATTGTCTGATTATTGGCAATGGACATCAAATGTTGATACTTGTGCTCTAAGTCTTTGTATTTGTTTGCAAGCTGCAACATGTCTGCAGTTTGGTTCAAAATCTTATTTTCAAGTTGAGAAAGTTCTAAGGCGTTGTCACGTTTTCGGATGATTTCATGTAATAACTGCATATAGAGTTGTGTGACACGAGAATTCATATTTCTGCTTTCTTTTCTTAAGAGTTTAACTTCATTAACAATTCCACCATCCACCTCTACCAGTTGCTGGAGAGTTTCTATTTGTCTCTTTTGTTTAAGAAGTTCATTGTTAAGTAACTGTAATTCTTGTTTATTTACCCTGTTTTCAAGTAGAACTTCAGGCTCCTTAGAATTAACACAAATGGCACCTGTTACTCTCTGCTGAGGTACAATAAAGGTGTAAGTGCATTTGTCCTGTGTGTCACTGGAACGCTTGTATCTGTTCATATAAATGAATTCTTGAGCCTTTTCCTTGTCATGGCCTTCAAATTCCTGTGTTTCACTTGTAGTCACTCCCACAACAGTTACTAGCATTAAACAGATGAATCTTGTTGTCATCATGATCCTCTAGTTCTGGTCAAATATTCTTCTGCAAAGAACTTCCTAAAATCTGTTTTAAAATAAATTTAACAGTAAGCAATGAGTAGGAAATCAATGTGGATTTACAAATGGTAATCTCTTCTAAAACTTACAAAATAGTACATAGTAACTATGTGTACAAATTTTTGTTGTCCAGCATCAACTTCTGTTGACTAAAGTGTGCATCACGGGGAGTAGTTCTATCTTTCCATGGTCAGAACTATAGTTACTAGTTGCCAGTTCATCTAAAGCCTGCCAAGAACCATAAGAACGTAAGCAATAAATACAAGGATTTGAAGAGTCCTTTCTTCCACACAAGTACCACAAAAATTTCCAAGATTGGCATTTTCATTTTCGTTTCAATAGTAATTACATTTTCCATTTCTCACAGTTACAAATACAACCTTTAAATGTAAACAGAATGTAAGTTAATGTGTATTAATGCTGATAAAAGTTCTAAAAATATCAAACAGTTAATTTGCAGTATTTTATAACTGCAGATGTATTACAAGAGATACAGCTTAGGTGACACATAACAATTTTACTTTATTCAGCAGTATTGAACCTCCATTGCTTAAAAAGAAAAAAGGAAAAACTTACTTTACATTGGTCCTTAATAACTGTAAGTTAAAAATGCTACTACTCAGATATTATAGGCAGTAAAATCTGTTATTTTTCTAGACTAGTAGGATTTACAACTGAAACATTGACTGTGACTCTCACTGGAGACACTGTCTCTACACTCAGCCTAGTCATCTCACTTCAGAGTCCCTTCTTGAAAGGGCAGAAGCAGCTGCATATTGGTGGATAGTGACCGATGAACAGTGATCTAAATCGGCTGCGAGTGTCTACTGGCATACTGCAACAGTTGCCCTTTGGTGAAAATACCCTAACTTAGTTCTCCATGCAGATTCATATTCAAAGTGGCTGAGGCCTTCACAATCTCTCAAAAAATAAGTCAGTACCAGAACTTTGTAGGCAACAGTAGACTGGGAAACATGGGCTTAGCCTTGTCACAAACCACTCTCTTATCAGCTACGTGAACAGCACTTCAATGTCGTGCATTTCTAAAACATTTTTGTTGTTGATTTTTAATGCTCGTGTATATGCAACCTAGTTTTCTTAAATAGAATGAATGAAAAATGCAGCATGGAGTTTTTTCAGTGTATAAGGAGAGATACTTTTTAACCAAGGTGGTGTTGCCATTGTGTTTTTCTTCGCTTGTAAAACATTTATCATGGAAAAATCATTCAATAAATGTATTTAAGTGAAAGTATTCAAAAAAGTATACAAAAATATTCAAGTATTTATCAACTTCCTTTTTGATCATCTTTATTACAATACTTTTTTTAAATTACATGAAGTTGTGATAGTAACAGCATGGATAGCTGGAGGCTGGCCGACATGATGAATGAAGAGTAGCAGGAAGAGTGAGGTTTGTGTAGCCTCCAGGTGAGAAGGTAAAGAAAGACATGTTCAAGTACATAATGGGTGTTTGTAAGGAAGATAAATTCTTTTTGGAAGTGCACAGTGAAAGTATATGGTGGATACAAATTACCTTAAGAAAAAACTGGGTTTTTTTAAAAAATGAACTTCGTTGTGAGGGTGACTGAGGACCGAAGCAGTCACCCAAATAGGTGGTAGAATCTCTATTCCTGGAAATACATGAAGTTTTGATTTAGGTAAGGCCACGAGCAGTCTGATCTAATGTTGAAACTAGACTTGGTCTGTAAGACGAAGGTCCCATCCAATCTAAACTGGTTTATGATTCTAGGCAGCTGCTGACTTTCAAGAGATTTTTTTTTTTAAAATTTGAAGCTAATGATGGGTATGCATCCTTTATTATTCATACTGAGAAGAGATATAGTGGTCATTCCTATTTTTCTGTTTTGTGAAATAAACCGTAGATATTTCTGTAAAACAAAGTGAGCAGGACCTAATCCTTCTTAAAATTTTTGGATATGTACTTTTGCCTCAGTTTCTTATTTGGAATAAACTCATTTTCATTTTGCAAGTAGAAAAGAATTGTGCTGTACAGAACTTTTCAAAAATCTTGAAAACATGTCAGATGTAAATCTGGAGTTTGACACAGTTTCTATAAGTAAAGCAATGCAATTTGGAGCCCTGGAAAACAGAGAGCATAAATTCACCCCAGACATCTTTAACTTGCATAATCAGCATTTGCACAGCAGGTCACACTTGGAAAAACTGGCAGTTTTCCAGGCCTCATGTTTCTGCACAGATGACTGGTTTTGCAAATGTCTCTTGCATATAGGTGTAAAATAGTTTTATTTTGCTGTTGGAATTTTAATATCCTTTTTTCCCCCTCTAAACCTATACTTATTGTGACCACTGAAAAAAACCTATTTTTTTCCTCAGAGTTCACTTCTGTCTGTTACAGCATCTCGTATCTTTGAGTATGGCTTTGGGGTGCCCATACTTTTCTAAGCTGAAGAAAGGGCAACATCTAACAGATTTTTCTCCTGATTCTTTTTTTAAAGAACTGTGTAAGAAAATAATGGGAGAGAGTTCATCACCCTTGTTATAACATATAATAATCCTCTAGTCCCACTGCCTGACCATGTGAGTGACTCCTCTCTAGGAAGCCTATTCTAGGATTTGACCAGTGCCACCACTGAATGACATCAGCATAATTAGATCGTACTGAAATGTTTCTCTATCATGATCTTGCCTGCATGTCACCTTTTCTAAGATGTTCTTATAAGAAAAAGAAGTGGAAGGAAAAATGACATTGGTTAGAGAATGCCCCAGTACAAACAGAAACAAGAACCATACTGTCATCAGCTGTCCTCCTTCCTGCAGTCTGTATATGATAATTTTGGAAGTCTCTTACTGTCTGTACTTATTTGGTTAAAAATTAAAAAAGTGTTTAGAATGAGGCCTATTTGTTGCATATCGTGAAGGACTACATGAATAAATGGCATTCCTTCCTTTCTGCAGTTGGATTAAAATGAAGTTCACATGGTCATTTGAACAACTCTCTATTAATCTTTCAGGGATAAAAAAGCTTGCTGGAATGGAGAAAGTAGGGGGGGAAGCCAAAGAAACAATTTTAAGGAAGGATTTAATGCTTTTTTAATACCTTCCTCTTTGAGTAGCAGAACATCAGATTCTTAGGACATTAGGATTCCTTCCCAGGTGAGAGGAAGATCATATCGGATGTCTAAGACATTAACTTTCAGGTTTCTCCTGTGCACAGTAATTGCTGATACTCCTTGTACTCAACTGCTGCTGTTGCTTGCTGATCACTCAATTCTTGTTTCTCTGCCTCACTTCCGCTTGCCCTCTGCCAGTAGCTCTTCTGCAGTGGGCTGGGAGGAAACTATATTACTAGGGCCATATTTGTTCCCAGTGCAAAATTCCACTTGGGCAGCTGTAGACTTTTCAACCTAAAAGCACATGTGCAGGTTTGGGACAAGTTTTCTTAATTACTGGAAATACAGCATTATCTCTTATCCTCGTGCATACTGACAAAACTTTAACACACAAGCACACCAACAAAAAACAAGTGAATGAAGCACACTTAAAAAGAAATTAGTTTGACTAAACATCAAAGGAAGCTTCTAATCAGATTGAAGTAATTTCATTATATCGTTTCTAGATTCTGGCTTTTCAAGATGCGTACTCATAAAAGCAGTTTTCGTGGCAAGTGAGTTGGGGCAAACTTGCCCTAGTGCAGATGCACCAAACCTCCGTTTTGTGTATGTCTACCCTACTTGGCCGTATATTTCGCTTTTTCTACAAGCAAAATACCTTTATTTCCTGTTTGTCTTTTGCCAGTATAACTGCATTTGTATGAAAATGTTTGGCAGCATTGTTGTGTGGCATATAATTGTAGCAGCTTTATACTCCTAGTCAGCACAAGTGCTTTAGTTAAAATTTCAGCTTATATACCAGATGTTTGCCTATCTGTGTATATAATTGGAAGTAGGTGGTTTGCTCATTAAATGTTTACCCAAGTAAGGATGTTTCCATGATCTGGTGACAAAAGAGGAAATAAACTTTCTGAAAGGGATATTGGACATTTCCGCATTTGATTGCTTTCTGTCCTTTAGAGAGAAAATGTAAGTAAAATCTTACTTTGGCTTTGCTTTGAAAGATTTTTCTGTTCTGTATTCTGTCTTATTTATATGCAGCTTTTCATTAGTCAAAACGTGTTGCCTTTTGGTTTTTACAAATATCTTGAAATTGATGTACTTCAACAAGATTTTAGTATTTTACAATATAAAATTATATTGATGTTTCACAACCTATTGTGTAATCACTGTCATGATCATGAAATTATAAAGGTAAAAATATTTCTACATGGAAAATGTTACTGTTTGGCAAATGTTCATTTCTATTTTCAATCAATTTGCCTTAAGAGGGAGCATTAAAGGTTGCAATGTCAACACTATGGCCTTTTTGGGTTTCAGCTACCTACAATATGCATCATATTGGATAATCCAAATTGTATACCTTTTTTCATTGTTTGTTCGTTTTGATGCCATGCCTCAGAGGATCTCATTTTTACTAATGGGACTGGTTAACTGTCTCATTCAGGTTTTATAAAATATCTTGCCTGTGGGATTCTGTGTACAAGTGAAGGTCTGTCTCCATCAGATGAAAAATATGACTTATAATAACAATCATAGAATCATTAAGCTTTTCTGAAAATGCTGCCAGTAGCTTTTCAATGCTATGGCTGTTTTTTGTTGAATGAAATTTGTTCATGAAAGAGACACTTGCCTTATTACCCTGGAAAGAAATGTGTATATGAAAGCCTGAGTATATAGTGTCAAGACTCACACATCTAGATCTCAAGTGGTTTTGCAATGTTGTGTCTTTCAACCATTGAGCAATTGGCATTTTGTGTCTAGGAGTTTATACCATGTCCTTTTTATACCTGGCTTTTCAATCTCCTGCAAAAAGTAGAGCTAAAACAGCAGGAACACTACTGGATGGTGGCTGAGCACTGAACTTTATTAGGTATTGCTTAACATTACAAGTAAGTTTAAGGAGATAAGGTTTTGATGCTTAAGACATCACGTGTACTGTAGCATTTTAGAAAACTACAAAAGCAAAATAATCTGTGTGAATCTTAACTAAGACAAATGGGAAAAATAATTCCCTGGATTTCATACCAGAAGTTTTGTATCTTAAATTGCATTATTATGAGTTACTTCTACAGATACAGAACATAACAGATCCTAGTAGGTAAAAGCAATAGAATTGCTTCTTGCTGCTGCTCTTGTATTTCTATGTACAGTAAACTGCAACAAAGCCAGAGAAACACAGGTGTGACATTGTGATGCACTGATCTATGGAAAGGCAGTTTTTGAACACGTGATACATGACACTCTGGTGACCCTTGGAGACTCCTTTACAGAGAAGGCAATTTTCAGTGCTAAAACGTAGATGTTAAAACAAGAGCATTTCTGGGGACTTGAATAGCTATTTGAATTGCAGTATAGCTGAGTTTACTGCAAAGGTAAGAAAAAACACTACCTGTTTGGTTTGTGGAACTGATAGTGAGAACCTCGTATATGATGCAGAGAGCAGCAAATTTAACAAGCTAGAAAAGATTTTTAGTGGCTTGTATGCTGCAGCTGAGGAACTAAGGAGGCATTACTAGTTTACTGGGCTTTGATAATTATTGTAAACAAGGTGATGAAGTAGGTTTCTTACGTGACTTACTCTTAAGCAGAATGCTCAGAAGCTGTCAAAATAAAATAGGATTCTCCATTTAAGTAGTATCTTTGGGATAACAATTGTTACTTTTACAATAATCATTGACACTCGGCCTCCCTGAAAAGGCTCACAGAGTATTACATACCTTTGAAGTTAATTTCAGGATTGTGGGGGTTAATTTCTTTTAATATTTCACTCAATTTTCTGTATAGGGTTTTATTTTTGTGGTGTAGGTTGGGTTTTGGGGGGGAGGGTTGGATTTTTTTGTAATCGGTGACTTCCATTTAAATAAATAGTGGATAGGCAAGGTCCAACACGCAGCATTTATTTCCATCTCTACAAATTGCTCTGACTGAGGAAGGGCTTACAGTCTAGAGGCTGGATTGTTAAGAGTTCATGTAGTTCCAACATGCCAGAACTGAGTGCACTGTAATTACTCTCACACATCAAAGCCTTTTAAAATATCCAGATAGGTGAAAAACACATATATAAAAAGGATAACACTCATAATTTCTGAAATGGTTGCTTTGGCTATGAAGAAAAAGTGATACCGTACATACAGATGAGCTCATTCAGCTATGCTAAAATACCATTACAAAATTCAGTTCTGTGGGTTAATCAGCTCTTTTGTGCTGATCATATTTAATAAAGCGAGGCTAGGAGTCCTTTTGACGGGCTGTCTTTTCCTCCATACCTCTGATATGCCATCTTCTGTGCAGAGTCCTCAGGCACTGAGGCATATAAAGGAAGGCACGTTCACAAAAGGCATGGTATTAGCTATGACAGTATTTATTCTCTAAAAGATAAACTGCTGTATTTTATTGTGAATTTATACATAATTTGATAACTGGGCATTCTAAAGAAGAAACATGAAGAGCTAGCAACACACCTTCACTGTTTAATACTTTTGACTTTGATATTAAAAGGTGGTTTTAAATTAGTCCAGTTTTACATTTTTATTGCATTATAAAAGCAAATCAAGCAAGGGTGTTGAAAATGTAAAATCTTGCTATGAAAAAATCAGAAGGCTTGGTTTTGCATTTTTTAAAACAAATCTTAGGGTTTTGCTTCACAGAATCCTTTGATAGCCAGTGTTTGTGGACTTACAGTTAGCTGGCATGTTCCAGGCACCAAGCCAGTAATATGATCTGGATTTCACAACACCATTGTGATAAAACAAGCATGAATTTTTTTAATCTGCTTGCTTTCCTATTCCCTGCCCCTTGTCTTAGAGCTCATGCTCTGTTTTTACTCCTTCACATGTTTTCTTACATGGAATTATGTTAGTTTATCCTGTCAATTTTTACCTCTCGAAGGTAATCTTCAAACTTAATATGAAGTTTGCTCTTTTCTAAGAGGGACTCCCACTGCTGCAGGGTTTCTTTTAGAACAAACTCACATTTGACTTTTAGATGAAAAATATTGCTGTGAAAAACCTAGTGATTTTGTTTGTTTTGTTTTATAAAAGGAAACAACAATTCACAGTGAAAATACAGTACAGTAATATGTACACCACATGTATTGAAAAAAACTTTTAAAGTAAACCCATAGGAAAGGGCTGACACATAGTACCATGCAGTGTTAATTATGAAAACATGATACTAAACTGAATTGAAAAATTTAACTCCAAATTTACGGAGGGAATGACTTTTGTGGTTTTGCCACTAGTTACTTGCTTCCATTGTAAAAAGTGCCACACTGGCATTAACCAATTAATTCCTTTAAGACACTTGTGTTAGAATACATTCTCTTGTCAGATTTTCTGCCCACCTAAAACTGAAATTTTAGTTCAAGCACCAGTTCAGTTTTTAAAAAATACTTTTTCTAATGAGGGGAATGGATGTCTAAAGCAACGCTTTAGAACGAGAGTGTCTTCTTGAGGTGTTGGAGAACTTTTGTTTTGAAATACTATCGGTTGCTGCAAGAAACTGCAGAAGATTATGTATCTTTTGTTGCCATGTAACTTTCTTCAAGTTTTGGCAAGAGCTTCTTTAGTTACAAGAAGTAAAAATGTTCTTCTTGATTACCAAGAACTTTAGTTGTTTGTGGATTGTTCTTTGTGCTTTACTAAAGTTCTGTCATAGATGTGGAATGTAATTACTGAAAGAAAGCACTGCTTTTGTTGTTGCTTCCCTTAGCAGCGGCCTCACCTTATTTTCACTTAATCCAATCACTACCAGAAAGTGCTCATACTGTGTGTGCTCATATGTGTGCATGCATGTTGTCCTTAACAGCCTTTAAACAGATTCATATTTTAATAAATGTGACTCATTTTATTCGTGAAAAAATAGCAGTTAGATCGTGTAATAGTTTGATGCCTACATGAATGTACTCATAAATGCTAGTTTCTTTTTTAAATTAAGTTTTTTGTGAAGTATTTCAAATATTTACTTTATAGACAAAGTATCAGAAAGTTTTGTATTTCCCTAATCAGACATGAGTATAAAAAAAGACTGAATGGAGATTTCTTAATTTTTAAGACAGATAGTCATTTAGAAAATAGTATGTCCTAGAAAAATTCTTGGATTGCAAGTTTAAAGAAGTGTGAAGATGAAAGTTATGTGCAAAAATAAGCAAGATTCTTTTAAAAAATAAAATAGTATTCTTGAAAATAGTATCAAGGCTTCACTGCCTGGCACATAATGTCTCAGCTATCTTTGCAACTTTTATTTTAATATGTGACGGATTTTCGTTTGGCCTCTGGGGTATTTTTTGGTTTTTTGAAGTCAAAAACCAGGCTTTCTGCTTTATCTTAGGGAGCAGTCCTACTCTGACAAGCTTGCATTGGCTGGGTGGCTCCGTAGAGCGGGAGCTCCTCGGAGCCGCGCGTACGGACCCGCCGCACCCGTCCGGCAGCCCCCGGCACGGCCCGTCCTTACCGCGTCTCCTCGGGTTTCTCGCTCCGCTCCTCAGCCGCTCCCGTCAGCAGCTGCCGCCGCGGCCCGACCGCGGTGACATCGCCTCGGCGACCCGCACTCCGCGTGTGCCGTGCTGGGACCACACGGGACGTACTGCGGAGAGAGGCGCAGTTCTTTTCCTCTTCTGCGTTTTTCTTGCTCTGGGCCGTTCTGGGCTCGTCAGCCCAGGCTGCGCCCCGCGTCCGAAGTGGTACCTTCCCGCGGGGCGCTCGGCGCTCCTGGCCGTCCCTTCAGGCGGCCCGGAGCAGCCTCATTTGAACCCTTGCTCTTTGTGGCAGGCTTATCCTGGCCGGGAAAGGGAGAGAGGAGGCAAAGCAGCGGCGAGCTGCCGGGCGCTGGTTGGACGGGCGAGCTGCCTCCGCCCCCGGGCCGCCGCGGCAGTGGGGCTGCCGGGAGGAGCTTCGTGCTTCGGCCACCCCGGCGGAGCCCTCCGCGCCGGGGGTGCGGGACCCGGCCTCGGGGGAAGCCGAGTTTCAGCTGCGAGACAACCTAATGCTGGGGTTAAGGGGAAACTGGGGAGACCTCGAAGAACGCGAGTCCGCTTTGTTAGATCAAGCGGCAGTGAGGGTGTGTAACTGGACGGGACTCGGCTCCAAAATGTCGGGGGCCGGGGGGGCACTTCCTGCCTTAGGATCTCGTCACAGCGTGCTCAGGGATGCAGAGATGGATGTTCATCCCAGGCACTCGGTCGGGCGCGAGCGGAGCCAGCAGACTCGCTCAGTGTAGCGCTGAGGGGCTCCTTTCTTAGTACTTCCTAGGTCATCTTTGTCAGGCAACAGCTCGAAAGCAGAAATAATGGACAACAAAATTGTCCAAATTCAAGCAAGCTCTTAAGACATTCTAATGCAGATCGAGAATTCATTATTTGGCTGAACTTCAGTGCATTTTGAATGATTCTTCATACTTGTCCTGGTAATCATTTGAATGCTGGGAATTCCTGCAATTTTCCTAGACCTCTCTAAAAATCTGCTGTTATGGAATTTTCTGTGTGTCGAATGTTTTTGGTTATTAGCTTTTAGCTCTAGGTTTAACAAAGATATGTCGAATGAATGAATGTAAAATCTGCCTTTATAACTTGCCGTGAGTCCTGCAAAGAAATCGGCAAAATTAGAAGTGAAACTTTGCAACATAAAAATGTTATTGTTTTTATTACAGTTTAGGAAACAAAATGGTTGCTTCAGTCGTATATCATTGACATCATAAGGAAGCTATATCATATTGTAGTAATGGGTTGGTTTGCAATTTGTCAGTCAGTTTTGAAGATATTTGGGTTTTGTAGAATTGGAGGAAACAAATATGAGAGTGCTTGAATTAAGCTGAGGAAAAATAAAGTTTAAAGATACTGTATTAAAACTAGTTCTGTTTGAGTTAAAATATGAACAAGTAGTTGTTATTATAATAAATTATTTCCATCATAGAAGTGAATGTCAGAAAAAAATGCATATCTAACTATATTACACTATCAATTCAGTATGCCTTAGGCTTTTTAAGTTTTTTCTACCTTTCCTTTATGGCCTGTGATTCCTTCAACTTACTGTTATGTTAATTATTTTCTATTTTAACTCAGAAGCTTATTCCATTCTATTCTAAAGAAAGAGGACCACTGACTGAAGCGGCCATTTCAGTGCTATTTAGGTGCATAGTCTGGATGCTTGGGATTAAAGCAGTCCAAAGCTTTTCCAGTGTACCAGTTTTATACTGAAAAAACTGGCTTAATAGAACCAGAAAGTGTTAATTTTTGACAGATTTAGCACTATTACCATTAAACTTTCTTTCAACATGTGTATGATTCATACTCCTTCCTTCCCAAGGTGCTTTTTCAGCCTAGGATACACAGAGCTGCTCAAGGGAGGGAAGTGGGAGCAGGAAGAGCAAAGGGAGTGGGTTGCCATGAGTGTTTGTCAGGATATTAGAGTGGTTGTTTCCTGTTGTTGTTTCCTGATCAGTTTCTCCAATTACTTGCAAAGCTAGATAGGTGAGTCTCTAGCTAGATTACTACTTGGGTGGAGTATTTAGTTTTCATTTTAGAATTAACAGTTTTAGCTTATTTGCTTTGCTAGGAAAATACAGGTTTCTAACTTGAAGTTATGCCCTGCAGCACCAAGGTTCTTGAAAAAAACTATTTCTTGAGGATGAGGTTGTTTATTTAGGCCCATATTTATAAAGTATCCATAATCACTTTTAAGCTCTTTAACATATAGTTGAGGTCCATTGATTTTATGGCACTTAAATAAGTGCAATTAAATGCCTAAAGTTTTTACTCAGTGAAGGAGCCTAGAGACTTCTCTTGTGGTGTATTTTTTAGTCATTAGCATTCTCTTATGGGTAATTATGTTATAAATAAAATATTTTAAAAATCAAAAATAGCCAAACTCTGTTTCTTTGCTGTTCTCTTTGCTGAACAAGAAACATATTTTTACATAGAACAACCTTTTGATTAAGTACTGAGTGCTTTTTTGTCTCTTAAAAGCTGTCTAAATAACCTGTTCCTGTAAGCTTTTGTGTATGGGTCATTCCAAATAGCAAATGACAAAGCTTATTTCTTCAACCTGCTGCAGTTTTGTCTACAGGGAAAAAGAAAAGTTGTGCCGACTTGGCAGATGACAGGGAGCTTTTATTGGGATGTGCCAGGTGTTTGTAGCATAACTAAGTTGTTTGGGTTAGATGTTTGCTCTTTGGGGAGGACTGAAGAGAAAAACAGGATATGCCTTTGTGTGGGCATTCTGCTTGGACCAAATGGTCATACCTTTTCCTTGGATCCGTAATACTGTGAAGTGCAGTTCACTGGGTTTTTTTAAGAGGCTTTGGGCTGAATGATGTGATGTGCAAAAGATTTCATAGTTGATTTGTCTTTCATACTGAGAATCTTGGTAATCAGCTTCCATTGAAGCCTGTTAGAGAATAAAACATCCTACTAGCAGAAAGATACTAACATCCAGTCATTTCTGGCTGTGAAGTCTGACAATTGTCTTCAGCAGGGTAACGCAGTTGGTAAGGAGTAGTTGGAAAGACTTGGCTTTGAGAATGAGTGAAAATACTGTAAAACGTCTGGTCATAGAAGTTAACTTTGAGTCATGGATCAGAAATTCAAGGTAAGCAGAAAGAGATAAGAATGTGACAGTCTTAAAAAGGTAAACTTTGAGAAATCAAACAAATTGTTTTTCCGGAGAGGGTGCAGTTCAATTGCCAGATTCATTTGCCACAAGATCTTTCAAACCCAAAAGTTAAGAAAGGAAAAGTGTGTTTGTAGAAATAGCAGGAAAAAGAAAAAAATGGATGGATCCAGAGAAAAAACATTGTAAAGAAAAATTACCACCCAGACTTAAACCCAAAAGTGTTTACATAAGATCTGTCTCAGGAAGTCCCTAACCACCACTTGCTGCTGAAGGGAAGCAACATCTGGAAAACAGCTATTGTACCTTTGCCTTTTTCCTATAGTCTTATTTGAAGCATTTTCTGTTTTCTGACATTGGATAGCATATGTTTAAAAATGTTAAAATGCATCACTCCTAAAGCATTTAGTCTCCTGTAATGTATTTTTCCCAATTCATGGGGAAAGTATTAGGAAATAGCTGGGTTTAGGGAAAAATAAAAAAAATATTTGACAGTATTCTGGAGAAAATCTGATTTGTTTAGGAGGAAAGCTTTGGTAGAAAGCCCCAGACAGCTTCAGAATTTTTTAGCCTGTTTCAGTGGATAACAAAGTTATTTGAACCAGTCAGAGATGATTCGCAGTACAACTTGTTGAATGTAATTCCAGTTGAGTTGTTGGTAACATTTTCTTCCACAAACTGGTTTTTAGTTTGAAAGTTGCTTGGGTTTTGCTGCACTTACTGATCTGTTTTTCTATATTAGGATTCATTGGTGCAGTGACAAATGTGGGATGATTAATTCCAGTGGTTGAAAAGGGTGTGGATACACAGGAAAGACCATGGGATCAACATCAAATTTTAATTTTCTTAGTTGATGTTGCAGAGGCAGATTGACTCAAAATAAGGTGCCCTCTCTAGCTCTGCATTTTTATAAGGTAAATTTTGCTTATACCTCATGATAAAAGAGATAGCTTGAAGTACTTGCTTTATTCACAGTTAAAATCAGGGTCCATTGTCTGCTTGTACATATAGAGCTTTCCCGCTGCAGCAAATTAGCCTATATAACTGCTGTACTCCAAACTTCCCTTTAGTAATAGATATGCAGGTATAGGGTAGCACTTTCATCAAGCTTGTTGTAGAACAGTAGAGTTGTCATAGGAAAAAAGGCTAAAGGAATTGGGTCTTGACAAGACCCCTGAAGATCATCTGATCTACCTTCTGTGGAAAGTAGAGTCATAAATTAGGTTATCCAATGTCCAATCAAGCCATATCTTGAATATTTCCAACAAGGGAAATTGCTGTCCTCCTCTAGGAAACCTATTTCAATATTTAAGTGTATTTGCAGAGAAGAAATTTGCTTATATGCAGATAGAATGCTCTCCCCGCCCCCCCCCCCCATCACTTCTTGACCTGTTGCTATCACTCTGGAGAGAGTATTTCCATCTTCCCTGTGACTGCTCTGTACGTACTGGAAGAGCAGTTAGGTTCACTTCCTGCCTCTTCACCTTCTCTGAGCTAAACAAACCCAATTCCGTTAATCTTTATTCCTATGACAAGCTTTCCAATTGTGTAATCACCTTGATGGCCATCCGTGGAACCGTGTTGTAAATGTGTAAAGTCTCTGTTGAGACATTTTATAATGAATAGATTTCTCTATGTTACAAATCACATGGTGTTGCCTTAGCAAAGGTTTGTCTTCAGGTTTTTTTAGAGTATTCCGAATCCTACCAAGGTTAACCAGTATATACATTTGGTTTTGTAGAAAATTTTTCCAGCCCGTAATCCATGGAAAATATCCAGTCTTCTTGAAACCAGCGATACCACAAAACAGTTGGCTTTTTTGCCTATGAGCTAATCTCCTAACAATGATGTCTTTGGTTTTACAAACTGCTGACTGTAGTAATTTGGACTTTCTACCACATGGTTAATTGATAAGTTACTGTCCCTCTGTCCTCTGCTTTGTTTAGTGCAATACAACCACACTACTGTATGTAGGAAAATGCTTTCATAAATATAGTTGAGTTCAAATTGGAAACATATCCTTGTCTCTTCTGGCTCTCCTATCAAACCAGTGTCATTATTCAATTTGTGAGGAGCAAAAATGGAAAATAATTACTTTCCATAGATTCTCTTCTGTTATGTGTGCCAGTTTCTGCGTATCTTGCAGACCCTGCTTCCTGTACTGAAGGAATGCTCTATGCCTAGGCATCTGTGTTACATGGCAGTGTATGTGCATTCAGGGGCTGTGAATATCTTTAGAAGTGTACATGATTGTAAGTAGGGAAATAAATTATTCATGAAAACATTTAACTTTTTTTTTAATCTCCTTTTACAGCATGTGTTTGCAGTTTTCACAGTAATAGTACAATTTACCAAATAAATGTGATAGTTTATTATAGTACTTGATCAAAATGTTACCTAAGAATAATAAATTAAAGTCCCCAAGCTAGTGTGAAGTACTTTACCAGCTAATTTTTTTTTGTTGGAAAGAAGTGAATGTCTGGCTGGCAAAAAGATCATACAGCAACTGTTTCCTAGCTTACTTGCATTTGCAGAATTGCACAGACCCTTAACAGAGCACTATGCATGAAAGTACCTATCAAGTATGCAGTAGTGGTGTGCTTTAACCACGTAATTTTTGGTTTGTTAGCCCTACTATTTTACAGTATAGTTTTATATTCATCATAAAAAAAGTTTAAAAAACTACAAACAGTAAAAAACACACAGTTGATAATGATGCAAAGTTTTAGTCTTTATCCACACAGATTTTTTTATGATCAGTTTTGCAACAGGGTATATTTGTGAAACAATTTTAGGTGCTGTAAGTTTTGGATTATACCTTGTGCCTACAAATTCTCATAAACCCCCAAAGAGATTTGAAATTCTGAATTTTTAAGAATAGATGATGCTGCTCAGGTCAAAGAAATCTGTGACAGAACAGAAAACTTGAACCCAGGCTTTCTAACTTGCAGGCAAAAAAACCAGATTTTTCTTTGCTTCTGTTACTGCTATCTAAAGTAATACCTGCCCAGCTTTTCTCATTAGTATAACTTTGTACATGTTATTTACTGGACTGAAAGTGTTGAGTCTTTCATAGCATGTTATGTCAATCTTTCTTAACAAGAAACAAATTGCACATCACAGTTGTTCATGAACATTTTAAAGCTTACATGCTCCAGCTCAGATTCTTCAGAACTGCTTGAAGCTGAGTAACCACTGATTTTTGAAGGCTTGGGAGTATTTTTCTTAAGACCTCTTTGTTAGTACCCATCAACTCCAAAGTATGCTTATTTATTGTGTGCCTTAGTGCTACTTTCTCAGAAGCTTTGAGTTTTGAATAAAGAAAATAATAGGAGAAGCTTAACTGTAAATCAAGACACAAGTATACAGACTTAAGTGTGCATCCTGCTGAACACAGCAGTTCTCCATAATTTTTTTTTTCCAGTAAAATTTAGCCTTGGAAATTGTTGTCTGGTGGCTGAAGCACTCAAAATGTGCTCTCCAGGTGGCATTGACTGCTGCATTTGAAGTTCACTTTTTGCTATACTAATGTTTTCCTGTCTTTAAACTGTTACTAATATTACTGCTTGCTTTGATCTCTCCAGTAGAAGTTTAAAAGTTTGGTTTGATTTTTAAAATTACAGGTTTGATTTTCTTTTGCCTACTTAAAAATAATTGGTCCCCTTTACACAGAGTGATTTTCATTAATAAATGTAGTCCTGGGTTATTTGGCTATGTTTTTCCTTAGCATGTGTACTTCCATGGGACCATAAACTAATGAACACTGTTGTCTGCATACAATATCCAGCTGCAAAATTAGTTCTGGTGACAACGGAGAAAAGTGAGTATCACTGGAAAATGATACTTGCCTGTGGAAGAAGCTGCCCATGAGCTCACCCTCTGGAAAATATCCCAATGGCCTCACATCCTAGCTTTTTTCAGTGCACAGTAGCACAAATGTGAGCCAAAGTTTGAAAAGCTAGTACTGTGTGTTTGCTTTGGCATGGGGCAGCCCTGAGGCTTTCCTTTGAGAAACCAGTCTTGAAGTCTTTTGCTGAAGGGAATAATTTTGTCATTCCTCTATGCAAAATAAACTGATTCTTATCTATACCTACTATCACATCATATATAGAGAAGAGTTTAAAATATCATTGCCCAGCTTTAAAAAAAAAAAAAAGTCATAAAAACCTAATTATCCTTTTTGCTTTAAAGGAAGAGAGGGAGAGGAACAATACGGGAAAGGTGTAGCTTGGTGTGTAATTATAAAAAATGTGTTCTTTTATATCTAAGCATATTACATTCAGTTTAATTTTATTGGTATCTTTCTGTTTGGGTTTTTTCTTCCTGCATCCCACTACCTACCATTTCTGTACAGTTTTATTTGGAATTTACAGGGCCTTTCATCCTTTTGGTTTGTATACCTTGTTCATCCTAGCACCCTTTCATCCTTTTTGGTGCTTGTATACCTTGTTGGTCCTCATCTGTATGTTGTCCTGGGAAATAGATTCTTTGTCCTAAAAAAATGCTTACAACCACTGCTACATTTTGAAAATGTGTTTATACCTTTAATATCAATGAGAATAGCTGCAGACTCGTTCAAAATAGCTGGAAAGTAGCCTTGACCCAGGCTGCCATAAGGCATGGTGCAGTGTAGAGGCTGTGAGCAAATAGAATTTTTACAGCCATGACTCTAACTACGTTTTGATGTGCCACTTGACAAGAGGGGACAGTGAAGAGCTGGTGCATGGGACCTCAGTCTAGGTAGGATCTCTAGGCCATTCCAAAACCTTGGGGTTGCAAAACCTCAGGATTTGCTCAACACTAAACTGCTACAAAACCATTCTAATACTAGGGAAATTGGAGTTCTTCCCTCATTCTGAGGTGTAAGGTGCCTGGTCCATGCTCACCTTGTGTAGGTGTTAGGATTTCTCAAGTGTGTGGGATGATGGCCAAAGCCATTCCCAGTGTGGTTGAAGCCCTTGTTCAGATAAAGTTCAGAAAAGCTGAAAAAAATTATTGGGGATGCTTTCCCCCCCTCTAAAGTCTAAGTAAGACTGAGATGTGGAAACAAAGCAGGACAAAACTGCTGTTTATGTTTCTCTAGTATGATATGTGAAATTTAGTATGAGATACAATAAACTGGTATGATTAATAGCTTATCTTCACAAGAGTGAAAAAAGTCAAACAGCCGGTATTGCTGCCCTTGACAAACTTGTAAAAAATTGTCTTTTAATCACATAAGGTCATACTTTTTATCTCTCTGCTTTTGTATATATTTTGATAATCTAGGAAAGCAAACCCCGATTACTCCCTCTTCCTTTAAACTCACTCATCCTTTGGCGTGGGAAATTACTGTAGCTGAGAGAAATAGAATCACATCAGCATACTTAATCAGTAGGTCCAGAACTGCAAACTACTAATATAAATTACAAAAACAGAGGGGTTTTTGTTCATTTTAAGAAAAGAGAGCAAATAAAACAATCACTCAAAATATTAATAACTTTTGATGATGCATCATTCTGTCTTTCAAGAGGTAGAAATGTGGAGAGAGAGAAATGAAGATAAGTTGAAAATGGTTTTTAGAAGGTACTTTTTGGGGAGAAAGCAGTAAATACCCCAGGTTACTCTTAAGATAAACGTGTTAAGGTGGTCTGAGTCATATGAACCTCTGCTTTATAAACTGTACTCATATTTATGAGATATATTTCTTAAAGAGAGAGGATTTTTAATAAGGGAAGAAAGTTTTTGAGGGACTGATGTGTTTCATTGCAGAAAGTTAAATTAGACTGTAATTCAAACATCTTTCTGATTTCTAAGCATCTTTTTTCTTTAACTCCAGCATGACTGGAAATTCCTGTTGGTTTGTATGTTGTTCAGTTGTTAATCCAGTTCTATTCCACTCATTTACAAGGTCTAAATGTCCCTTTTGGTTTATTTGGATTATTAAATTACCTTTGGTCACTGGGGCACTCTCCTGTTTATCATGTCAGTGGGTCTAATGGGCATATATGGCTCTTTCTTAGTCCAAATTCACAGATTGCTGGGGACTTGAGAGACAGTTTAGTTATGGCCTTATGGTTTCCAAGCAAAGCATTTAACAGTTCATAACAAACTGAATTTGTTCTGGCTTGTTGCCTCCTCTTTGTCTGTCTCTTCAGTTTTCAGTGACAGGTCATATGATTTCTTCATTCATTCTTCCCTAAGCAGTGTAAGGCTTTTCCAGAATGCATGAATGAATAAGGTAAAAACCTAAAGAAATTAGGTATTGCAGCCTGTCTAATGCTGGACATAACACAGTATGATCCAATGAGCAACATACTGGTCAAGATGGCTGAGATCTGAAGAAACAGATAATGTGGCGAGCTCAGCTTGAGTGAGAAAAAGTCTTGCAAGAGATTTCCATAAAGTATTCCTAAGTCTCAGGGCAGAAAAGTTAATGGAGATCTTCCACACTGGTGGCAGACAAAGGAAGCATTGCAGTGGTCTCTGGTCATGGGAACCAGCAGCATTGTGTCCCCCCACTTGTCAGCACCACTAGCTGGGGCAGCTCTCACTCCTTTTTTAGTGTCTTTAAGCTTTTCTGTCTTTTTAAGAGGTGTCATAGAACTCGAGCAGTAATTATGGGATTTTTCAAAATGCAAATCCCAAACTCTCCTTTGTTTAATGGGCCCAGACCACAGTGGGGGTAAACAGCTTCTGGCTGCTATATTAATTAAAAATTATGCAACTGTTTCTGTTTGAAACACTAGATCAATTGGTTGATTGATTTGTTTCAGGAATTTATCTCTTGGATTTAATCTACATTGATTCTGCATACCCTGCTTCAGACAGCATAATGGAGAATGAACAAAGATCCAATCAAATGAACAATATTCTCCGAATAATAGCTGATCTGCAAGTATCCTGCAACTATGGTTGGTACATTTTGTTATGCCTATCAAGTCTTAACTAAAATTTCTTTAGTGCAACATTGTGGAAGCAGATTTTGGCCCTGAGGTAATACAAGAGGCTAATGTTGGCAGAGTTGAACACTACTAGGTGATGTAGCTTCCACTTCTGTGTAGCTTCAGTCTTACCAGTAAATTGAGCAGATAAACATGTATTCTAAATTGTAAAAGCTGTAACAGAGGTTGTGTAGAGTTTACCGCTACATGTACAAATGACATACTTTCAAGTGCAGCTATTGCATTTGGCTTATATACTGTTTCCACCAGAGGCGGAGAGAATTATCTTAATATCTTCACTTTACTTTGCTGTAGATATGATGTCTAGAGTGTGGAATGTGTTCATTTGGTTATCATTTTGTTGTTAGCATCCTGGTGATATATTTACAAAATGAAATACAAATATTTCGGTCTATTCAGCAGTTGTTCAACTGTGCTAAGCTTTTGCATGTATGCTGTTCCTGGATGAAGTCAGGAAAACAAGGGATTGTTTCTTTTAAATGTACTGGTTTTGGTGTCTTAGTGAATACTCAGTGTACTCTTGATGACTTAGCAAGACTTTTCATTGCTTAAACATGTAACAAGCTGAAAAGCATTGAGCAGCAGCTAAACAGTCAAATTCAGAAAATTTAAAAGTTTTGCAGTTTTGGAGAGCTTAAAAAAAAATTTGTTAGATTGTGATAAAATAAGGCAAGATGTTACCTGTGTATGCTTAAGTTTCCAGCCGCTATCCTTTTTTGTCAACTTTGGTATTTCAAAGTATTTAAAGGTAGGAACTAGGCATAATAATGTATGATTCTGAATAGCTAGATTATTCAGGTGTCATTTTCTTACTGTGAGTTTCATTTTGTCTCTGAATACTTTGGATGACAAAGAAACCTTATTACATTGACCCTTTCCTTTTTAAAATTTTGGTAGCTTCCTGCAGTGCAATGCATTAATTTTGTGTGCTTTTGTTAAAATCAAGATGAAAATTAAAGTATGGCCTTGAAACAATATTCTGGGATAATGGGTGCCTTTAAAACACTTACCTTTACAAGAGCATAAAAGTTAAATTAGGTACTACAAGGCATGTTCCTGTCCATGCACCACATGACAAGAGGTTTTTCAGTCATTCTGAACTTAGTGTCTTTCATTCTTGGTATTCAGCATTGTAATTATTAATTAACTATTTAATAACTTTTTAATCTCCTTAGTTCTTGGACTTACAAGAACCACCAATACCTATGGCTGCAGGCTTTGATTTTCCCCAGAACAATGAACAAAAAATTCATACAGGTTTTGCAGCAGATAATTTTTTTCCACCAGTGAGATAGCATCTAATAAAATCCACCACCTTTCATGATGATAAAATGAATCTGTATTTTCTTTACCAACCGAGAACATCACTTTTGCTCAATCAAGTCTTTAATACCTTTTTAGAGTCAAAGTAGTATTTCTGCCTGATTTATGTCTTCGAGAGGTAGAACCAGAAAAAAAACCCTGAAAAAATAATAATTTTGGATGACATTAATGTTAATGGGGTTTGTTTGTTTATTTGTTTGAACACTTCACAGATCATCTCACAACACTTCCCCATGTGCAAAAGTATTTGAAGTCTGTCCATTACATTGAAGAACTCCAGAAATTTGTAGAAGATGACAATTACAAGTAAGTACTTTTCTTCAGCCATTGGGGAATTTCACAGAAAGATTATTTAGTCATTAGTCTTATTAAGAACTGAACAAAAAGCCCTTGGCTGAAGATGTTTTATGGTGTGTCTGCTAAGTAAAGTCCAGAATGACAGTCTTTCTTTATGACTATAAGCAGATTTACAAAGTGAAATATACTAGTGAAAAGTAACAGTTCAGAGTAGACGAAGATCTACCCTTTATTCTATTACGTGATGATTGTGTTCTGGGAATTTTGTTCAGTAACACTAAAGTCATCTCCAACATGGCCCGCATTGACTCTATGGTATTATGAATAATTCATTAAGATCATCTACCAATTTCAAGTTACTATTTTTAATAAGTTAGTACTTACGATTTGGGGGTTGAGTTTTGGGGGTTTAAGCGTGTTAAAGCAATGTTTACAAAAGACCTGGAGAAGAGTTAACCCACATAGAGGTTTGAAGCAGACGCCAGAGAGCACATTGTCCACATGTGAATTTCCTCTAGTTAAAGGAAGTGATAATGCCTGGTCAGTAGTTCTGAAAGAACTAGCAAACTAAGCTGCGGGGCATGCAGAACTATACCTTGACCAGATCTGTCAGTAGGAATTCTTGTGATGAATGCGTGTGGAACTTTGCTTTCCCTGAGACAATAGTTCTAAAAGTAAAAGCATTCAGATAAGGGGTTCTTTTGGAACTTCTCAAAGGACATATTTCAAATAGAGATAAAATGTCTGAAATTTGTCCCCCTGCTTAAGCTAAACTTCTGCAGAAGAAGCTGAAAGAGCACTGAGTCATTCACTGCAAAAGCTCATGCTTGGAGATGATTTGAGATGTTTGTGCTTTTGTGTCTGGTTGATCACAGATACTAAGAATAGTGATGTTTCTGTAGGAAAATAATTTGGGAAAAAAAAGAAAGTGTTTAAGGTTTTCATAGCAAAATTTATCTGCTCCATGGAATTAGAATTTCTGCCAGAGTACTGATGGTAGAATGTGTAAATTCTTCCTTTACTCAGTCTCATTATATTGTATATGTTTCACAAGCAGGCACAATGTGCAAGAGGTGCACATTGACCATGGAGCGGTGGACGCAGCCTTTGAAAAGGTCAAGCAGTCCAAGACTTCTGTTAAGGGTAGTCTGAGATCTAAATCTCAGTGCTAAAATTTACAAATGGTCATTATTTAATAATTTCCCACATGCTTCTGTGCTTTATTAAAGTTGTGAAGACAGAGAAAAATTAAACTAAGTAGTCATTGGTAAAGGTGAAGAACTGTAGTTAGTAGAGGCTTTACAACCCCTGGATTGTATTAAAGAAACTGTTCATATTGTTCAATTTGATTTTTAGATGGAGTTTCATGATGATGCAACAGTGTTGATGCCATGTATGCAACAGCTTTCATGAACTTATTATTTCAGAAAAAATGAATTAAACAAGTGTTTTCTATAAGTATATGATACCATAACATAATATTTGTAAAAACTAGAAGTAATTCCATTTTAAATTTGAATATTAATGTAACTTCAGCAGCAACCTTACTGATAATGGTTGAAAATATTGGATATGTCTTAAAGATCATTTATTACTTTTTCTTTGGATTTAGTTATTTTTGAGATTAATTCAATCAAGTTTAGTGGTTTTCTTTCCAGGTTTCACTGCGGCAAGGAAAAACTGGACTAAAGTCACAGAAGGTATTAAAAAGAGGGAAAGATTTGATTCTTACCACAGGATAGTTGCTATAGCTTATATACATTGGAGAACTTCCATCTTTTTCTACCATGTTTGTTTCATCAGTATAAAACTTTAAATATTTTTAAAATTATTTAAATCCATCAAAACTCATCCTTAAAGCTAACTCTCATTTCCCTTCCATTTTTGCACTTGGTAAGAAGCTTTTCGATTTTGTTTTGAGTATTTGATTTCACATTTTTCTCTCAGTTTCCCTTAATGGATCTTTAGCTTCATATCATTTTCTAGTCCCATGACAGAAGAAACTGTAGGCCTTAAAAATGCGGAGAGTACTAAGTTTTTACAGTGGGTAAGATTCTCTTCCATCTTTTTCTTTGCAGTGACTGCTCTTTTTGAGCCAGGGACAGCATTAGTGCTCTTTGCAGAGAGGTATGTGTGACCTTTGGCATGAAGAACAGAACTATCTCAGTACCAGGCTGTCAGGGAGAGACGCTTAGACAGTTGTCCTAAAATGTATTGGCAGAATTCCAACACATGTTTTGCCAAATGAGAACCTCAATTACACTGGAAAGGAAAATATGGCAGCCACTTTATATAAACAAAGCTTTTCTCTACAATTTTTTTTGTGCCAGTCCAATTGCTTCCTTTAGGTTTTTACTTGTCAGCAAGTAGGAATACTCCAGAAAACCCCTGACAATAATGTCATATCCTGAAAACAACAGACCTTTCTTGGTCAGCTCATATACTGTTTTCTGCAGAAGCTGCTCAGTTTTAGCAGTATGTAACATTCTGGCACAATGCCACATCCACCCCTAACCAGACATTCTGAGGCTGATATCTGGGATTTAGCCTGACATGTCTCTTAGCTGAACTCCTGAATATAATTTTGGATGTTGAAGCTTCATATGTCAGCATTTAGACCATGCACTAAAACTAGGCTTCCTTACCAAGGTAAAGCAAAGATTTGTTTTTTGAAAAGAATTCCTGAAACAAAAAAGAAATCCTAACAGTACTGTGATATTGGATGAATATAGTGCATTCCAAGATGAATTTCTAATGATACATGGGGCAAACACAAAACAGTGTGTCTTTATGCCTTATGAGTGGCTTATTAGGCATGCTGGAACCAAGATAGTTTTTTTATTTAGAGTAATGCTAGTGAATGACATTGGACAGTCAGCTGTGAGAATGTCATTAGATGTGTGAGAAAATGGATGATGCATGTTAGTGGTAAGCACATCAGGTCTCAAGGTCTGCACTGATCTATTGAAAGTATCACTCTAAGCCTCTCAGGGGCCACAGTTTCTGGCTCCAGGAGTCCTGTTTGGGAGACACTGAGCCTGTGTGTGCATGCGTGGAACTTGTGCTGCTCCATGGAAAATGGAGTGTCAGAGGAATTGCAAAATTGAATTTGGGTGGTGACAAACAAGGCAGGACTGGTTGAAACTGTACTGACTGTCAGTATCTCTTCTTTGAAATACCAAATGTTTTTCATTGTTTCCAGCCTTCTGGAGGAGAGGGGGAATAGAAGAGAAGGTGGCTCAGGAATGACACCTCATTTTCAGAATATATTCCCTTTTCTCAACAGTTTATTTTAAATATAACATCAGCATGCGTATTTTATATTTACCAAATATATTCAGGCTCGCATTTATTTGTTCTTCTTTTAATGCATCCCGTATTTTCTTAGGTTGAAAATAGATAAATTGCATTCTAGTTTTTCTGGAAACATTGTAGAATTCTGGCATCATGGAAGTCAATGTCCAAGCTGTTAGAGACTGTTAGAAAGGGCTAAGGTCAGAGTGCAGTTTAACATAACCAGACAAATAACCAGTATTATCTAACTTCACATATTCTGAGGAGATGACCTGTGGAGAGTGATGTAATCTCATATTATAGCACTGAAGACTCATTTGTTGTTCTGTTAGTGAATTTCTAAGTGCAGCACACAAGACACGTGCTTTCTACATGGTGTGATCATAGCATGCCTCTTCCTAAAACCTTGTTAAAAGCATAAAGGTGTTAGATCTTTCTTCCTGCTGTTACGTTCCTCTTTTCTTCTCTACAAGAATAATTATAGACAGAAAGAGAGAAATAGTACAGTGCAAGTAGTTGCATGGAAGTTGATCTCATTTGCCTTTATCACTAAAGAAGGTGTAAGAATGCACTTGCCTTAAATCTGTTATCAGGTCATAGCACTTCCTCTGAGGTACATATTCATAGGCAGTATTTCACCTGTGCTGTTTTCCAAACATGTAAGAGTTGTACTGGATCCATGATCTTGATACACAGTAAGCTGAAGAAGTTGGTAAAAATTGTGACATTAGACAAATGATTTCTGGCCTTATCAGGTATGTGAGCTAGTCCTGCCATTCTTGCTATAAAAAATACGTGATTCTGTAAATAGTTATCTGAAGTTATAGACTGGACCTGCTTAATGAGCACAATTCAGTTCAGCATGCTTAGGAATAAACATGGTCTCTAATCTTTACATTCATATTTAAATTCATTTTATTCTAACCAAGCAAAAAATTTACAGGAGGAATGCATTACAAATCACATCACTGTAAAAGAAAGAAGCTATTGGCTCATGTGGACTGAACTGCAATCATATCTTTTAGCTGTGGACTTACCAGATGAGTGTTCCCACAGTGGCCAAATAAAATAAGGAAATAAAATAAGGAAAGTGATGGCTGAGCCATACGTGGTATTTTGAAATGTTGTCATAGGTTTCTCCCTCCACCCCTTTGCATGTTTTTATCTAAAGTCAGAAAGCCTTTCCTTGGGGTGCACAGCAGGGTGCTGCAGCTAGAAACCTTCCAGCTTTTGTACATGTTCACTGCTGTGCAATGACAGCAGTTATTTCCTTTGGATTTATGCCTATTCCATTAAATTTTACGTAACATTGTAGTCCTTCATACCTTTTTGTCAGACTGGTACAGAGCAAAGGACTCGCAAATGTCAAGTTAAGACTGCCTGAACTTGATAAATGGCAGAAGTGATGTGCATTGGGAGATTGAGATTTGTTGGAGTGCTGAGGACACAAGAGTGAGTTGAGTACATAATAAAACACATGGAGTGAGGCAGCACGGCGTATACTACTTTCTTCTAATTACCTTCTTTTACTATTAAAGTGTTGGTCACTTTGCCCTATGAAGCTTCTTTTCTGTGGGTCACAATAAATAAATAGCTATTTATGTGTGCACATATCAACATGGTAAATTTACTTTCATGTTTAGAGAGAATAAAATGTTAGGTTTATATCTAAATTACTGACTTTTTGAGGTTTTTTTCCCCAAGGTGAAAGACTGTATGAACTTATGTTTTTAAACTGAGAAGGAGGAGTAAATAATGATTTCTCTTTCTGCTTTCATAGACTTTCCTCACCGTTTCTTTCTTGGTTCTGACAGGTAGTGATTTACTTCAAAAGAATTATTGTTTTGTTACATCACAGAATAAATAACTACACTTCCAAGAAAGTAAAATTCCTCGTTAGTACTGCCAAAATAATTACTTCTTCAATTTATTTCAACTTTTATTGAGAATTTTTTTTTGTTGATTTCTCTAAAAACTTGTTTTTCCAGATTATCTTTAAGAATTGAGCCAGGTAACAGCTCTCCTCGACTGGTTTCCTCCAAAGAAGATCTTGCAGGTACAAAACACCATTTGAAAATTTGAATAAGGAAATAATTTTAATTACAGAAATCTTACACTGAAGTATATGGGAAAACCCAGAGGTACATTAGTAGCATGAGTCAACAAGAAAGATTGCTGACTTGTATAAAAGCAGTTCCAGTTCAAGGGATGTCACAGGGTCTTTGCTAGTGTTGGAACAGGTGTCAGATTGTGGGATTTTTTTTACAAATGCCTGCGTTTGCTTTCATTATTTAATAAGTGAAGGAAAAAGAGCCCTCTTGCAGTAGAAAAAAGCCAATGCAGTAAATAACACAGGAAATTCTCCTTTGAGATTTCCATGTGATCGCATACATTTGAGACAATTTTATTCTGGAAAGCAGGAGGAGAAAAGTTTTGTAGCAACAATAGCTTCTAGCAACATCTGAAAAACTAGAGTACCGTCCATAAGTTGACAAAAACTAATTCGTTGTTTATTGCTATGACCTAACTAAACAAACATCTGGCTATATGAAATGTACTTCCTGCTATAGGAACCATTATCTCAAAAGCTGTTCTGTTTCAATCTCTTGAACCTGAATGGCCAATTTTCTGTCTCATTATGTAAAACCATGTGTGAATGTAGAAACCCCAAGGAGTCCAGACCAACTGCATCTGACATGCAGTTTCAATTGGCATTCAAAATGTCTTTTTTTCTCACCAATGAAAGGCAAAGTAAATGAGAGAAAGAAAAAGAAAGATGCTAAATATAAAATGAAGAAAAATCCCATGTGTTTTTCCTCTGCCTTCCGGCTCTTCATGTTGCCTGGTGTGTCAAATGACCAGTTGTTTATAGGGAACCTCTCATTTGTCTTTGTATTGTGATTGCTATTCCCAGAGTCAGATAAACATTTGACCTTTGTCAATTTGGTCTTCAATTTGTTTAGGAAGGTGCTTACCCTTTCCCTGCTTGATGCATTATTAATTGCTGTGTACAACATAAAGAAATAGTTCACAGGATATATATTTTTAATTAGGTGAGTTCAAAAGTAGTTCTTAATGAACACTTTTTTCATACAGAAATGCATTTGGAAGTTAACTTCCCCACAGAAGCCATCACAGTGTTGTACTCTGTATCTGTGTCTGGAAAGGTGTTCCTAAGGTATCAGGCTTCTGCTAAGCAGTGCCCACTGCATCAAGGCTATCTCTCCAAACCCAACCCCTGCCAAAAAGGCCAATAGGCTGGGGATGTGCAAGAGGTTGGGAGGGTACATGGCCAGGACAGCTGATCTAGGCTGCCCAAAGAGGTATTCTATACTATATGACATGGTCATCAATAAAAACTAAGGGAAAGGAGGGGCAAGGCATTTATTACTAAGGTGTTTGTCTTCCTAAGCATGTGCTATGAGGCTTGGGTTAAACCATGGCTGCTCATTGCCCACTGATGGGAAGTAGAGCATACATTTTTCATTTGATTTCTTTTGGTTCTGCACACAGTTGTTGCTTTTTAGAATTAATTTGCCTTTATCTCAGCCCACAAAGGTTTTGTATCTTATTTTCTTTACCTTGTCCTGTGAGGAATGGGGAGTAATTGAGCAGCTCAGTGAGCAGCTGACAGCCCATGAAAGTCAACCCACCACATCATGTCACATTTTCTTTTGCTTTTGTGAGGATTTGCTTTTTCATACTAGAGACTTGAAACTAAGTCGTTGCCTCTCATATGATTACATCTTTCTTACATATGTAAAGCAGACAAGTAACCTTTTTTTGTTTTCTGGCTTTTACTTTGTATGACTCACGTCTACATGCTCAACCCTTGGGCTTTGATGTTAACACTTCATTCGTAGAACCATGGAATGTGATTTCAGTCAGAGCAGCATAGTATGTGATCATCTCCAGTACTCTGTAATTCCTAATCAAGGGCTGAGACCTTATTAGAACTCTAATGGAGGGCAATTAAAAATACAATTCCAAAGTTGGAAATGAGAACTTGGAGCTTGTCTGATCTAGGCAAGGAATACAGCATCACACTGCAGTGAGCTCAGCTGGAGTCCACAAAAAATCATTGGGACAATGTTCATTGGTACCAACTTCATTGAATATATGATCCTATAGTGTCTGGCAGTATTAGGAGAGGGTGAATTTTCCCTTCTGAATCTTCAGTGCCCTTAAGTGCTCTATAAGGTTGCTTTACTCAGAGTGGGAATTACTGTGATGACTAGAAACCAAGTGCTGAGTCATTCCTATTGCTCCATCCTTCTGTTAGTATTTCCTTCAAAAGCTTGACCCTTTTGTGGACTGCTGTATTTCTTGCTCAGCTACAGAGTTCTCACTGCCAGTCAGACAATGAATGCCATCAGCATTTCATAATGACCACAGGAAATTTTCAGTGAGCTGCACCTGTGTGGCTGCAAAAATACTAATAAATGTAATCCAGTACATTTTACTGAAAATAAATTTTACTGAACATTTTATTCCTGGAGAAGGTTTATTAAGTAACTTAGCATGAATTCAAATTGAAATTTAACTAAGCATGAAGGCAATCATTTATTGTTTATTTCACAACATTAATCAATAGGAATATAGCCATATGTTAGTCTTGAATAATTCTGGACTAAAATACTCAAATATCAGCAATGAGATATTTGGACATGGAGAACTAAAAATAGCACATTTACAGATACTGCTGTCAATTTTATTTGGATTCAAATTATACCTTGAAATTAATTCCACTTCAGACATTGTATGCCAGAAGTAAGTCCTTTGCAGTTGGTAAGCTACAATGATCTCAAAATACTGTGAGCAGTAGTTTAATGTTCCAGTCAATAGTTTAACCCATGGGAGTCTGATAATAGTGATTTAAAGTTAAAATAAAGGTTCTTAGCCCATAAGGTCAGTCATCAGTTCAGTTGTCTTGATAGTCCAAAAGTTAATACATTACTAATAGAAGTAAGTCGAGTTCTGCCTGTGACATGCTGCCTCCTTAGAGATCAGCGTGTGTTTCCAGAGACAGAAAAAAAGCTCTATGTCATTGGTAATAATTCCAAAGTCTATAATGAGATGAAGTGCAGGGAATAGTGTTATCTTTGTGCTCTAAAATATAATTACATATGTTGATGATGGAAATGGATTTTACTTGCCAGCACTGTGAATTTATCTTCTACCCGGTTTTCGCTCTTTCAAAAAAATACTAACAGTTTACTGTAGCCGGAGACATTGTGGGTTTGCTTTTTTTCCCCTTGAAATATCTTTATGAGTGTGAGGCTCAATAAAAACAGTTAAATCCTACAGCATTTCTATTTGCAAAGTGCTGGAGAAAATCATGTGTCCATTTTCCACTTCTTTTGCCAGCTAGTTTTCCAGTAAATTCAAACAGGAGGCAGACATCTGATTAAAGTGACTGTCTCACAACAAGCTATGTTTTGTATATTAGTGGCTGAGAGAGTCTCATCTAATTACCAAATTCATATATAATTGTGAATAGTGCTTTCACAGGAAGATTTTATGTCTTCCATAATGCTACAGAGATTCTTGTCCCTCGCAAGTAGCATTTAAGAAGGAGCTTTAAGCAGTTCAGTTGAAGGCTTTCAGGAACTGTGTGATTCACACAACTTCCTTGGCAGCAACCTAAGTCTGTTCAATCTGTCTTGCTGTGGTTTGAGAGAGAGAGAGAATGTAGCTGGAGAGCTTATAGTATGCTAACTGTTCACAGTTTCTAGTTGAATTAGCTGTAAAAGACATCTGTGTTCCTGCAGTGTTAGCCGAAAGGTGCTTGTCATTTATGGTATGGCTGTTAGGTTGTTTTGGAAGGTGTGACTCAATACATTTTCCCAGAAAAAAGGAGAAGATTTAACGCAATATATGGTAAATGTAAGCCTTCTAAGCAACTGGAGTTCCTCAGAGTTTGCACACTGAGTGTAGCTCAGTAAAGAAATGTTATGTTATGCATACTCTTTCTCATCACATTTTTTGGAAGAGTTGAGGATGCAGTGCTAATCAGAACATACAAAGTGGTTACTCGTTCTCTGGAATATAGTATATTTATTTTGTCTTGAAAAACAATATAAAAAGTTAAAATAATGGTAAAATAATTACCATATCCAAAAAATTGTATCTAATACTAAATGACTCAAAAACCGGTCTTAACAATTCTGTGATTTTTAATGAACCCCTTCATTGAAGTTAACACCTAGCATTAAATTTTAGCAACAGCCAGGCCTCTCTCTGCTGTGGGTAGCCCTTATTTTGGGGTGTTTGTTATGCAGTAGTCAGGGATTGATCCTCATCCCCCTCCTTTTTTTTTTTTTTTCTTCTTTTTTTTCTTTTTGTTTTTTTTTCTTTTTTCTTTTTGTTTTTTCCCCCAAGTAGGTCTTGGTGTAATTCCTGAGGGGAGAATGATTAGACCAGAGGTTTTATGTTACCATCATACCAGAATGTGGAGTAATTAATCTGAAACAGGTATATTGTCTTCTTTGTTTGGGGGGTAAAATTCAGCCCATTGTACCCAGTCCATTCAGCTTTGAGAGCTGAACTTAGAATATATATTTTAATTAATTAGAAGAGGTCAATTATTGTATGTACAGTATGTGATAGATAGGAGTTGAAAATGTAGAAACGGAAGAAGGACTGGGGATGTTTGCACATTTGTAACCCTCTGAAGTAGCTGTACTACATTAGTGATATCTCTACAGCAGTTCCAGCATTTTAGAATAAAAAACCCCCACACCATCATTTTCCATGTAAACACTGAGTTTGACATTTAGTTTTGCCATTTGTTTTACTGGTTGCTTTGGTGACTAATAAATAGTTCGTGCTAAGTGCTTTAGCAGCCGGTCATTCTGTGGAAATGAGGATTGTCTAATCCTTGTGCCAGTTCTTGGACATTGCTTCATGTGCACCGTGTCTGCTTTTCTTACACAGGACTTAGGGTAGAAATGGAAGAACTAAGTCTTCTTCACATAGATTTACAGATTGTGCAGAAAACCTTACTCTTTGGTTTACATTCTCTTCCTCTGTGATACTTTTATGAGAAACTTTTACAGCTCTCTGGAGTATTTTTGAAACAAATCCACACAAAACAAATCTGTGGATTCACATGTTATCAACCCCTAATCCAACTGGAATTAGTGTACTGTGGGTTTTTTCTTAACATACCAAAGCTTCACAAAAATTGTAGAAGAATATTCTGTCAAAACAAATATGAAGTTTCTAGGGAGAGAATGATTGTGCTCAGTTTTTAACTTTATCACTCTCTATTATTTTCTGTGACTTCCTTACTGAACAAGTCTAATGTCCTAGTTCATTGATGTTTATTTTAACTACCAAGCTATTATCCTCAGGCATGTTACAGTGTAGACCAACCAGAGGACAAAGGGCTTTTCTGCCTTATTTTTTGGAGGTTTATTTGGTTTTGGATTTTTGTTTTTGACTCTTTTTTCACAGCAGTCACCTTTTACAGAAACAGTTTCTGTAAAAAGTTGGGATTTTTTTTATGGATTGGTTAATGTATTCGGTTGAACCCAAACTTCAGTTTCCCTGCAGCAATACCCTCACAACTGCCTTGCAGGTCCAACTGCAAAAACTGCAGTGTTTTTGCTGAAGTGTAAGTCTGGGGTTTGCACATCCCACTGGTGCAGGATAAGTAACACAAGTGCTGAAAATCAGCTATTCCATTAAAGTGACACTTGAAATTGAAAATATCACTTCTATCCAGGAAACATTTGAAGGAAATACACTCAGGTGTGCTTACTCTGCAGTCAGAAGTACATGCACGTGTGTGTATGACAGCTTTCTGGGGAGCTTGGAGGAGCATGGGAAGGTGCAGCCAAGAAATCAGATTCTTTTTTTTAGTTTGCTCTTGTCTGAGAAGCAGCCATAACAACCCTTATATGTTGTATGCATTAGCAGCTTTTTGTTGAATTGTAAAGCAATACTCTGAAAATTAAAACTGTTCTTTTACAATAGCCATGATTCTAGATGTAATTTTTTGTGTCATTCTTGATTCTGTGCACAAAAATTAATCTAAAGTTATTTATTGTGTGTTTTGTAAGTAGGTCTTTCTCTTTGAAAGTTTTATTTATCACACATTGGTTACAATGGAAACAGAGTAGTAAAAAATTACAGTGAAGATTTAACTAGAGAGTCTGTGGCTTGGAATGTCTTTATTAAGTTTTAGAAACAGAGTTGGTAAGTTTTGCTTCTTAACTGCTCACCAAAACATAGTTTTGAATAGTTAAGACTGTTCCTGAAAAATCACTCAGTTCTTCATCATATAATATGCAACTCATTTTCAGTTTTTATTTTGCATATCTAGTACTGGTTTATTGATAGCTTTTTAATGGAGAAAAATTGTGAACTGTAACTCACTCACCCCGCTGCTTTTTTTTAAAGCTCTGGAGACTGTAAATGTTCACATGTTTTACTGAAGGATTGCAAAAGTAACATTCATTTATAACATTTGAAGGATTATTCATGGAAAAATTATGCAAAGGAAAAAAACAGTGAGATCCTTTGGGATATGTGTAAACTTTTCCAAATGTTCTTGCCACAGATCTCTGAACAGCACTCGGCTCACTCTGATGAAGTTGTCTCACGTTCCCTAATGCAAACAAATTTTTAATAACATTTTAATATTTTTATACATCATTCCTGTGCATGTCAGCATAATCTTGAAAATGATGCTGAGAAATAATGAAAACCAAACTAACCCTTGTTCATGCCAGCTGACTGGAAAATCCTGCTAAGAGTGCTTTGTCTCCATGAAAGGCAAAATAACAGAATAGCAATCGTGGTAACAGTATGCACTAGGAGTGGAGCCAGAAGAGTAAAGACAAGAGTTAGCAGTAGCAGATGACTTCACTTATTGGAAAAAAGGGGCAAAATAACTCAATCCCAAATGAACTTAAGTATTGGAATTTTGTTATCAGCAGTATCAGGCATAACTTCCCCAGCTAATTGCTCAGCAGTCTGGTATGTCCATAAACATCCCTTGGTCTGTGCAGTTTTCATCAGAATCTCACTGCTTACCCTCTTTGGCATCCTTCTTGTCATGGGCTCTCTTTGTCTCTTACTCCTTTACAGAAATGAGGTCATCTGCCCTCTGCCCCATAACTCATGCTGACACTCACTGCACCCCAGACTTCTTGCTGAACTGAATGTAGCCAGCTGAGGAGAACTCTGTATCACTATTCTTCTTCATAGACATTTGGCAGCAGAGCAGATACAAAGACTTTGTAAAGGCATTTAAGTTCAGATTCTTATTACCTTGGCACAGGGCTAACAGAGCTAAACTGTATAGATTTCCTTCTCTTGTCTTGGAGATGAGGAGGATGCAGAAATACATTGAAAATGGTCAGTCCAAGCATAATAATACCAGCACAGATGATATTTCTGTTTTCATCAGATCCCACAAAGCATTCTGTTTTCTGCTATTGGGATCTTCACTGAAGACACCTAACTAGGAATTTGAATAAGTCATAGAATCACAGCATAGTTGGAAGAGACCACAGTGAATCATCTAGTCCAAGCTCCTTGCTCAAGTAGGGTCATCCTACAGCACATGGCACAGGGTTGTATCCAGATGGCTCTGGAATACCTCCAGTGAAGGAAACTCCACGAGTTCTCTAGGCAGCCTGTCCCAGTTGTCTGTCAGCCCAGGTCTAATTTCCTTCTTTCACAGGACTGATACAAGCAATTGTGATTGCCATATATAATAGCAAGGAAGCCAAGCTGGACTGTTATCTTAAGTTGTAAGACTCTTACAGCCATTTCCACAAATTCTGTCACCCTTGACTCATCACACCTTAAGCCTGGCAATATTTTTATGTGAACTGGAATTTTATTCCCTAATATTATTTTGATATTTTTAATAATATTCCCTAATATGATATTGTAATTTGAGCTGTGGAGTCCCTTTAGACATGCTACATTGTTTGTTTCAGGGGACGGGGGGAAGTTTAACTAACTTTTTCTCTTCTGAAGCTGTCCAGGTAATCAAAGCTAAAATCAAGCTAAAAAGCTAAAAGCTAAATCAAGCAATTATCGTCTTTATAATGATCAGTCTTTAAATAGTTTCATGTTGCTATCATATCAGAGTAAATTTCAGTCCATGCTCCCTAAAGAGAGGGAGGGAAGAAAGGGAGTGTAAAGTCTCAAACTGTTATTTCTTGCTAGATAATACCTCTTACTCTTTGTAGGTTTTGATAGTAACATTTGAACCTAACTGGAGTCAAATCCAGCCAACTTTGATTTTGTAATGGCTTGACTGTGTCAGCACTGGACTTGTAATTTTGCTGTGCTTTCTGACAAAGTCATTTTGATGCAGTCTCATGCCTTTGTTTTGTTGCATATCAGTGTTTTGGAACAAAATTAATTGAACTGCTTTTACCTCTCTGATTCTCCACAGTGAGAAATGTAAACCTTTCAACTGTTATGTATTACAAAATTTAACAGTTATTTCTACATGTGGTGCAATGTCTGTGTGAAAAAGCGCTGCACTATCCTGATAATCCTCTAGGGCTGTGCCTTAAGATTACTACTCTTTCACAGGCTGTGGTTTCAGTAGCATTCAGTGAACTTAAAAGAACTTAATGTCATCCACTTGAAAAAACTTCATGTAAATCAGGAGTGAGAACTGGTACCAGAAATATCTGAATGCCACAGCAGGAAGCAATATAAAAATGAACAATTCCTGCAGCTAAATTAAGGGACAAGCCTCAGAGTGGGCACATTAACACTGAAGTTTATGCTGAGTTTCAGATTAAACTCTTGCTGATAAATGCTCATAATTTTCAGGGAAACTCTCTTTTCACTGCCACTATCTTCATCCTGGGTTTCACTTCCAATATATTTTAGGCTTCTTAGCAGGTAATAAAAATCTCAATAGTCCTAAGTATTTTCCTGTTCACAAGTTGAAAAGTATCTGATGGAAAGGCACTACAAACAAAGCATGTAGAGCTAGCTCCATTTTTGGGAACCTAGTCCATCAGAAGAACTGGAGGTTTTCAAACTAAAGGACTTGTAATCACTTCTGAAACTTCTGAAGGCGTTTGTTTTGTCTCTGCATGAATTTTAATTTGTAATGAAAACCTGTGGTATATTCTTGCTACTAATGCAGCAGATAAGATTTTTCAGACTTAATGGTGAAATATGAATCCATACAGTTTTTACGTTAAATTAGGCAACACATAATTGCACTCATAGTCATGCTTTTTCTGTCCTAATTTGTGCTTTGCCGCCATGGCAGAAATGGAAGATGAACTGCTTTGGTTTTAGGGAAGAAACTTCCAGTGTTGTGTTACAGTCCAAATATATCAAAATTTTAGTTGTATGTGCAGCAAGAACATTGCGTTTCACCCTCTCCAACATGCCAGATGTAGGTGAATCTCTGGATGAAGTAATGACTGAATCTCTGGATGAAGTAATGACTGCACGTGGCCATTAGGTATAAGACCTTCTCTGAAGCTGCACATGCCAGTGACTAACACTATGACTGCTGTGTTTCACAAATTCGCAGTTGTGTGATGGTAGCAAAGACAGGCAGGCAAAAATGCTGTCCAGGTGGTAGATATGAATGAGGCAGAAAATAGGCTTAAAAACTGTTTCATTTTTGTTCTACTAAATTGATGGTCTGATGAATAATACTACTGAAGGTTCCTCTAACAAACTTGTCTCATCTCTCTCTATTGCTAAAAGAAGTTTTGTCTTTTTGCTTGTCTTGGAGCTCCCTTCATTATTAATTAAGCAGCATAATGGACTGTTTGCTCAAATGTGCAGAATGCTCTGTGGATTAAATCTTTCCTCTTACTGCTAGGGAAAACCCTTTGCAATTTTTCCTAGTTACAATCCAGTTCACGGTGAAATTCCAGAGTCTATGGGGCTATGGGGAAATAAAAATACCAGTAATTTGGAATTAATTTTTGTGTTTCAGACAGCATGTTATAAGTCTTTATTATTGCAGAATGAGTATGGGCAGGAAAGCATCTTGCATTTTTTTGTATTTTTTTTGCCTCTTATTGGGACAAACTCATTACTGATTCTCCTATTTCTTCTTGTGTCTCACGAATCCTCCTCAGTTCAAGGCAGAAAAAGTTGATACCTTCCTTCAAGGTGCTTCAGGGTAGAAAGAGTAGCCTATATAACAAATAGAATGTCTCAAGTAGGGAGAGACCCATAAGGATCATTGAGTCCAACTTCCGGCTCCTTTCAGGGCTATATAAAACTAAATTATATCACTAAGAGTGTTGTCCAGACTCACCTTGTACTCTGACAGGCTTGGTGCCACAACCACTTCCCTGGGAAGTCTTGTCTCCCAGAACCATTTCTGTTGAAAGTTCATGTTTACATCCTGCTGTCAAACTATGCTGTGGAATGTTGGTGTTTTGAATTGGTTTTGAGTGTTTTTTTTCTGTTTCAGTTTTTATTTATTTGATGCCAGTCACTTTTGTAAAGATTCTGATGATGATTGTACATGGCTTTTCACATCACAAAGTTTCTTTGTGTGTTAACCTCTTAATGGGTTAACTCTTTGGTTAGAGTCCAGAAGCTGATTAAGCTGAGGTTGCTGGAGCCTCCAAAAAGTTGATTTTTGTAATGTAGAGGGAACTCTGTTCTGCTGGTACCTGGACTGTCCAAGGCAAAATATATGGGGCAGATGGCAACTTTGATGACCACTGTTCCTGCTTTCGTCGCAAGCACCAATGCCACAACTAAATGTTTAAAAGTGAAATCTCAACTGTTTGCTGTGAAGCCAAGAAGAGGCTGGCATCTTGAAGCCAAGAAGAGGCTGAGGATGATGATAGTCCATGTTTTCCACTGTATTGCAAAGGTCACTGCCTGCCTTTCATGAGCAGCATCAAGGAGCTGGAACAAAAGCAGTTGGTCCATGTTTTCTGTGAGACCTCATAAAATCTGTAACTTGAGAGGAAGAATGATTGCAGTGAGACATCTCTAGAGCTCATAGATGTTTGAGAAGTAATGCATCTGTCTGGCCATTAGGTATACGAAAAGCCCTTGGTTTCTCTTACATGCTCAAGCTGTGAGTCAGTATGAGAAGATTGTTTACAGTTTATTCACAACATGAAGTTGTGAATAAAATTCAAAAACCTGTAAACGTTCCTGTTCACACCTGAAGTACAAACTGATTTTATGGCTCTGCATATTACACTTTGGCACATCCAACTGTTGTAAGGATGCCAAGAATTTCCGTAGTTCATTGTTAAAAGTATGAGCAGAGCTGCTTTAAAAATTACTCCAGTGAGTTCAAGATTATGGCGATGAATTTATAACAAAAATGAATGGTGTAGCCCTAATGTGCAAGAAACAATGCTTCAGAAATGATGCCTTTTGGTTATCTGTAAAAATTAATTTTAATCAGTTCCTAAACACACCAGCCAGTGAAATTTCTGGGATTTGCATCAGTTCAGTGTTAAATAATCTCTGTCTTTTAGGTCCATCTGACATGTCAGCAGTTATAAAATTCAGCAGGAGACCCACATGTCCTGATGCCTCAGTAGCAGCAAGTCTACCCACACCTCCTGTACCAAGGCACCGGAAGAGTCACAGCCTGGGAAACAAGTGCGTAATCCCAGCTGTCTCATGCTCAGGCAGTTACATGTGTCATAAAAATTTAAGATAGCAGCAGAGAACTTGCTAGCATTTGTCCTTTCCTTTTCTTGTATTGCAAGAGTGTTTCAGGCTTTACTATGTATTCTCTAGGTTTTCTCTTGACACTTTTGTTATTTTTGCTGACTATTCTCTGCTAGTGCCAGGCACTGGCAGTACTTGAAAGGTGCTTATCCACTTTGGTCTACGGATTCCTGGTGTGTCTCCTTTTTCTCCTTTTTCTGGGTTTCTGCTTTTGCTGCCACCAAGGATGTTCAGATTTTGTATGGAGAAGAGTCAAAACATTTACAGCTTCCCAGCTGCAAAAATTTAATAATTGTTACTGACAAAGAGGAGTAAAATCTGAAACTCATTCTGGTAGTAAAGGAGCATATGTACAGTAAGTGGTAACGTCTGCTCCTTAATAACCTGCTGATGAGGCAGAGGCTGAGTGGAAATAATGTGAGCCAAGGGTTGCTGTTAGATGACGTAAGAGGGGTTTCATGTTTTTTTCTTCTTCCATGTTCCAGTATGATGTGTCAGTTGAGCATCGTGGAGAGCAAAAGCGCCACCTTCCCGACGGAGCGGCCACGGCACCTGCTGGACGACAGTGTCCTGGAGTGCCACAGCCCAGCGCGTGGCCACACGCCCAGCACGCGCCTTGCCAACGGCCTCTCCATAGGTATCGTCTGCGCGGGGAGTGACACCACTGCTCCTGTCCTGCTCTGCGCTGCAGACTCACAGATATCTGAAAGTAGAGAATTAGGAAGATCATTAGTTCCTGTGCAAAGACTGATTGTTTTCATGGATAGAAGTAGATGAGAACTTTTACCTGATAAACATTACCTCAGCTTTCCTCAATTATCCACTGATGCTTTTGGTAAAAGTGGCATGAAGGAAGATTGGTTTTGTAGCTGACAAACACTGTAGACACAGTGTTCATCAGCTTTCACCAGGGGAAAAGCGGATATATATTTTAAAAGCTACCGTTACACAAAGAAAGCTTTAATTTTAACTGTATGTTTTAGAAGATGGGAGAATAGTTTGGCAGTACTCTTTAAGAATTAAAAAGAAACATAAAATGAACATATGGTATGATAATTAATAAAACAATTATTATAATATAAAAAAAAGATCAAGAATCTGTGTTCTAAGCAAGAGAAAGCCACCTTGTAAGAGTCTCAGGCTATTTCTAGAATAGGAAATTGACTGTGAAAGATGGCACATTACTTGACCAAGAGTTAGACAGTGAGATGATCTTTGCACTTCTGAAAATACAGGCACAGCTCACTGTGTTAAAACTGAGCATTAGAAGATCAGTCCTGGGCAAATGAAGACCGTGAGCTAAATAGTTGTACCAGGAAAAGAGGGACAAATGGGTGACGGGCTTGAAGGAGAAAGAGGAACTTTAGTTATGAATACCATCGTATATATATTTTAATAATTCCTAGCAACAGCATACAGCTGACAAATCCTCTAATACAGGTGTATTTGCTTCTTGAAAGTAAACCATGATACCATATCTAATAACTTCAATCAACTTACGGATATTGTGGTAGAAGTATTGTCTTACAAAAGAGCTGGATTTTATGTATCTGAAGTGCTCAGCTTCTGAAGTAAAAGCATGGTGTAAATTAAAAGTAATGGTATTAAAGCACAGCAGTAACATGAGTTACGAGTGAGATACTATAAATGGAGAGGCTCATATAAGCCTCTTCCAACTAAAGATTTTACCATGAACTCTAAACACTTTTACTTCAAAACATGATTTGAGTAAGCAGTGTCCATGGTACTATATAAAAGAGTATTCTGGTGATCCACATACATTGGCTTTGTATTTTCCCATGGGTGGTTTTCTTACTCCTTCTCTGTACTACTCTCTTTCTAGATAGCAGTGAAAGCTCAGAATTTAGTGAGGAGCTGCCGTCAGGGCTTGAAAGGTGAGTTAGTCTTCATGTACACTCACTGAGCACTCTGCAGACTTAGTTAAGAAATTCACAAATGATCCCTAACATAGGTAAGCCCTAAATTAATAGTTATTTTTATCAAATTATTGATTAGTTAGGAAAAAAATGGCAAACATTTTGAAATAAAGCACTGTAAAGGTATTGGACCTGAAAAATTGGGAACTATCTCTGTCATGTTTACCAAACCCTAACTGTTGAAGTCTCAAACGAGAATATCCCTCATCAGATATTTGCATTCACAAACAGGGGTCGTTTATATGCCACGCTGGGGCCTAACTGGAGGGTACCAATCCGGAATTCTCCTCGGAGTCGAAGCTGTATCTACAGGTACACTTCAGGGTCTGCTTCTTTCATTGTATGGTGCTAAACTTCAATTTGGGTCTGTATGCTTTCCTAGTGTAATGAATTTTGTGTCCAAATATCCTTGTATGACCATAACAATTTACGAAGTCTCTCCCTCCTGCTTGTAAAAACTCCTGTTAATGCTAAAGCAGGGTTATGGCCCATTCAGATGAAATTCAGTTTAGCTATTGATTTAACTAATGATGTCTGACTTCCATTCTGCAGAAAACGAGGCTTTACTTAGGGTTTTATGAAACCTTTACAGAAGTAGGTTTGTCATGAAGGCCATCTTTGACTCCTGTGACAAGTAATGATGTTAGAAGAATACCTTCTTGACCCTTCCCCACAGTCTATTTCCTGATTTACTGGACAGCTACCCATAACATCTGTCCATGTCAGAGGGCTATAGTATGGTGTGTTTATTTTGTTGAGTAAAAGGATATTACCTTGGATCTCAAGTAAGAGAGAGAACATCATGTAGCAGGCAGTCACAATGTTGCTAGTCGCTAAGATGTGGACTTGCCAGAAGCAGGTAATCTGTTTACAGACCTAAGAGAGGTGACACAGAAAATTTTATATAGTTTGAGGGATAAAAATCATTCCTTGCATGTATACCTGACCTGAACTTGATAATTTCTGTGATGCTGGCAAATGAAGACATATGTTCAGATAATTGGGCCCTGAATCAGTATTCTGCAAATACTGTGATTTAATTGCATTTTCAATCCAGTCAGATTTTATTTTGTTTAAATTAGTTTGCTTCAGCCATTGTAGATGTATCGATACAATGTATAAATTACAGCTGCTTTACCTGTGCCAGTAACATCTGAAAACAGTACAAATTAGAGATTAGACAGGAATAAAAACGCACACTTTATAAATTCACAAAGGAATACATATTTGAACAGTATTTCAGCTATTGCACCGCTCCTGGAAAATACTTTCTTAATATGACCATGGAAGATCTGTTCCAAAAACATACAAAAGCTAGAAATATAAAATGTAAGAAGATAAAAATGTGAAAAGTCTATTAAATCCACAAAGAAGAATTACTCCCTAAAATACGTTTTTTACATTTATCCACTGTCAAGTAATTCTAATGCTTGTGATCATTCTTCCTGTTCTGAAACCTTCTACTGCCTCTGTCAAATATAGAATTGGCAAGAACGCACATTAGCAGAGACCAGCCAGGTGCATGCAGTTAGAGAAAATACACCTGGCAGCTGGAAGGGCTGTTCTTCCCTAGACATGGTTGTGCACATGACTTGGCACCAGCATGAGTTCAGGCTTGTTTGTAGACAGAATAGTGTTCCTTTCACAGCTGAAAGGTAGATCAT
This sequence comes from Phylloscopus whistleri, assembly GCA_017589585.1. Lineage (NCBI taxonomy): Eukaryota > Metazoa > Chordata > Aves > Passeriformes > Phylloscopidae > Phylloscopus > Phylloscopus whistleri. The sequence continues at coordinate 4,383,134 of JADMLD010001555.1, read as the reverse complement.
ACATGTCCTTTTTCTTGTATTCATTACTAGACATGATTTAATTTGCACTGATAAAACCTTACTGGTCCACATAAGAACATCAGGGTTGTGATCACATGGCAGTGAAGAGAAGTTAGCAGGAGATAACCTATCAATAAATATTTGGTTGTGGCATTATTAGTGGCTGTTTGCATTTCTAACTTCCTGTCAGTTGTATCTCTTTCTCACTGATGTATATGGGAAGTTTTATGTTGATTCTGGAAAAGGAAAATCTATTGTAATCTCTGTACAATAAATGATTTCTTTTATTTTTAATAATTATTATTAATTATTTAATTTATTTTTAAGATTTTAAAATTCTCAAATTAATAAATTTAAGAATTAATTTAAATTAATTAATCTCTTCTTTGATTTTCAAGTTTATTTTTAAGAATTTACGGAATTTTTAGGTTGTTGTCCGAACCCTTTTCCAATTAGGCAAGGTATTTTCATTTAATTAAAAATAACATTTGTGAGAGCTCTTATTGCCAAAATTGTAAGTCAAAAATTTCCAGAAATTCTGGTAATTTCTGTAATTTACCAGAATAAAAAAAGAAAATTGCCTGTTTTGACTTCAGGTTTCCGTATTTACTCTGTTTTATTTTTTCATGTCTAAGCCCCCAGAATAGAACCTTTTTGTAAGATCCCGGTTCCTACTTGATAGCTAGGTTAAGAAAACACATATTCTAGAGTCACATTTCAGATGATACAATATACGTAAAGCAGTGCAGGATAAATGTATTTAGAGCTAAATTATGTTGCTTACTTACCGTCTTTATTTGTCTGCTCAAATACATAGAGGAATGCTTTGTCTCTGTAGCCCAACGGGTGTGTGCAGCTGCACAGCAGGTGGTTCCACAGGAGTCATTACCATGGAAGGGCCTTTAAGAAGAAAAACGCTGCTCAAAGAAGGCAAGAAACCTACTGTAAGTGACTCTAATTATAATTATTCCTATGGTCCTAATTCATTAGTGGTTGTTTTAATTTTCAGGATTAGATTAAACCTGCAGCTTGATACCACACAAAACAATGGTTTTATCAATTTTAATTTTCTGATCAAAGTTATAACCAGGTTATAACAAGGTTGTAACCTTTGTGTGTCATTTGATGTACAGCTGTTTTGCTTCTCCCTGCATTTGCAAGTCACATTTCTAGCTCTGACAACGGAGAAGGAGTGAAGCAAGCAGTGTTGTGAGGGCAGAACTAAATCTTGCGGCACTGCCCGATGACCCAGAGCATCCTGGTACTTTCCAGCTAAATAACCCTGACAAAGGCAGATATTGCAAGATGGATAATGTCCACATTGCATTTCTGTGACAGGACATGGATTAAAAACTTTTAACGAGTTTGTACATTACAGTGGCACTCATAAAAGAAGAGGGAGATCTTCAATACAGAATTTTCAAGGGAGGGTACAAAATCAATTGAACATATTTCTACTCCATATTTCAAAATATATTTTGGTGCTTTTGTGGTATCACATTAAAATGGAAAGGCTGCAGGGCAGCCAACCATAGCGCCAAAGTCATGGCAATCCATAGTTAACCTGAATTCATGGGTTTCACATAGTTCTAGTGCTATGCATTTGGTAATTTATTTGTTTTCTGTAGAGTTGACTGATGTATTTCACATGCAACCCAGTTCAGTTCAGAGCTAAAAGATTTGAAGAATTGCAGAGTTGTCAACTCAATTTTTTTTTTAATGAAATTCTAAGATCTGTACAGCAGAAGGCAGCACACTATTCATCTCTAAACAGTCAGTACTGACACTTTTAAGAGATACCCAACTAAGAAGGATGATATTCACAGCCAGCCATCAAGATTTAGGTAGCTGGGCTGATGTACACCAAGAGGCACTCTTTATCTCCATTCCTTGCTTCTGAAGTTAACTTTGGTAGCACTTGGACTTGCCTGTGAATAGATTTTTGAAATGGCAGAGATATGCAGAGCTTTTCCTATTTTTTTGTTTTCCTTTTTCATTCAGCTCTCCTCGTGGACTAGATACTGGGTCATGCTTGCAGGATCAACTCTTCTGTACTTTGGAGCAAAAGCTTTAAGAGGCACTGAAAGAAAACATGTAAGCTTTAAATTTATTCTAAAATCAAAATCTGAATACTCATAAGTAGATCTGGAAGGGTATCTAAAGTGTACTTTCTGTTCCAGGCTAAGCCATATTTCTGCACAACTTCTGTAGTCAAAAGTTAATCTCTGCTACAGTCTCAGCTGTGACTGACTTGTCTGTCTTTTCCAGTATAAATCTACACCTGGTAAAAAAGTCTCCATTGTGGGCTGGATGGTGGCACTGCCTGACGACCCAGAGCATCCTGGTATTTTCCAGCTAAATAACCCTGACAAAGGTAGATATTGTAAGATGGACAATGTCTGCATAGCGTTTCTGTGACAGGAAGACGATTAATATATATTAATGAGTTTGTAGATTACAGAACTTGCAGTGGCACTCATAAAGACTCAAGAGGGAGATCTTCAATACAGAATTTTCAAGGGAAGGTACAAATTAAATAGAATGTATTTCTACAATATGCTGTGGTGCTTCTGTGGTGCTTCTGTGGTGCCTACAGAGAGATTCCTTTCTTTTGACAGTTACTGTAAGTTTTGCAGAAATTCCTCGGCCAATATGAGATTACAGCATGTCCATGTGTCTCCATACATTGATCTCCAAGTCTCTGAATAGCTTCCTTAAAATCTGTCAGTATCAGTCAAATCTTGACTTACATGGAAGCCAGTTAAAATATCAAACTGTTTGCCAAAATAAGTCTACTAAGTAATTATTACTTTTTAATAATTAATTTTCCAGTGCTATAACCCTTTTCCCTTGATTAAACTTGAAAAACTTCAAAAGATAAGAAAACTCCTGGAGCTATTTTATACTTTGAGTGGTTGCTTGCAGGTTCTTGGAGCTTTCTTCAGTTTCCATGTTTTCAGCATTGGTGCTGGATATGGAAGTCCCATCTACTGTGTGAATTGCATCATCTGGGTGTTAACTAAAATGCACAAAATATTTGATTGCAGGAAACAATTTGCAGTAGGACATTGAAGAGAACTAAGTTTACAAATATGAAAAGCTTTATCAGAAGCCTTGATGAGAAGAAAGCCAGGATTAAATTAGATCTGACCTGCGGCGTATGAATGATGCACTGTCCCCAGTTGTGGTATAACCAGAAACATTTATTAAAAGTGTATATAGCTTTTATAATATTTTCACTATCAGCTTAGAATATCACGTGCCTGGATAGCCAATAGTGTAACTGTTCATGCGTCTGCTAACCAATAATATAAGGGGTCACATTCCTAATATTCACATCAGCCTTTTTTCTTTAGATCAAGTGCTTGTATAACAATTTTTTTCTGCAAGCTACTGAGGTTCTGCTGTCTGTTACATTTTAGAAACTTTGTTACACCTCTCCCACCTTGACTGAATAGTCCTTGTACTTCTTAACCAAGCAGTCTTTGTTCTCTTATTACTAAGTGTTCTTTGCTTTCTTGCCCGACACTGACCTACATGGTCTTTTCTGTGGCTGAAATTTGGCCTTTCTGCCTATGAGGCCGCATATGTTCTCATACTTGCTTCAGCCAAGAATTGCTGGGTAACATGCCTCACATGGGCTCTGTTACATTAGCAGCATCATGTTTGAGCATTTGAGGTGCAAAGTAATTTAAGGGTTTACTTCAGGACTTTGGCTTCTGCACAGAAATTAGAGTCCTTTGAAACTACATGTCTGTCTGCAAATTCAGAGTCTTTCATTTTCTTATTTTTGCAGGCAATGTTTACAAGTTTCAGACTGGTTCAAGGTTTCATGCAATATTATGGCATAAACATTTGGATGACGCATGCAAAAGCAACAAGCCTCAGGTAAGGTTGTGAAAACTATTTCTACCCACTTTTTTCCATTTTCCAGAAAAATCCTTACTAGAAAAGGTCCCTCTTTCAATCCGTATGCGCACACATTCCTGTGGGGACAGACGTAATTCCTCATTCTGTACATTGATCCATTTTGTCAATAGGAGAAAGAAAGATTGTTTAAAATTAGAGAATTCCCATCAAATCAGTTTTTTTGCAGGTCTAGCTATTGATTTGGTTACCTTAAGAGCATATAACCTCTACTCTCAGTTGTTTCAAGCAAGATAACCTCATCTCTTCTTTAGAAGAGAAGGTCTCATGGAAAATGAAAGCAACCGTACCAGGATGGCCTTGATGATCTTAGAGATCTTTCCAAAATGTAATGATTCTATGAGTAATTTACAATCTCTTCCAGGTACCTGCTAATCTAATGTCATTCGAATAATTTCCTCTCCTACCTGGTGTGACTTCAAGTGCCAAACTGAAGAAACAGGTTATTGTTCTCTAAGGAGGAAGAGGAGAATGGTTTTCCTGACATGAGCCAGCCAGAGATATTTCAGCACTTTCCTATGTAACTTGAAAGTGATTCTGACACAGGTTTTAAAAGCAGAAAGTGAATGTTGTCCCTAGGACCAGATAAAGTCTCATGCACTGAGTGAAAGCAGACAAGTTAGATGGACAGAAGATTAATCCTGACTCCTGCAGGATTTTGAAGACTCGACTAATTGTGGTCAGAGACTGCATGAACTGATATTTGACCACAAACTGAGCATCATATCTTCTGCCTATTCTTTTTTAAATGGTTCTTTTTATTGTTAAGCTGCTTTGTGTGACTGAAGAATATTTGGCCCATGTTGGGTTTCAATTCTTTCTAATTGAACGATTGACAGTGTTAACTTGCTCCAAAGTGTCAATTAGAATAGAAAATTGTGGAATAACGTTTTTATATTCTAAGTGCACTGAGTTGCTCGGCAGTATGGCTGCCTCAAATTTTCTATCAAATCTCTGGACAATTCTGCTGTTCATATTTGAGCTATTTGGGAAAAAATGTATTTTGGCATAGGACAGCTGGTTTTTTTTTTCATTCAGTTATTTTACTCAGGAATACCCTGGTAGTGGATTTAAGGCTGTTTAAATTTATGTTGTGCTGAAATTTGTCTTTCATTCTTTTACCAGTAGCATAGCTGGTTATAAATTTGGTGTTTTGGTTTAGTCTGAACATTGTTCATTTCAAATCCCTTAGTGCAGGGGAGCAGGAAATCAGGTGTTATGTATCACAGGGTCCTGGCTCCTCAGAATGACTCCATATCATTGTTTCTCTTCTGTTCTGTCCTTGTGGAATTGGCTCCACTCAATTCCAGTATGTGGTCCAACTTCAGAACATTAGTACTGGTAGATGGTACTGCTATTATAAAATCATGGTGGCAGTGAAAGACTGTCTGACAGTGGAGCAAGTACAAAGAAGTCTCCATATCAATATCCAGAGAACAAATGAACAAGAGAAGCGTAACTGGGCCTTCTCCTCTGAAGGAGTTCTTTCTATGCCATATTTCTGCTGTGGCCTGGCACTTCTGCAGTCAGAATCTTTTTCTCTTCATATGTTAGATTCATCACTTTTTCACCTGTTTGAAACTCTTTTGCAATATAGCATCATTATTCAGACTTTATCAATCACCAGAAAACCTCTTCTGACTTCCTAAGATTGCATAGAGGACAAATTGGCAAGTCAGTCTCTAGCTTACAAACCAGGAACACTGTTGGAAGTCGGTGTAAATGAACAGAAGCTCTATTAGAACAAGCTCCCTTGCATTAGCAGTATGTATTCTGTGGACTTCCATGATTTCCTACATTTTTATTTTGAAACTTCTCTAACCGCAAGGAGAGGAGAATACCTGTATTATTAAATGTCAAAAGTAAATATTTTGTACTTTTAAGAGTTCATGTTACAATCCTGAAAACCTAATACCAGCTTTTCACGAAACCAGTTCCTGATGACAACTGCATTTAGATCCCGGCACATGGGAAAGTGTATGTAAAGCTGACAAAGCTTATTTGGTAACTGAGGAACTGTGTGAAGAGTGGTAATGCAAAATATATTTTTATAGTTTTTCTCTTTTTTTGCTAATTGAAGACAACTTTGAACTAGGAAAAACATGGCTATCTGCAAGGGCAGAGTATCTAGTGCCATTAGAGATGGTGTAGAAACTTTTGAATGTGGCAACATCCTGTCACCAGTAAATAACTCCAGACTGTTAGACTGTGATACAGTCTGACTTATTCTGCACCTGTGGGTTTTTGTGATTAGTCATCAATGAGATTAAAGATCTTTTCAGTATAGCACAATTGTGAAATTGCTGCACAGTATTGAGAAATTCGGATGGATGGCAGTGAAGAAATACTGATGGCAGTGAAAAAATAATAGCAAAACATCTTAAACCAATTTTAAATTAGTCTTTAAGTATTAAATAGTTCATAGCTGCTGATTAGAGGTGTTATGATGCTGTTTCGTACCATTTGCTATTACCTGGTACTTCTATGGTTAATCGAAAACTGCTATTGAAATACAGTATGTTGCCTATGACTACTGATTATCACAGCATTTTCACAAAAAATATCACAAACCGTACAAGTTTTCCTCCATCAAAGAGAACAACTGCAACAGCTATACAAACATTATGTCATAATTTCTATTTTCAGAATTGTGAACATGTAACAACTATAGGTAATATTATTAGTTTATTAAATATGCATTTTTGATGTAATTCAGTGCCAAAATGCATGTTTTTCCAAATAGCACTAAAATGAGGCAAAGAAACTAGTTTTCAAATTGAGACTGACTTGTCACATTATAATGTTAATCAATTTCAACATTTTGGTTTGTTTTGTGTGGAAACTGTTGCACTATTTTTGGCTGTGTTTTCCAGCAGTCCACTGCATGACATTTGTGTAAAGGATTCTTTCGATAATTCTTGTGAACTGTCTTACCTGTAAGAACTCTGGCATTGGAATCTAGGTTTTTGGCGAAGTATTTTGTTACCTCAGTCTTGTATCAAGTTGCTGCATTTTTCAGTTTGATACATTGATAATAATGATTGTTTTGCTAATTAAATACTTTAATGTAAAAAAAGTTTGTTTACTACAACAGTAATAGCATTTGGTTGTAAGTTTAAAAATGTGCAGGGTATGTATGCTGTTGACAATAAAATATTCTGAAAAAGAACAGTAGAGGTACAGAAGGAATGTTTTAGCTCAAAGGCAGCATGCATATTTTATTTGTAAATGAATGGTAATATAATTGAACAGACTTTATAGAGCACAGTGTCTAGCCATTTAGTAGTATAAATACAACAGAATCAACATTTCTAGGATAATTGAAAAAGCCTCCAAATTTGCAGTTGCTTCTTTGCACTTAAAGTTCAACTCAACAGGTTTGCAGATGACACCAAACTGAGTGGTGCACTGAAAACTGGGGCCTGGACAAGCTTGATGAGTGGCTGGGGCTGCCATAATTCTAATGAAAAAATTAAGAGCAACTCTGCAGAGAAGAACTTGGGGCTGTTGGTGTATGAGAGGCTGGACATGTCCTGGCTGTGTGCACTGGCAGTTCAGCCAGCCATGTCCTGGGCTGCATCGAAAGCAGTGTGGGCAGCAGGTGACAGAGGTGATTCTGCCCCTCCACTCAGCTCTTGTGAGACCCCATGTGGAGTGCTTCATCCAGCTCTCAAGTCCTTGGTATAGGAAAGACATGCACCTGTTGCAGTGGGTCCAGAAAAGGGCCACAAAAACAATCAGGGAGCTGGAGCACCTCATCTATTGAGGAAAGGCTGAGACAAATGGAATTGTTTAGCTTGGAGAAGAAAATGTGCCAAGGAGACATTATTGCCACCTTTCAGTACGTAAAGAGGACGTACAAGAAAGATGGGGACAGTTTTTTTAGTAGCATCTGTAGTGATAGGAGAAGGGATAACAGTTTAAATCTAAAAGAAGGTGGATTCAGACTAGATATATGGAAGAAATGTGTTGCAGTGAGGGTAATGAAACACTGGGTTGGCCAGAGCAGTGGCAAATGCCCCATCCCTGGAAGTGTTCAAGGTTAGATAGGACAGGGCTCCGAGCAACGTGGTTGAAGATGTCCCCGCTTATGGCAGAAGAGTTGGACTATATGCTCCAACTAAAACAATGCTATGATTTTATTTCTGATGGCAAGGTAAATAAGGTCCAGATAATGACTGGCAATGAAGGTCCTTTAATTTCTGCAGAAACATAATTTCATGAGCAGTTGTCTGAGAGAAAAACTACACGTGAAGATGAGAGCAAAACAAGCTAATATAAAAAAAGTTACTTCTACAGTTGAACAGGGAAGCATATATCTATCCTTTTCCTGAAATGGACTCCTTTTCTTGTTATCCCCAACAAACAGCAAGAGTGTTTAAAAACTGTTTTATTACTTCGTAGTCTTGGAAGTAAGTTGGATGTATACAATTTCCCTTCAGGGTCATGTCCAGTGTTTCATTGTAAATATTTTATAAAGGAAGCATGTGTAAGTGTCTCTCATATCTATCAAATGGTTCTTTTCACTGATAGGATCAGTTAAGATGGCAAAATTGACTGGAATTTTTCTCCTTTCCATAGGTAACAGGATAGAAAATAAACAAAGTGAGCATGTTAGGAAGGAAAACCAACAATCACAATATCCCAGGTTGACATTGTTATGGAATCAAATTGCAGGGGGGAGAGAGGACTACCTTCTACATTGCCGTATTTCACTATAAGGTAACATGCTTTTGTCATACAACATCCAAAGATAAGTACTGAAGAGCTCATGAAATGTTCATTATGTCCAACCATCTTGTCTTGTAACCTGGGAGAGAAAAAACAAAATTAAATATTAAATGACTTTGTTCCTATTCTGGATGCAAGGCTGTGCTAGGTTTGCAAGGGAGGGCACTAGCACACAACATTAGTTTTTCTTTGGAAATAATTAATGGTTGATAGTGGTATTTCCATAGCTGTGATCCATTATTCTGGAAATTTGTCTATCAAATTTGGAAAATACACCATATCTTGGAGAGCGTTTAAAGAAAAAAAAAGTCAACGTGTACAGGTCTCAGGAGACCCCAGATGTAAGAGCATCTCAGATAATTATATTAGGAGGGATGGAAACACCCATTTTGCATCAGCTGAAACACAGTGGTCCATAAGAAAGTGCAGATAAGTAATGAACTGGAGGAAGTATCCTTTGTATTTCTGGACTTTGTCTGTAGCCGTATTCTTTCTCCCAGAAATTGGGTTGAAGGAAGAATAGATGGTGGTGGGTGAATCATTTGGTGTCGCAAATGATTACTTGCTTCAGATGATCCATGTTTTGGGTTTTTAAGCATGATGTAACTGAATAAAAAGTAAACAAGGGTCAGAAAACAGATTTGTTCTAGCATAGATATAGAGAAAAGTACATCAAATTCTGCAGAATAAAATAGCAAACAACCAGCTAGCTAAATTATTTTGCATACAATTTGTTAATGATGCCACTGTCTTAATAAAATACAAAATATAATTTGTGAACACAAAGGGAACACCCAGAACACTTGGAAACACTGGAAGATAGTTGTAGCAAATGGTTACCATTTCTTGTAATAATACAAAACTATAAAATTGAATCAGATGTGAACACAATGAATGTATGTCTCTTGTCTTCTTGAAGGTAATGTCATACTGTCTCATGGGACAAATAGACAAAAACATGGAAAGCAAGAGAAGGGGCAGCTAGCTGGTGCAGAAGGTGAAGCTTTCAAAAAAACCCCACCAAGCAAGTTCCTTTTAGATTATAAAATGTTCTTTGCTGCATTCAAGTAGAGCATACTTGGAAGTCCAACTTCCAGTGCATTCATTGTTTCGCAAGTGCAGTTGTTTTAGTTCTTTCAACGAGTGGAGGAAGGGGGCGGAATAGTTTTTATTTCACCTACCAGCCTCCAAGAGTGTACCTTTTTAACTGCTGAGGAGACTTGATCGTGAAATCCTGCTGTGAGTTTTTACTGGCTCCCCCCGCCCTTCCCCCAGCATGTGGACCTGGGTAATCTGCGCTCCGGAGCCTTTGGGATCCTGATCTGCGGCGGGGTGGACAGGCCCTGCTCCTCAAAATGCGCCGCCGGCACGGACCGGTGGCCCCGCCGCTGACGCGCATTACCGTCCAGGGGGTCGCGGCGTTGTCCCATTCGCGGTCTTACATGCGGCCTCCCCGACCAGTGCCTCGGCGAACCTGGGAAAGTGGCCAGAGGCGCGGCGGGGAAGGCCGCGACCGACACCCCGTCGCTCACCGAACGAGACCCTTGGGGCCGCGCTCCGGCGGGGCCGCCCGCCGCCCGCCGCCCGCCGGCGCCGATGCCGTGCACAGCAAGCCGCGTGGAGGCACCACCACGGTTCGAAGCGACGAACAGCCGCCCCAGGCGCCAACGACTCCACCCGGACCACGCCGGGCGGGGGCTCTACCTGAGGTACGGCCGGGGCGGGGAGCCGCGGACTCTCCGCGGCCATGGCTGCCGCCGCCGCCGCATTCCCGGGCGGGAGGTGAGGGGACCGAGCGCTCCCGCCGGCCCCGGGCCGCAGGGCATGTTGCGGTTCCTGCTGTCGGTACCGCGGATGGAGCCAGGTACGAGGCGCGAGGGTTCTGGTAGGCCCAACCCAGCCTCGCACAGCTTTCGCGGCGGTGCCCGCACGGCACTCCGGCGGCGGCAGCGGCTCTGCCCACACCCCGCGCGGGGAAGGGCGGGTCTCGCGGGACAAGAAGCCGGGCGCGCTGCCCGCGCTGTGTGCAAGCGTGGTAAACCTGCCGGCACCGTAGTGGAAGCCAGGCAGCGGCACCTGCTGGGGGTCCTGTAACTAGCAGCGCTCGCAGGAGAGGCGCGACAGATTCGGGATTTTATTTCCACTCAAGAAATAGGAGGATGGTTGATCAGCTGTAGCATTATTTTTCGATAGTGGGGTTAACCGCTCAACGGTACGTTAAAGGTACATATGAATTGTCAAAACCAGGTTTTCTGAGTCTCTATCTGAATACGTACTAAGGGTGGAGTTTAACTTTAGATTGGAAGAATGCAAAACTCCAGTGTGTTGTGGATTAATCCTGGCAGGCAGCTCAGCCCTCACTCTTCCGCTTGCAGTGGGATGGGGATAGAATCAGAAAGGCAAACGTGGAAAATCCTGTGAGTTTTCCCCGAGATGAAGACAGTTTAAAAGACAGTTTATGAGGGCAATATGCTTCTGACTTTGGGTCTTATAACAAAAAGGACACTAGTGTGTCAAAGAACCTTTCTGAAAAAAGTAAGCTGTCAAAAGATTAGCAACAGGCAATTGAGACAAAGATGGTAAACAATTGTTAATATTTGGAATTCCTATTTAGGCACCAGTGATCTGTGGTTTTGCTTTTGACAAAAATCACAAACTAAAGGATAGAGAATAACTTTTTTTCAAAAACGTTAAGTTTTGTAAGACTGTTTTTTTAGTGGGCGGTTTAGTTAGACCCTGGATAAACAAGGAGTAGGTTGGTTGTTGTTCTTATATTGCTGAAGCTAATACTTCATATTAGCAACTGAAACTCAGCACTCACCTCTTGTCAGTTGCCCTCTCTCCTTACCGTAGATTGGGAGATAAGGTAATAAGATGAGCATTATGAGAAACTTCACACAATGTAAACATTGTCACAATACTGAAATGAGCAGTATAAAAAGTCTTCAACCATCTCCATGTGGACAACACAAATTACAAAGGAAGGCCACAATGCAGAGGCATGTAAGGGAGATCAGTTATTACCCAGGAATGACTCTTAAACTAAATTAGCAACTGGTAGTTGTGGAGAGTTTTAGAAAGATGTTGGAAAAGAAGGTCTGAAAATAGAAGTTGGACAGCAAAGGTAAAAACAATATACAATTTGAAAGTGATACAAAAAAATATCCATTTCAAAATTCTAAAAAAAACAAGCTATAACAAGCTATTATAGATTCATAACAAGAACCTATAATGGGAATTAATAAATGTTTTGTGAGTGTAGTGTTACAATGTAGCTAAAAGCATGAGTGATTCCTTGGTTTAGGATGATTTAAATATATGAAGGTTTGTAAGTGCATTCTTGGTCCCATTAAAAGGTTTTAGAGTAAGTTTTAGAAGGACTGTGACCAATAAAATAAGGAGAAACATGATTAATTTAAGCAGCTCAATCTAGCGAAAGATATCTCACCTACAGCAAGAGGATTGGAACTAGATCATATTTAAAAGTCCTGTCCAACCCAAGCCATTCCATGATTCTAACCGTGACAAGAGCTCTTTATTATGACCTTGCTGCAGAAGAAAACACATTGTGTAACTGCACTTGCTTGGGCAGATGTATTAATTGTTGGCTGATGACAAGCTCAGATGTATCTGTGCAATATGTCACATCTCCAAAAAATATAATCCTAGTATGCATTAAGAAAATTTCCAACAATGATGAGGGCTTGTTACTTGCCACATACAAATGGATAAGGTACAGACATTTCTAGTCTCCTGTACTAGAGAGTACTGGAAACTGGGCCAACTGCACGGAAACGACTGGTGAAGGAAGACTGTTTCTTATGACATTCTATCTGACATTATATCTCATTCAGCTGTTTTGTTGAATGAAAAGGTAATGAACATGAAGGCGAGGAGGTGATATTACTGCAGTCTGTCAGGGTGGTGGGTAGGAAAAAAGCCTGTTTACAGTTAAGTGGAATACTGCAAAGTAGCCATTGATACCATTATCTAAATTTAGTATTAAAGCAAATCTGCATCATTTGTGCATGTTTTCCTGCATATTAATTGGAATTAAAAAATGAAAAATCAAAATTAATTGTTACTATAAAAGAAACTAATTTAAATATGCTGAAAGCATACTTTTGAAGTTAAAACTTGCCATTTTACCCTCTCTGTAGTGAGGAAATATAAATGTAGTGTTCTTAATTACAATGACCTTATGTATTTTATGACTACATATTTGTGCTGCTTATTTCAGGAGAGCAAAATTTATGTCATGTTGGACAAACCATGACTTTCACTTGTCAAATAATTACATATTTCTTTTCTTCACGATTCGGTGTTCTGATGTGTCTTTGAGCTCTTGATTTTGCTCTTTTTCTCAGCTCTTAGAACTTGCTGTTGTTTCAGCACTCTCTCACAGTTCCTAATCAGAATCTGTATCTACATGTTCTAACTAGGCCTATAGCATGTTACGAAAAAAATTAAATACAGATATATACAGTGTATTTTTCTAGCTTTTTTTTTAAGTATGTGTGCAAACTGGGTTTCTATCAACATGCAAGATGAATTTTCAGAAGAAAACTTAAGTAGCCTTAAAAAATCCATGAAAAATATTTGATTTGCTTCAACAACTCCATACTCATTTGTAATTAAGTTCTTGCAACACAACTTTGCTCAAGAGAAGGAAAACTTGTTTTTCTGGTAGGTGTGGCTGCTGTTACTGACATTAAAAGAGCAACAGCTATGTGAAATAAAATGTGCCAGGAAGACTCTGAGGTATTGTACCAGTTTTCTTTTCTCTCAGTATTGTTCTGTATTGAGCAATTATTGCAATTTACCTTAGAAGTATTTAAATTTTTATCTGTTTAAAATAAACAATTAGTAGATTATTTTATCAAAATAACTTAGCAAAAAAATGAATGGAAGACTGAACAGAACTTTACTCAGCTATCTGCTTTAAAATGTGCTTTTTCCTTTCCAGTGTTTGCTGTTCAAAACGCAAGTGAAAAGATATGGGTTTTTTTCGTCTTAGTTATTTATTGGTAGCAAAAGAAGAAGAAAGAACAGGTAGTACATTTATTTTGTTATTTATGTTGACATGGTTTGATATTTCTTCAATTAAAAATATTTATTCTGTAAGAACAATATTTTAAGTCATAAATAGATAAAACCAAGGGGAAGAATGTTAAATGTGACCTTCTTTATGTTGTAAGAATGCTAAAATATCCTTGGAATAAGAATGCTTGGGGGAAACCTGTACTTTTGAATGTTTCATAAAAAGGCTTTTAAAAAGTTTGAGTTGTTTTCAGTCACAAATCTCCAGCTGGAAGTCATATGGCAATAGCAGACTCTTACTATGTATTTGCAGTTCAGCTCTCAATTTTAAGAACCTATGGGGCAGACTCTCCATTTCAGAGATAGAAGAGTCAGTGGTTTCTGCTGCTCCTTTTCTGCTTTGTGCCTAGTGTGACGTAGTGAGATTTTTGGTGCCCCTATGACTATTCTTGTCCAAAAAGCAATTCCTTGGTAGCTAGCAAAGATTGCTGTAAATCACATCACCCTTGACATACAGGACATTTTCAGGCATGTGTTGTGACTGTGGTTCTCCCTAGTTCACTTTTTCATGAAAGAGCAATTGTGAAAATGTTGTACATTATTTTGAAGGCACGGGCAATTATTTTTTGCCTGCTAGAAACATTTTCGTTGTCTTGTGCAATAGCAGCAGTCCATTCCATCTCATTATTTTACTCCACACTTCCCGCTGGCAGTTGGGGAAACTCTCTTCTACCAATCCAGTTTGCTGATCTGATGTGAATTTGATTAATCTGGGACACTTTTTTCCCCAAGAATCTCTGTGGTACAAACAGGCCTTTGAGAATGGATCATATCTGAATACCTAAAGATGAATTTGTAGAGAAAACTTTCATCTAGGCTCCACTTGCAGAAATTAGTGCTTGAGAGTGCCATAAACTGCCACTCAGGCATTAACACTTGCTTAGCACAAGTGCTGCTGAAGATTTCAGTCATCCAGGCACTCAGGATTGCCTACCTGTTCCTGCAGCAGAGTTTTAAGCCCTAGCCCCCAAATCGTGTCAGGAGCTGAACCAGCTCTAATGCAGTGTGAGGAGGCCCAGATATCTAGTAAGCATCATTAATGTGAGATGACTTTTCCTGCACCTCCTGCCTTGTACAGGGCTACATGGGGTAGAGTGGCTGAGACTGAATTTTATACCTGCATAGATTTCACCTGCCTTCTGCTGGATTGTATGAATTGACTTTCCTCTGTGTGTATGGTCTCATCTGTGGTGATCTGCAAGTTAGGGAATTCATAAATTAGATTATATCTTGTCCAGATTATGATTATTGAAAGAAAATGCTCCTTGTATTGCTGTATATAGACCTCTGTTATATTCTACAGGGCTCTCCATGTACAGGAACTGCTCCACACATCTGAGGAATAGAGGCATTCAGAGTGTCACATACAGTATCGTATATATCATTAAAGGCATGTTCTGTGACTGTTCTTTCATAAAAGCACAGTAGCCAGGTCTCTCAGTAAGTCAGTGCACCATGATAGAGACTTATCCCCATCTTGTTTGTGAAATTCTTGAGCAATGATCATGGGTCAGTATTATCTCACACTATGTCTTGTCTTTTCTGCAGATGCAGCAGCATAAAGTACAAGGACAAAGACATTTGCATGCACATTTAGATATGTACAAAATGTTTTGTGCTGGGAAAAAGTCTTACTTTGCTGCTGCTGTGTGCATTATTACTGTAACTTCAATGCTCGCAGTTTCTTATCTGCAGTTAGAGAGACTTTCTCATCAGCCAAAAGTAATTCAAGAAGGTAGAAGATGTAGAGGGAAAATTGCCAATAGCACAATAACAGCATTAAAAGGTAACAAAACTTTTATTATATCCCCGTACTTTGATGACAGAGAAAGCAAAGTCACTCGTCTGATTGGAATTGTTCACCATGAAGATGTAAAACAACTGTACTGCTGGTTCTGCTGTCAGCCCAAAGGAAAGATATATGTATCAAAAGCAAAAATTGATGTTCACTCAGATAGATTTGGATTCCCTTATGGTGCAGCAGATATAGTTTGTTTGGAACCTGAAAATTGTGATCCAACACATGTATCAATTAATCAGTCTCCACATGGAAATACTGACCAGCTGCCAAGGTTTGAAATTAAAAACCGCAAGGCTGAGACCTTTTCTGTTGACTTCACTGTGTGCATTTCTACCATGTTTGGAAACTACAACAATGTCTTGCAGTTTATACAGAGCATGGAAATGTACAAGATTCTTGGAGTACAGAAAGTGGTGATCTACAAGAACAACTGCAGCCATCTGATGGAGAAAGTCTTAAAGTTTTATATAGAAGAAGGAACTGTTGAGATAATTCCTTGGCCAATAAACTCACACCTCAGGGTTTCTTCTGAATGGCACTTCATGCAAGATGGAACACACATTGGCTACTATGGACAAATCACAGCTCTAAATGACTGTATATACCGTAACATGGAAAGGAGCAAGTTTGTGGTCCTTAATGACGCTGATGAAATAATTCTTCCTCTTAAACACCCAAACTGGAAAGCAATGATGAACAGTCTTCAGGAACAAAACCCAGGGACTAGTGTTTTCCTCTTCGAGAACCATATCTTCCCAGAAACAGTATCTTCTCGCATGTTCAACCTTTCATCTTGGAATACCGTGCCAGGTGTTAACATATTACAGCATGTATACAGAGAGCCTGACAGGAAAGATGTAATCAATCCCAGGAAAATGATAGTTGATCCACGAAAGGTGATTCAGACTTCAGTCCATTCTGTCCTACGTGCTTATGGGAAGAGTGCGAATGTTCCCATGGATGTTGCCCTCATTTATCACTGTCGGAAGGCCCTTCAAAGAGACCTTCCCAGAGAATCTCTCATCAGGGATACAACACTGTGGAGATATAACTCATCATTAATCAAGAATGTTAACAAGGTGCTATCTCAAACCATGCTGCGAGCTCAAAATTGAAACCTCAATTACAAGGAGTGAAAGTGGAGCACTACCTGTATTGTGGGAAGACAGACCATATAATTTAAAGATCATGTTAAATTGATTTCTGCACAGAGTTTACATTTGGCTGCAATTATTTGGGGAATCTATAGGAAATAGATTTATGAATGAATCATTTAATGATATCAAGGGTCAATGCAGATTGCAGTATTTCTTCTGGGAAATGTACAATTTGTTTTCAGTTAAAACAATAATAAAAATCAGTATTTGTCAACTAATTCAAATAATGCAAAACAGTTTTCAACCTATGTACAAAAGGTACAAATACAGTCATTAGTATTAAAGGTAGCATTGCTTAATTTTTGCAATTCCTATGTCACATTTGTATGCATCAATTTGAGTAAAAGGTAGACAAGCAATGGAGCATAATCTTCTTTTCAGATGTAAAAAAATTACCCCTTATGTTCTTGGAAATAGTGTATGTTAAAGATGTGATGGATTGTAACCCTAAACACAGCTGTTGGGAGTTTTGCTGATAAAAAATGTCTTGTTCAACTGGACTTCGGAGACATGCAAGTTTGAGAAGAGTGATTGCACCTGTTCTGAATTACTGAAGTGGTAAGTGCTGAGTTGTGTTGGAAAGCTTTGATAGAGGAAAGGGATACAGATTGATCTTAAAGAAAAAGATACTTTTGTAAACTGAAAAGAACTTATTTCAAGGAGGAAAAAATCGATGGCCAAACAAACTTTTATGAAACTTAAAAGTTGGTTGGGTTTTTTTCTTGGCACCTTGAAGCCTCATAGGAAAATGTTTCATGAAATTTAGACACAAGTTGGATTTTAGTCCTTTATGTGGTAAGTTGAATTATATTGCTTCCTTGGTAGGCGTAAGGGTATAGAAGCTGTATTTTTTCCATTCTCTATCTGGAAATAGAGGTTGGAATAGTGACTTTTTGCTGAAGGGTCAGATGGAAACCAAAGGAAACATAAAAAACCATTTGCTCACTTCTGTTTCACAGTTTCAGTTTCACAATTTCAGTTTCTGTTTGATAAGCCCCCAGAACTACATGCATTGCATATGTTGTGGCAATATATTAGAACCTTCCTACTGAAGGCACATCTGAAGGCAGCAATAGCCTGACACTTTGGTGTCTGACAGAGCATGTGTGAGAGCAAGTATGCTTTTTAAAATTTCTGCATTAGTGTCATGCTTTCATTCCTTATCTACTTGGTAGTGGCACATACCTGTGCCCTTAAAGAGCTCTGTCATTTGTGGATTAATATCATTAGAAGATGCCCAAAGGGAATTTTTACTTTGTTTCGCAGTGACTGCAGCATCTCCCAGTCTGTATCAATAAACGGGCACCTATATTAGTATCTGAGATATCTGCTGCTGTCAGTCACACAATCTTGTGTGGCAACGGGTCCATTTAGACTTTCAGACTCGTTTAGAAGGGGCATTTGAAAGTCCAGTTCCCTGCTTAAAGAATGGTGTGCTCAGGACTTTGTCTAGGAAGGCTGGGCAACCTGTTTCAGTGTTAAACTAAGCTCACTGAGGAGAATTTATCTTGTTGCAAGAACCATTGACCATTGTCTTGCTGCATGATGCCAAAATGAGTCTGACATTGTTTTTGTTATAGCTTACTAGTTAGCCGGAGACAGTAGCAGTGCCTCCCCATCCCATGCCCACCCACCAAGTTCCCTTTCTCCACCATTCTTTCTGGAAGGCTCAGCTTGGGTCTCAGTTTCTCAGCCATCTTGTGCTCCACATCTCTGTGGACTCTGCATGATCAAGGTCACTAATAAAAGTAGTTAACCAAGTTTTGCTGATTTGCTGAGTTGGAAACAAGGACATTTCTGGCATGCCTCTATTTAATCTTTCAAAGTTAATGCTCTACAGGTGGCTCCTTCAGGAGAACCTGAGTTACTGTACACATCATAACAATACTGCTATGTTACTCCCACATAAAGAATTACGAGAACTGTGTGTCAAGACAAGGTATTGAAAACTCTTTTTCACGGAAGTTTTCTTCACTTTGGAGTGAGACAATAAAATGCTCACTTTTGTGAGCTCATCATTTATGCCCCACACAGTGCACTTTGAATTGAGAGCTGTGAATTTGGCTTCTGGTTGATAAAATCCTTGAGTGCAGACAACATTTTTCTTATGACTTCATGCAACTCCTACGGCATCACTCAAATACTGATTCTTGCATATGAAAACTCCCCTTCATTGGTGTAATTCATATCACATACATTTGGGAATCTTGGCCTTCATTGAATATAAAGTATGAAACCAGGTCTCCTTGAACAGTGGGAAGAAAAAATCATACTAGCAATACTGGACAGTTTTGTCTTTTCAAGGGCATGACCCAGTCTTCATGAAAACTCATGTTTTCAAGTTGTGTAAAAAAAAAAAAGACATTAAGGCGAGAGGGAGGGAGGAAGGATCAACCAAAAGCATTTCTAAAGCATGTGATGTTGTAGATACAGCTTTTAAGTACATGTCAAATAGCACAAAAGTACGTTGACAAGTATTTGCTACTCAACAATTAACTTGTGTATATCACATCTCCTATGACGATCAATGAGACTTTTTTCTACTCCTGTGCTGTTCTTCAGACTCTTATTTTTTTTTTCCCCCAGAGATAGTGGCATTCTGCCATTTGCCCCTGCTTTCCAACTCTAGATATAGAAACTACTTTAAACACATTGTATTAACTGCAACTTTTGGAAAAAGTGAATGGCTGGTAGACATCATTTAATGTAAGACAATGACTTGCTGTAGAGACTGAAAATCACCTTCCCCCTTCATGTGAACTAAATTACGTTTTAACACAAACTCTAGGAAATAAGGACTGTAAAACACCAATCAAGCCATTCTGAGTAACTATTAACAAGGATGATGAATATGTCAGAGGTTCTCCAAGGTTGATTACGATTGCAAGCTCTATCAGATAGATGAAAAGTTGCATCATTCTTGCTGAGGAAGATCATACTGACATGTTCCTGAACTTGCAGTATCTGATCCTAGTTAAAGGACTTGTGATTCTTCTGTTTCAAAGGCTAAGTATTTAAAGCTATCATATGGAAAAACGTGTAGAAGAGAAAGATTCTGGAGAGAGAAAGGGTTTGCTATTTTCTCATTTTTGTTAAGCAGCCATGCACTGTAACCAGTATTTGCTGTTACACGTACAAAAGCCTATGGTTCTAAAACAGTAGCTTCACCTTCTGTTTCAACAATTAAAGATCAGAAGTCAGGTCAAGCACAACTTGATTTCAAACTTGACAGCAGATTTGAATGGTTTAAACATTGCAAGCTATACTTCAAAGCCCAAATAGGTATATTTAAACATGAATATAGACAAAAATTTGTGAATACTGTTAGCATGCTGCATTGCATTATGTCCAAAACAACCTATTCCCAAATGCCCAAATAAAAGTAAATGATTGTGCATTGCATGATGATACCATTGGGTGTGCAACTTTGGTTCATGCAAAGTCTCCTTTTATGGACACGCTGCTCATAGGCCATGTATTCCTGAAGATTCTGTATGTGTGAGCTTTTCAGCCATGTTCTTTCCATAATACCAAATGGATACTATGGTCTGGCATACTGGTGGCAAAAACCAAGCCCGTATCATTTTGGCCATTTAGTCCATTTAACCAAGACATTTCACCAGCCAAAAAGCTTGAACCTCTCTTTGACTTTCTATATTCTGGTAAAGGCCAGCGGCTTATCAGTTTTTCTGTCCTCAAGTCCATTATATACAGGTATCTGTTGTCAAACAGTAGAGCAAATATCTCTCCAAAGCCCAGCAGGGACACATTTGAGAAGTCTGGAGGTTTGATAACCCTAGAAGACAAGAAAACAGTGTTAGAATCTCCCTTACAGTGTAGTCATGAGCTTGAATTACTAACCAAATCCTGTGTGTCTACAGAAAATGTGTCTAAACTCATCATCCTGAAATAATTTAGAAAGAACTGGATGCAAATCTTTCAAATTAAGCAGCTGAATGCTTAGCTATAAGACAGGCCTCTGGTTTTAGTTCTGACTTTGTGCATTCAGGACAGACCCATCTGAATGTAAGTAAAGGCTTAGGTTTGAAAGGGATTATTCTTTAGAGCACAAGAGAAAAAGAGCCGTTTCCACATACAAACAATAGAGCAAATATACTTGTGTTTTACAGTAAATTTTCATATGGATTGCACGCCTCAGTATCTTTAAACTAAGAGGTAAAAGCTGTTATTATTCTTTTGATCACTCTTATAAAAGGCAGAAGTAAAACACAGACATGCCTTCTTGTGATAAGCAGGTTAGATAAATCATCCAAGACTGGTCCTTAGAATGCTGTTTTACTGATGTTACATGTTAAATTAAGCATGGGGAGAAAGTATTTTTTAGTTCCCCAACACCTTTATGATGGCTTCCCTTAATAAAACAAAACTTGGAACAGAAACTGAAGAGTTGATTCTTCCACAACTGCCTTCACATTTGATCACAGCATTACATAAAGCAAAGAACTGAGGCACAAAAATGTGTGGGGATGAAAATCTGCTCTCAGCAGTAAGAGACCATCTTTCTTTTTTGAAAGATGGGAGGGTAAACTAAGAGGTGAAATTACGCACTTATTCTTACAGATAAGAAGCACTGCTGGAGATCTTTCAAATATCCCTAAATATTCAGACTATTAGAAATAAAGAGTCTCTAGCAGTTCTAAAATGCATTTTTTTCTTTAGTAAGTTACAATTTTTAATGCCACCATTTCCAACTCATACAGCCTGATTTTTTTTGTGGAAATGGAATGCCATCATGTTCAGTCTCTTACTGCACTCTCATAGATCTCACTATCATTCCACAGCACTAGCAGGAGTGATAGATCAGTAGTGCTATAAGGAGAAAGAATCTTTTCAATTTCTTGTCCTGTCAAAGGACCCCCAGAAATGCCTGCTTGGTTCTCTGTATAGCAGTCTCCACAGTAACATTAGCTCTGGGATCACTACATTTTCACATCACAACTACAGCATTACAGTCTGGTGGAAGTCTATACTGGAACACTTCATGTTACGGAATGAAAATATGGAAGAGAACTAGCATGTGGCCAGAAACCAAAACAGCAATGAACCGATTCATATTACCAAATGACAAAATCAGAGTTAAACCGCTCAATATGTGTAAAGCAAGATGTTTCCAGAATTTTTATCGAAAATCTTTTGGTCCACATCTAAAGTAAGTTATTAAAACTAGTATGATCTACTTCTTATTTATTAAATGAAGACTGAATCCTAAACTGAACGGTTTACCTGAGAATATCATAGCTGGCAAAGTCCCACTGGTATAATCCTAGTGCTGAACTGCACACTATGTATTTACCATCAAAGTGCAGCCTGGGCTGTAGGGAGATGCTGCGGTCTTCAGAGACAGACAGTGTTCTTAAGCACTTGCAGTTTATTTCCCTTCCAATAGGCCAAATCTGCAATTAAAACAGAGTTTAAGACCATAAAAAATTCACATTATAAACTGTTACATAAATAGAGCAAGCCTCACAGTCTCTTTTTAAGCATCAGGTAAATGCGTGCTTGAGTTTTTTTCAGAAACATTTATCTCTTTCAGGTAGGAACATCAATTCTTCAAGTCTTACAGTATTGGTGCAGCACATGTTATTTCTAGCCTAAAAAATCCCGGTGAAAAATGGTACTTTAAAGAATGGGGGGAAAAAAAAAGAAAGAAAAAATAAATCAACCACCCAACTGGGACAGAAATGTGTTTCAGTTACGAAGCACTTTTATAGCCACAAACTTACAGCACTCTCCAACCCCAAAGTCCGCAACAGCAACAGTATTTGCAGTTACCTGCTTCACTGTCAAATTAGCACAATAAGCATGACCTGAAAGCAGTGATTCTTTGCACTACCATTCTTGTACAGCTATCATTTAAAACTAAATGTTAAGGCAAGCGTTGAAAAATTAGCTTCCAAAGTTTTATGTTCTGTAAGCAGCCTCTAAAAAGCGTGAATTGTGGGGAAAAACTAAAGCCTTCTATTATTTGTAAACCTCAGCAAAGCACTCGAGCTTTTTATTTCCAAGGTACCAAAATAATATATGCATGATATATGTACATACCTTGATTTCATACTTATCTGCACTTAGGAGAATATAATCCCCAGGACTATGCATAAGAGATTTGACTTTGCACTTCTGCAAAACGACCTGTAGTTGAAGGATGGTAATGATTTATGTTGATGCTGTTGAATAAACAAGTTCTCATTTGCAT
This sequence comes from Phylloscopus whistleri, assembly GCA_017589585.1. Classification (NCBI taxonomy): domain Eukaryota; kingdom Metazoa; phylum Chordata; class Aves; order Passeriformes; family Phylloscopidae; genus Phylloscopus; species Phylloscopus whistleri. The sequence goes on along the minus strand of JADMLD010001555.1, from coordinate 4,360,204 downwards.
TTTTCACTTCACTGACTACCTGCATAGTGAAGTGAAAGCAGTACAAATACTTTTAGCAACTGAAGGAAAACTAGTTTACACTCCTCTTGTTCCTACTAGTGACAACTTACTGTATCAATAAGCAAACATACATACTTCACCTGTACACCCCCCACCTTTCAAGTTCTGAAATAACCAGAAGAAAAATATTGTTTCCTGCTCAGATTTTTGTTATCGAGATCATTGGAATTTTTACATAACTTTTAAAGCCGTATTCTTTCAGAACCAGTTTTTATTCAGTCTTTGAATCAAAACACTGTTTCCTAATATTTGCCCAGCTGCATTGGAATTGAAATATCTTCAACAGCCTGAAAGGTTTAATTACAGCTTAAATGTTTTTTCTGTTGAAATGTTATTTTGTAGTATTTCCAGCTGTTCTTCAGATTCTAAACTTAGCTGCAGGATTAGGATTAGGAAATAAAAATTTATAACATGTTTCTAACTTAGTGCAAAGAAGTGTGTGAAATTAATTATAAATCAATATTCCCACCTTAGTGACCCATTCTGTGTGTCCAGTAAGGGTATTCAGGCACGTTCCTGTTGATAAGGCCCATACTTTCACAGTGAAGTCTGCAGAGCCACTGACCAGAATATCAAGTTCATCATTGTAATCCACACTAAAAACTTCAAGCAAAGATGGAACTAAATAAGGAATACCAGTCTCTATGCGTGCATTTTTCTGTGAGACACTAGTAGGCTCTGTATGAATTTAGCAGCTTCTAAATTCATGCTACTACATTTTTAATTGTTCTTGAACTGTATACATAAATTGTTGCTCTGGGTGCCTAAGTTTACATTGCAAAATTACTGGGGTTTTTTGCCCAAATGAAGACCATGTATATATATATAGTGGTTCCTTTATGGCCAGATTATGGCAAAGTTTAACTTATGCTACTTCCTATTTCCAGAGTTTTAGTAAGACAGTTCCACGGGATTACTACATTTTATAAATACAAGGGAAAAAAAAACTACTGCTGAGCTAAAGATAAATACATGACAATGAATTTAATTATGAGGGCAATGCAAATACGTATTCCTAGGTCCTACTTTGCTCTTTGCTTTAAGCTCATGTCCAGTCCGGGAACAGAAAGAATGGCCATGGCCATGTATGCCCTGCTACCTAAGATTTGCACCTCTTTGGGACTTGAAGCTACTGAATAACCATGGCATTTATTCTTACTTCCATGCAATTGCAAAACAGTGCATGGCTAAGCTTTGGCATATTCAAGGACAAGAGTACATCTGTTCTGGTCACTTCCCCTGTTGAGCAGAACTGAGGTGACTCAGGTGACAGAGAACAGAGGCTGAACAAGCCGAAAAAGCTAGTGTGCAAAAAGCTAACTTAAATTATATTTTGTTGGATGATAATGTACGTTACTTCATTGGTGAAACTACAATTCTAAAATTTCAACATACCTGCACCAGAATGTCCTCGAAAATGCTGTGTCTTCGCCCCAGAGCTCCATTCCCAACAGGCTACTGTGTTATCGAAAGATCCTGTTACAAGCTTTTGTTCATCAAACTTCACTGCAGCACAAGTGTGTGTCTGGATACCATATATGCACTGACCTGTGCTTACATCCCACAGTTTTGCAGACAAGTCATCTGATCCTAGAATATAAAAGAACAGGATAGTTAGAAGACTGGTAGATTCTGGCACTACCTCTGACTGACAGTGTCTACTGAAACAGATGCATGGAAATTTCACGTCTCACTCTTAGGTTTGCAGAACCACTGACTATACTGCAAGCTTTAGTTTCTTTCAGGAAGGAAAGGGATCCACCAAATCCTGAAATACAAATGAATACTAGGCCCCATATCCTGCCACTTTCTTTTCTCTACCTGAAGCTCCTCTCTTTTAAACTGCGAGCTTTGGAGAACAAAATAAAACCATGGACTCCTTACACTTGTTTCTTCTCCAGGGGGTTTCAGTACAAAAGTTGTCAGAAGGTTTTGGCAATGCTGTTTTCTGCGTATAACATCCACTGCTGACTAGGTAAGTGAAAGGCTGGCTAGAATCTGGTTGTTGGCTTCAAGTAAGCATCATAATGTACCAACAAATGAGCAACTGAAGTCATGTATAACATTGTCATTCCAAATGACTGGAAAATCCTTGGAATATGCTCTGACAGCAGTTCATTGTAACTCTGTTATTATTCTTTCACACCAAGGCTTCATATATGTTCTGTCTGTAACTTCAGATCTAACTGAAATCTTTAAGTCTGTATCTTCCTCTTCAGGGAGGAAGCTGAAATTATGTGCAAGTCAGACTAGTAGCAAGGTTAAATCTAGTTTTACAGCACTTTATAAAGCACTTATGTTAAGAACTGAACGTGCTTACAGCCTTGTTTCAAGGAAGAAGATATGACCTTTTCTTCCACACTTTGGGAGACTGAAGTTCTCTCACAGCCCAAAGTCCTTTCCATTGAAAGCTATCGTATAAGAGGATAGCTAACATATTCGTACTTCTCAAACAGGCTTACCTATAGTAACAGCATGATCAAAATAATAGAGCAATCTGGATTGGAAGGGCCCTGAAAAATAATTTAGTTCCAACCACCCTGCCATGGACAAGGACAATGATGCCTGCTGTTACTATTTCTTTATCCAACAGAGACATCGGTCTCCTTGTGTTCTTATTAAAGTGACTAATGAGTTTATTTGTACACCAGGTATTTCAGAAATTGAAAAAGTAAGTAAATTTGAATCATCATCTGTATGTAAATTTGAATCATCATCTGCACTATGAAAATAATTTGTCTGGTAAAAGAAAAGCAAGTTGTCATTAATCTTGTAAGAGGGAAGAGAAAACAAAGAATTATAAGACTCCCAACTTGTCCTTCCTACCTGTACACAGAAGTCCATCTTTATAGTAAAGTGCATATACTCTGGCACTGTGTCCAATCAAAGAGGATGTCTCAAAGGCTTCGTGGTCCTTCAGTTGCTTCATCCTTAAAATAGCTTTTAGGTAAACCTTCTTCCAATGTAGAGGATCCTGAACAGAGTCATCTATCTGCCAACCCAAATTCTTACATGCAGTCTGCCACACCTCTGTACAGGCACTTATAACCTTGTTCCACTGCTTAGAGACGAGGCAACATGTGAGTAAGGTCTGCGGATCGAGCCATTTTAACAGATAAAAACTAAGTTCCAATGGAAGAAGTTTGAGGAAGTCCCTCTTGAGGAGAATCTCTAGATTATTGGAGAGGTGCCTGAGCTGGACTGCTCCACTCAAGCTAATCAGGTGATCCAGAGTTTCATTTTTCTGCAAGTCCGTCAGAGAAAGAAATGCAATAGAAATGTTATCAAGCCATGCTTCAAAGTCCTTTTTCTCCATAAGGTTATGGAAAAATTTACCTGTGATACATCAAAATACTGTATTAGTTCCGTTCAGAAAATAAGGTACAAATCACATCTTTATTACTGGTACATAAGTATTCCAAATGGCATGTTAGCACATAGACTGAAGTGACCAAATGCATTTTAAAATATCCTTTAGGTTAGGACTAAGCATTTGCATGCACCCTGAACTATCATTTGTCCCACAGCAGACTTACAAGTAAATTGCATGTAGCTAGTGAACATTAGCGTTCATTATGAATGTTAACATATTTCTTGTTTTAAACTAACTTTCTAATTCTGAGTCCAATAAGGCAGCAGTTAGTTTAAGTTTTAAACCTATTACAGCAAATAAACACTGTCTTAGAGTTTACTCATGGATTATTCTGATAAAAGGAAAAAAACCCAAAGCACATAAGCAGAGTGATAAGCTAGTTACTAACATAATTTACTCATATCTTTGATCCAAACTATTTTAAATATGAAGCAGGTAACTAGTTAGTTTTAAAAAAACATATAAAGAGATGTCTGACAAACTGTGTTGGAGCATACCTTAGTCATCTTTCTATTTGGTCCATGTAAAGACCTGAGCTTGTGCTAGTCTAGTATCACTTTTGACATGTCTGCACCACTTTGACCTAAATGCATTTTAAAAATCCTGTTGGCTTTTTGTTTGGTTTGTTTGTTTGTGGGGTTTATTTTTGGTCTTTTTTGTTGTTGTTGTTGTTGTGTTATTTGGGGGGCGGAGAGGGGGTCCTATCTTCTCAGTTTATTTCCACTGAGACTTAAACTGTGAAATTGAATACCACCTCCTGAACTACATCCTGTATGCACTTATACTATCCTGTGACATCTCAAGTTCTTTCAGTAACCTGGGACCATTGATTAACAAGATAAGCATCAGGTAAACAGTTAAAAATAGTATTTATTTCTTTTCTCTGGAAGATGTAACTCATTAGACAACTGTCTGAATTTCACAGCACTCCCAAACTGAAAGAACTGAGGTATCTGAGTGGGGCTCAAAAATATGCTTATTTCTATACAGACGTTTTGCCATCACAGAATAAGATCTTAGAGTACATCTCTTAACAGGGCATAGAGGTATAACACTATTAAAAGCTGCACATGGCATGCAATGGTTGGTAAAACACACAAGAAGGTTCTGGATGTCAAATGCACAGAAGCAGCTGCTCCTGTTAAGTCACAAGTTGATTACAATAACTTTTACTGCAGACAGCACTTACCAGCTTTCCTCAGCACATATGGCAGTGAATATAGTTGCTGTTCAAACAGGCATGTGCTCTCTTTAAAACAAGTAAAAAGATTCTAATAGGCCGGCTACGAATAAAAACTCCGTGAGCCCCAAGGCGTTTGTTGTATTCAATACATGAAGCTAATACTGAAATTAAGGGCTGCTATGAGGCCGCTGTAACCAGTGCTCGAGCCTCTTTTCCAGGTGTTATGCAGCCAGCCTCATCCGATCCCGCCGCCCGCTCCCAATATACCTCCACACGCAAAAAGCACGGCGTGGACTGCACTCAGCGCCGCTACTGCCGGTAACTCCGCATCGCTCACCTCAGGTAGCAGCCCGGCGCGGGGTGCCCGTCGGCGGGAAGTCGCCACGGCTTGCGCGGACTCCCGGAGCCCAGCACGGCAGGGTCCTTCCCTGCCGCCATCGCTCCTACGGCAGGACCGGCTCTCAGAGCTTCCACAGCCCGCGCCACTATCTGCGGGCAGCCACGACAGAAGGGTCACCCTCAAGACGAGACCAGGGCCTCACGACCGCCCCGGGCTGAAGGGAAGGGAGGGAAGGGAGGGCTGGGCCAAGCCCGCGCCGGGCGAACCGCTGGTACCGGCGAGAAGGCGCTCCCGGACCCGCCGCTCTCACGATCAGGCGGCTTCCGGCGCATCTCAACGTCATCAGTCCCCGCCGCCGCGCCCAGCCGCTTCCGTCCGCGCGCTCCTGCTGCCCGGCGCTGCTCGGAGAGGCGGCCCACGGAGAGGCGGCCGGGGACGGGTGCGTCGACGGTGCCCCACGGGCGAGACATGGCTGCTGAGGAGGATCTTGCTGCCTGCTGGGTTACGCCGCTTCCGACTCGTACCCGAGGTCTTGGCAAGTTCTGTTTGTTAAGAACATTCCTGTAATTACTATGCTGAAAAATGCACTACCGTTTATCATACTGACTTAAAATCACGTATTCTCTCTCCTCCTGGGAGAGATACAGTGTTGGTGGAACCATGAACAAATCTAACGTGAAAACTGCCTAACTCTAACCCCTTACTTGGTTAATTTGGACATAATTTACTTTTTCACACTTAATTTGTATTTATTGTCTTCACTTCGTAATTGCAGATTTTACCTTTGCCTGGGGTCCAGCTCCATGGCTGCTGATATCTGAAATCTTCCTACTTAAAGCGAGAGGCATATCGAATGCTGCTTGTGTGTTATCGAACTGAGTTATGGCCGCCTTAGGAACCCAAAGAATTTCAGGATTTTATAGTAAGCGTCATGAATTACTCTTATTTCTTCAGTTCTTGTGTTCTTTTAACCTGGTGTACTGACTGTAATGGCCGTGTGAGAATATTAATTGCATTGGGGGCAGTATCTTTTTTCCTAAGATGTAAAATAAAATCTAATTTTATAAATAAATAAATAAATAAAATCTCCTTGCTCCACTCTACCTTTTCCTTATGGTGCGTGTTACAGTGAAGAAGAGCACAATGCAGCCAGGGTAACGTTAGTTTCAGACTGCCGTACTTTTGTGTGGCTGTTATTTCTGGGATGCCTGACCAGAGAATTAAATCTTAATCCCAAATGGAGATGAATTCTTGGCTTTAAGGGTTTTTTCCTATTGTTGTCAGGTGGCTAGGAATGCATTTAAATCACAAGAAGGGTTATAGCTCTTATGAGAATGCATTTGATACTTCAGGAAAGATGATTGCTTTTTCAAAAGGAATTGCAAGGTCTTGGAGACAGTGAAAATATACACTTAGCCAGAAAGGGAGAAAAACTATTCTGTAGCATTAGTTTACAGAGTAAAGATCTCCAACTGAAGCAGGTCTCCGAAAGTCTAAAAGATGACTGGAAACATAAACCAATGCTAGATTATGGCTTTTGTCAAAGACGAATAAAGCTTAATCAATCTCATAGGTATGATACAGCACTTTAGAAAACTCAAATGGAAAAAGCAGTGCTCTGTGCTACATCTGTGTCTTTTTGACTTCTTGTCTTTTTACTTTCCAAATTTGAAAACTAGTGCCGTGTATGTGAAAGAAACAGGTAGGGTCAAATTTACAGTTTATTACAGATGAAGGAATAAATCATGTTTCCTCTTCACAAAGGTGATAAATAGCACTTAAAACAGTTTCAGATGTGGTAGGACTGTTTCTACTTGGATGTCATATCTAAAATACAAACCATACATGCTATCATATGACATTAAAAACAATGGTAATACATCAGCATTTAAGACCAGTGGTAAAGAGTCCTCGATCACAAATGTAGCAACAGTCTTAACATTATGCCATTATTAAATTACAAAGCAGTCTGCTACCATTTAAAGACAATTAAACTGACACTCCAGATTGATAACACTCTGCATAAACCTTTACATAACACTTGCCATTCAACCAGAAAAATACCTAATAGAGCTATAAATAAATATGCAGAAAATTATCTCCATTTTCTCTTCAAGTCAGGTGCTAGTACCACAATTTCCAGTAGCAAACAGGAGTCAGTCAGTTACAGGTCAGCAACAAAGTGAAGCAGCTAAGCAGTGTACAGGCTGGTGAAGTTGCTGTGCTTAACTAATAAGAGTAAAAATACTTTCTAACCTGCATGCAAGTACAGATGTTTACTGCATAATCTCTTGAGCCTTCCCATACTGTTAATAGTAGGTTCCCAGGGTATAATTTAGTCCTTCATAGAAACAGATTAAGCCTATCTGAGAAAACAGTGCTTTAGCAGAATAAGCAGGCACTGTGCATATGAACCATGACATCGAATTGTTAGCAATGAAAATAGTGTGATACTAATTTTCATACACAGAAGGCAACAGAAATTATTCTGAAGTACCTTATCACTTGCTTATAGGATTTTTCCTTCCTCTGCCTTTTATGATCCCATTACTTTAAATTCCTATATATATAACTCAGGATTTATTAATCCCTGAAAATTTACAATAGAAATTACAAATATATATACGTATATATATTGAAAACCAAATCCAAATGAAAAGGGTTATATATTTCAAATGCAGACCAAGCCAACAGCTCTGGAAAAGCCACTGCATCAGCAAGCATGAATTACAGACCTGCATCTTTTAGAAAACATGTTCGAGCTAGCTGTTAATAGTCAAATATACATAGAACAGCAGAAAATATGTCAGGAGTAGCAACCTTAACCTATATAACTAGTTAGGCAATAACATTACCCACTCCCTGCCTTCTCAAGTACTGTTTAAATATTTATTCAGTTGACTGACACAATACTAAATAAATTCAATTTGAATCTATCAATTACAAATACTTGCACATTTATAGAAATAATCACATGAAGACAGAGAACAAACCTGCTACTCATTCCAGGTGCATACCTGCATGTATGTTATACATTGAAAAACAGCAAACTAAAACAAACAAACAAACAAAAACCCCCCCCCACACACACACAAAAAAACCCGAAACAAACAAACGCAACCAACCAAATCCCCCTCCAAAACCTGAAAAAAAATTCCAACCAACAAACCAGCAAAAACCCCACACACACCCCCAGCCTCAAGAAACCACACCAACCAAAACAAAAAAGAATCCCTGCCACACCCTCAAACCAGCAAAATACTGTAATTAGAACAGGCCTTACTTCTTTCAAACCAGGAAACTGAATGTATGCATGCATTCACTGAACCTAGAGAGCAGTTCTCTTGCGACCATGAATAGCCATAGCCCTTTCAAATTGCATGTGGCTCTTTGTTTCTTATTAGAAGGAAGTGTTTTGTTACTTTGAAACACGTAAAATATTTATGTGTACTGTACTGCCACTAGAATAAGGAACCGGACAAAAATTACTCTTAGTCTGTACTGGTTTCTAAAGCCCAAACTGGGCTTTAGGGACCTTGGGAATAGCTCATCAAAGCCTCAGCCTTAAGGGCTCCATATTATGTGTGTGTGTGTGAAAGAATTAACTTAGCTCATATGTCTGGGGGCTCACACTTCAAAGTTGTGGTGATGATTTATATGCATGCTGTAATTCAAACGCAAGACAAAGATGACGAGTAGCTCAAAATGTCCATTTTGAACAGATTTCTGAATGGTGGTGCATGGGTGTGTGTACTGGACTAGATGATAACACAGTGGTCCCTTTGACCCTCAACTATTTTGTGATTCCATGCATCATTACCCATGCTGGTGAGAATGCACAAGTACTTTCTAAGTTAACTACCTGTACAATCTAATGCTTGCACCAATGTAAATGGCATTCCTATAATTTCATCAGACTAAGGCACAGGGATGAAGTGGTGACCCACACCATTTAGCCCAGAGTTAAGAGCCCTGCCACTGCCAACAAATTCAGCACACTGGGATAGAAAGTATTTCTTGCAGAAACTTAGACAAGAGTCCAGAATGGGCCTTCAGTTAAACTTAGGTTGATAGCATGTGTTCAATCTGGTAGTAATTCTTCCTTCACAGAAACAATTCCCTCCATCCACCTGTAGCAACATTTTTCAGTTTTCCTATTACAACAACACTCATCTTACATAGTTGTAGATTCAAAGGTTATCTTTTCTCCTAACTATGAGATGGTCAGCCGGCATTAAGAATGCAGCCTACAGGCATCTTTAATATCCAGTGTGAAAGGAGAAAGGATTGTGCTTACAGCGGACATAATTTGTGCCTAAGACAACTTTTTAAGTTTAGAGAGTAAATGCACGCACATGCTGGAAAAACAGAGGCCAAACAACGTGGCTCCAATGCTGGAGTGAACAACGCTACAGCCATCCCAGCAGCCTTCCAACAAGCCTTGTCTTAAAAAAGGTTCCGCAAATGTGTAAGAACTTTGCCCTTTATAAATGATGCACAAGAGCTTATGTATCAATACTGCCAACTGCCTCTAGGTTTTAATTAGCACTCTGGACAGTAAGGATGATCTTTTGAGAGAAACAATGGCTAGAAGCTAATTCTCCTCATGTGAAGAGACACAGAAGTCATGGTGGTCTGAGCAGACTACTAAAAACTCAAAGAAGCCACGTCCTTGTACAACAGACGTTTCTCCTGATACACCAGCAATTTCACATGATTGTGTTGGTATTTGTTCTTTTGATACAATGAATATGATAAAGATCTTCACAGAATTTGGTTCCTGTGTCAAATAAAATTGGAATATTACTTCCATGTTCTCTGCCTTCTACCTATATTCTGGGCTGCTCTCATACAGTAAGTAGGTAGTAAACTACATACTCATGACTCTAAAGCCTCAGTTACCATCTCTAGGTGTCATATAACCCAAACTAAATGTTATATCGGTCTCTACTTCTTTTGCCACATTAGATATTATCCCTCTACAACACTCCAATTAAGTAGAGAAGCAAAAACTCAAGAAGTCGAAGCCTTGTTAATGCACTTACTGGATACATTAAGAATGAAGACATTAATTTTTTCCAGGATTCAGCTCCTTCCTGTCCTGTATGACTAATGGTCTCTTAAGGTCTGGTAGTTCCTAGTGTGACCTGCTTAACAGCTTGTACCTGACCCATTAAGTCAAGCTATAGCATAAAAGCAGGTGGGAGGTGAGCGGGGATGCAGTTCCCCTGCCTTCCCAGAGGGCAGCTTCCCTCTTCCAATGATACCAACATCCTGTTCCAGGTATGTACCACGAAGCCAGTATGGTCTGGTTTTGTCTAGCTTCAGTAATCCAGTATCTCTACTCCTTATAGCTCATTTGCTAGATGTCATCAATGCTGTAATTACAGGCAGACCTTCAAAGGCTCTTTCTCTCTCTCTCACACACACACACATACATACACACAAATTCATACCCTCAGCACTCTCTTAATTCATGACAATACTTTACAGCCGTTGCTGCACTTCAGGTTCAAGAAAATAACTCCTGCTTTATAGCCCTTTCTTCTATAATCGTGTTTAGGATATAATGCAAATGCTGTATCTATGTGCATTCTGACTACCACCATAGCTAGTAGTCAGGCTTTCTGTCAAGCTCTTCTCAGTCTTTTTGTTCTCCCTAGTGCTCCATCTCTAAGGCTAGTCTTTCAGGACATCTAAGTATGTGTTTGCTTAGGTTCTTCAAAACAAGTTTTAAAATCTCCATCTATTGCTTCAACTGCTATCAAACAGTGGTTAATAATTTTAAAACATGCTGTAATAGCACAGGTGAACATCTGCAGCATATTTAAAATCTGATATCCTAACAGGGTAAGGCAGTTTCCAGTTAAAAGTTTAACTAAAGCCCCAGTTTTGCAAAACACTGGTACAGTCTTCAAAAATAGCCACAAACCAGAAATCAAATACTACACTGAGAAAGCTGTTCATGGAAAAAGCTGGTTCTTTTCCTTCCTAAAAATATGGAAGTGCCAGCAGTGACTCCAAAAGTGGATTCAGAAGTGTTTACAACTTCCTGGAAAATAAGTTCTGTGTTGTACTTTCAGATTGATTTTTTTTAAAACCTTAACTGTCAAAATAAATAAGGATAAGGTAAAGTAACACAATCTCTGAAAACAACCTTCTCAAAAAACAATTACAGGTTTTTGAAAAGACTTTGATCTGGTACTTCCTTTTAGATGCTTATTAAGGTTCACCCCCCACATCTATGAGTGTAAAACCCACTAAAGTAGTAATAGCCTTCTGCTCCTAGACGAATTACTGTTGAAAATATTGCTTCTTCTGTCAATTAGCCACCCCAGTTGAGAGTAAGACCAGATAAGACCTTGCATGCTTTCTTAAGTGATGCGAATTCAGTCATTATATACAATAAACTCAGAAAAAATCACTTTGCAAAACCAGTTTTACATTCAGACAGATGGCAGCAAAAGGCAAGCATTTCCAGACGATCATGCTTGAACAAAAGTGAAATCATGACATATGAGTGGTATTTTGAAACAAAATCAAGGACACAGAAGTATTTCTACATATAGAACAGGAAACACTTGCTAATAAAGCTAAAACATCATATATAGAAAGGCTTTCATAAAAAAACCAAAACCAAACAAAATCCTTGCAAAGGTGTTCCACAGGAAAGGGTTAAAAAACCCCCCACTTTAAATATAGACCCCTGTCCTTTAACACAGTAAGAGACAAGATGACTATTTCATTGTAGAAGACTAGCTTATTAGCAGTGAAATTTCAGTCTGCATCCAGTTAGAAAAATACAACTATCTGAAATAATAACTTATACTATTGGTGCAAGTTCCAACAACAGCTAATGATGATGTCTGCCTGAGAATCTTTTTGTAGTCAAAGACAATTGGGGCTGGCTGCTCTGCCTGTAATGGAAAAATCTGCAGATGCACTACAGTAAGAGTTTTCCAATAGATGGACTGGGGGTTTTGTTCTGGCATTTTTTTGTTCGTTTGTGGCTTTTTTTTTTTTTTTTTACTTCCAATTTCAAGAAATATTCTGAGATGTTTCCTATAGAAAGCTTCTCTGTTCATGGATTCTTTATGTCAGAAGAATTTTCAAGTTTCTGTAAACAGTGAGGAAAGGAAACACCATCTTCATATCTCACCTGATTCTCCAGTGAACATACCACAGATGCATCAATTTAGGAACTGACTACACTGTTTGAAATGACCTCACCTGCAAGCCTTATTTTGTTTTGTTTTGTTTTTTAAAGACCAAAAAACCCCAAAAGCAGTGATCTATGTTATAAAATTCCTCTTCCAACATGACATACATTGCTGTAAAACAACTCATGATAGTAATAACAGCAATTAACTTTGCTGCATGTCATTTAGGTAAGTCAAATTATAAGAAGCTTAGAACAAGTAATACTTTTTGGTTACTTCAGTTTCAGCCTAAATCTCTCATTGATTACCTATTGTTAGAATGCCATGAAAAGTAATGCTTCATTAACTGAGAAAACATACCTATGTCAAAGATACAAGCATCACCAAATCAGGCTGTGCTAACCAGAACATGGGTTCTATAAGGATTTATCACCAGTACTTCCAGCCACATTTTACCACCAGAAGCAGTGTTTGTGACGTTGCTATAGAGCTTACAGACTTGTAAGAAAATGTGAAGTAAGGAAGAAAGGTTTTAAAAGTGTCTTCATTTTAAGTCAATGATGTCTTCATCATATAAAGAAATCAGCTGAAATGGATAGCTAGATGTTGAGCTCTCCTCCCTGTTTGCTGAAGTATCAGGATCTGAACTAGTGGAAAGATGACGTCTCTCAGCAAAGCCTTCAAACGAGCTTGAGATTATCCTGCAAAGAGGAAGACAAAAGTTACTAAAAAAAATAAACAGGTCAGGGCAAGAGGGAACAATGGCTACTTCTAGATTCAATCAAGTTATCCTAAAGACAGACACAGACCATTCCAACTGAGTTTCCTCCTGTTTTACTCTACAAAAAATAATCAAGAGGCAGTAATAATGAAGCCCCGAACCCAAATCATTTCCAAATAGGGAAATACATCAAACATAGTCTTACACTGAAAGAGATCTTGTTTTGTTACTCTCAGTCTCCTGTATCTTGCCAGTATTCTGTATTCTGACAGTACTCTATGCAAATCTAGGTTATGGAAACAGTGAAAACAAGAGAATGGCACTGGGGTCAGTGCCAAACAGACAAATGCCGTGGTATTTTTAAACAATTTTTTTTCTGAAAATAGCAACACAAGAGCATATAATGAAAACAAGAGAGTCTGCACAGCGCAGCTGCAATAGTCCAAATCTTTGTAACGGGTTCAGCTGCAGCAGGTCCCCACAAAATGCCATTTAGTCTTGCCTTGCTCATTAATGTGTCTTGAGCAAAAACCATAATTGTTTCAGTACTTACGGGATTCAGATACTCTAACAAACACATTAGCATGAAATGTGATATAGGTCTCAGTCAGCTTCATGCCAACTGAGGTAAGCATGAGCAATCAATTCTGAAAATATTTACAGTCTAACTTAGGCTCTTTTCTGAAGTATATTTACCTGTCACTACTAGATGATCTTACAGCTCCCTCCTTGGGGTCTGACTGTCTTCGAGAAACTTTTTTTAGCTTCTGTGCACTTTCTGTCTTGGGTATAGATTCATCCAAGAGGCCTCAATAAAGAAATAAAAGACTTAATACTTTCAACAGAAAAAAAAGCATGCATGAAAATGTTAGGGTTGGTTGCTGTTTTCATCATTAACTATTTCTACCTGACTTAGAATATGGCTGTCTTATACATGATCAGACAATCGCTATACTATTTGCAAATAATGCTTCCTCACTGTTTCTTTTTTTTTTTTTCAGTAACTTATGAATACTAGCTGCATGTTACAAACCTACCTGTGATGGTGCAAAGATTAGAAAGCGTATGTTTGACAATTGATATGTAACACTGAGGAATCAGGAGAGTTTACCCAGCAATTCTTTACGTGTTCTGCTTGCAATTTCTTTAATTTCCATACGAGATAAAGATAGTGAGTGCATAACTGGCAGAGAGGTAATGCCACTTGATGTTGTAGTAGCGATAACCTTGGGAGCCAAAGGTGACTTCAGAGGTCGTTCAATGCTTCGCCCAACCAGATTGCTGAGAGGTATTTTGTACAGGTTTTTGCATGGAACTTCACCTGAAACACAGAAAGAAAGAAGAAACATAACGCTTGCACAATAGAATCAGTTCTTAATAATTCCAAATGAAAAGTTATAAAGACAAGCTATACTTGTTGAGCTGGGCACCTTTTAACTGAAATGACAAAGATCTTTCTTGCTCTAGATATCTTTCAATACAAATAAGCTAGGGAAAGGAAGAAATGCAAGCAATTTGACTTAGAGAGGAAAAGAAGATTGACTCTTGGCAACATGATGAATCAGGAGCGGAACCAGGAAGTAAATTTATACGACTTGAGGCTGGTACTCTATTACACTGCAGTCTGTGCGGTATTTCCCATGTGTTTTAATATACTGCAAACATACTGAAGCCTAGATCCCAAGTGGTTTAAATTATGACTCCCCCTCTCAGGTAACACAAAATACCACATTTTCCTAATTCCTAGAAGAAAAACAAACTGAAATCCCAAACTTACCATCAAATAGTACTGCCTTTAAGAAATTTGTGATTACCTTCTCCTTTTCCTTTCTGCTAAAAGTAAAGCAGCAGATTTAAGGAAGCAAGGTGTACACACATCTTGCATTATCTAGTTGATGTTCCCGTTTTTCTCCTTTATTGTCTAGATTGACTGTTCACAGATCATGTTACACTAAATTGTCTGCACGAAGTTTTTCAAGGCTTCTTCCTTTTGTTTTGCAAAAGAGCTTCAGCCATTCAGTGGCTGTTCAGCTTTTCTTAAATGAAAGGAATAGCAAGCTTTCTTACAATTTTATGCCTCTTTTTGCATTATTGTGGTGACAATGCCAAAGATTCATCAAGCTACTGAGGCTTAATTCCTCCCTTCCTACAGAAATTATTTCTTCAGAACAGTGCTACCATGTATTCAGAAAAGATACTACAGTGCAAAAGCTCAGCCAAGCGCTTTCTATATGTGAAAAATAGAAAATCTCTTATACTCCACACCTTCACGTAGGAACTCACATTTTTTTATCATCTTTACTGAAGATCAGCCATACCAAGATGTGACAGCTGTTGCAATGATTAGAGGTCACATTACCTTCTAGAGAAGGAACAGGAAAATCTGGCTTTTCGTAAGCTGTCGATGTTTGAGGGGAACTCTTTGAACTCATTTCCTTTGAGCTGCTGTCAGATGATCCACTTACTGCAGCAGTAGCTTTAAAATAAATATCTGACTGAAATGAGAAATAACCCATCATTAGTACAATGAGACTTTCTTAACCATCTTCTGATTCCCTTTGTCCTTGATATAAACTAGGAGCACACAGATGAACAATTATTGCAGATAAAGTAGCACGTATTTCGGTTTTGTTTGTTATATTTTTAGCAGCAGCAACTTTTTATGTTAATTAGATCCCAACATATCACAGAAATAGTCAAACATAATTTTTCTGTCTTACCCTTGATGCTACAAGTTGAAGCTCAGGCACAACTGCTGTGTGGACTAAGTTCCCATTCACCACTAATCGGATCTCAATGGAATCAGTAGTGAAGGCAAGAATATAAGGGAAAGCACAGACTGCAACAAAACAGAAGTTATTTGGCAAGGAAAAATGGTTAAAGCAAAAGTTTCTTGGATGCTCCACAAAAACTGTTCTTGACCTCTTCTGGCATGTTCCTTTCCTATGAAAAGTGTTGTCAAAAACACTGATGTACACCAAGTTACACCGGGCCTGAAGAAAATTTCACTCTCCATGTCCGGCAGAAAGTAGAGTGAATGGAAAATGAGAAATGCAAAAAAGGGGGAAAAACTTAAGCAAAGGATGAACTTGCTACCAAGGCTCCACTTTTCAAAATTGTCATATTCAGAAACTTAAATCAAGTGGCATCATGAATGTAGCATGCTTATTCCCAGAACACTGTAATTCCACCAAGAGCCATGTTCAGATGAAAATGGTACTGAAAAAAAAAATCTACTAAAGATAGAAATTTTCTTACCAACAGCATAAGGAACTTGATTCCAGCTGAAGTGGAAGTCATAAGCTGATGGCTGGACCAGTGGAGAGCCTCCACTGAAAGGATATACCTTTCTGTACTGACAAACATCTGCAGCAAAATAGAAAAAAGAAGCATTCATCACTTTACACTGTAAGCGACCACCACCCATTTCATAGGGCGATTTTGCAGAAGGGTGGACATTACGCACACAATCAAACATTCATGTAAAACTCCCTCTATAGCCAAACAGCTAAGCAAAATTTGCTTTCTCTGTCAACACATTGGAAAGACCAAAATAAAAGACCTACATTTTAGTAAGTTGTCATACTTCACAAAGTAAGTATTACTGTTTCAGCAGTTATCAGGTCCCTAACTTGTCTATAGATAGAGGAACATGCAAGAAAAATTCAGAAAGCAGTATCTGCAGAATTGTACCTCTATGCCCTTCAAGTATCCATATGTTCATGTCATTAACATTTTTTGAAAACTCTTATGCACATAGGTTATTACAGACACCAAGATTTCACAAATCATATGCAGATCTATTGAACTTTTAGTATGACTAAAATACTTGAATTTCTAATTTCTCCAATATGCATTTAAGTTCCAAATAATGTATTTTGACAAACTTTCCGTGAAACACTTATATTTATTTTCAGATACAGACCTAAACTGCAATGAAAGAAGATCTAAATATGCAGATTGAGCTATTACTATTTCTGGCCTTCCCTAAACACTTACAGTTATAACACAACAATAGACCAGCTTCACCATCTTCATAGACATCAATAGCTGCAACAAAATTAACCTGCAATGATAATGGAAAAGATTAACAAACAGGCAGAGGATACCGTGGCTCTTACAACTGTGTTGTGACTAACAAGCAATGCAATCTGTTGGAGAAGTGCACAACTACAGGTAAAAGAAAAAAAATAAGAGAGAGAGAAATAAATAAATAAATACTTTTATTAAAATAGCCTCTTTTCTGATGTAATTTTCGGGATGTTCTCAAGATGAAAATTAGTTTCTTTTGTATTTGGTTCTGTACAGTACTGAACATTCATAACGACACCACAGTGTAAAGCAATAAAAACATAAAACTTACTTAGCAATACAAATTTTGGGAAATAGGATGATTTCAGAAAGCTGTGAATCAACATGGTATGTTAAAGATAATAATTATTTTCAAAAAGTGATCTTCAAATGCACATCATGCAAAAAGATCAGATACACCAATTACTGGTTCAAAACCACTAACATTTACAGAGGTCAGTAGGGATGTACCTAAGGATTACTGCAGAGTTTGAATCTACGAATTGAGAAGCAATGCTGGTTAAACCACAGTATTTTTTACATAGATTAGGCTACATAAATTCTCTTAATTCAACTTTGGTTTTGTCTTTTATAGATTAAAAACAAACCAAAACAGCCACAAAAAGTAGGATATCTGATAAGGAAATGAGACCTTATTAGTGAATTACAAAAGGCTACATTAGGAAAATGCTTCCCAAACCATATATGCTACTTGGACGGGGAGAGGGCTGAGAGACTGATTCCATGAACAGCAGTTCTTTGACTTTTCTTGATTTGAGATCACTGTGCAGATCAAGAACTGTCAAGCAAACCTGAAAGTTTACACATCCACACCAAATGCATTTTGACCTATCTTTTGTAATGACTGAAACCCATTGCTGCTCTGTTGTCCAGAGAAATAAGCGGGCAACCCATTTCAGCATCAAAAAAGCACTAGCTCAGCTCATATTGTCTGCTTTATTTGTGTAAATAAGGATGCTGGTGTGCAAAAGAAATGGGAGTGGTGGATGGCAATGGTGATGTACTTCTCCATCCCCATTCTTTATTTATAGTTCCTCCTCATCCAGGTTAAGATTGATTCCCAGAGCTGTGTAGAAGTTTACACTTGATCAATCATGCCAGGAGCACATCTTCATCACCAGATCCAAATAATAATACAGATGATTTAAAAAGAAAACAACTTATCAAGAATTATTAAACGAAAAAGGTAGTCCTTTATCTCATTCACAAGAGATTAACTGTGCAAAGTCTTTTTTTTTTTTTTTTTTTTTTTTTTTTTTTTGTCCTAAATCTACATGTCCACATCCCTATTTAGAAACTACCTTTTCTGGAGCAGGAAATACTGCAACTTTTTTCTGAAAACCAAGACATTAACTTAAATCCCAACCGTATGTCCTAGACAGATAGATTCAGTTATGAGTTGACTGGACAGCAGTTTCTTAAATAGAATTATAAGCTATATGTAAATATTTTAGCTACAAATAAGCAAATCTGAATAAGATACTGGTGGTCAACCACTGAAGTTATTTTGATGCAACTTTTTTAACAATAAAACACTGATACTACAAAAATAAAGCAAAAAGCTAACTACTGGCTAAGGAAGAAGAAAAATGAATTTTTAACAACAACATTCCAGAGCCTGAAACACGGGCTTTTTCCCAACGTCATATCTTATAACTACTTCTCCTGGAGTTATCATCATGTATCCCAAAAATAATATGTCTCAGAGTGCCCTAAAGCAATATACATGAGCATCTCCATACACTACACTCCTAGGAGGTCAGCACGGCATGCACTGAGTCTGCAACAAATTACGTTCACTGAGGGTCTGCAAAAAAAGTTCAGATGATGAAAACTTACCCTGTTTGTTTCAACGTGATGCAATCTATAGGACTCCCCTGTACTCTCATTGACTAAATCAAACTGATGCCGATATGCTACACAGATCATATTGTCACTGTCTCCAGTAGGTCCATCCACCAGCGTCATAACCACTGGAGGGTCAGAAAGGCATATTTCCTATAACGTAAATAATAGAATTACTCTCTTTCTCAAATTCCTACTGTGGGTGCTGCAGGTACTCTATGATTTTAAAGGGGTGTTTTCTAAGCACAGAAGCATAGCAAAGAACAAGTAGAAATAATTCTTAAAAAATGTGGAAGTTTTATTTAGCATATATATGACTGGACTCCACCATATGGCTTCTCACTTTTATTTGTCTGTAGGTTCAGGAAGATGATAATGCATACTCTGCCCTCCCTGCTCCCCCCCCACACTGAGTGCTTACCACACTGAGCAGCTGAGTGCTGCTCAGTGTGGTAAGATAATTAGTAACGAGATTACACATACCCGGATGTACTGGAACTCCTCTACTGGAGATTCAGGAGATAGCAGAGAGGTGCTGGTTGAAGTGTTGTGAGGATTATATTTCTTTGTGACGAGAAGTAGTTTGTTCCGAATAGCCACAACAATCCTCAGTTCACTTCCATGGTGAGTATTAATGGCATACAAATGGCAGCCTGAGGAAATAATGTTCTAGACTCTAAGTGGTTGGGGGTAGGGTCTGATTTTTTTGTTCTGTATTTGTATGATGATTAGTACAACAGGGCTCTGATGGATGACTTGGCAACACAGAAATAAAAACTCCTCAATAGGATTACATCGACTTCTAGAAAAAGACAAAAACCTATGATTCTTTTGAAATCTACTTTTACCCTTAATCCTAAAAACATGGATTGTCACTATTCTGCAAGTTCCAGCTTTTCAAAGCAGCTTGCCTCTGAAGACCACAAAACATTATTTCTACAAAAATAGCAGGCAACACCCAGACTAATCTAAGCACTACTATTTTATGGGGGATTTGCCAGTGTTCCTCCAAGTTAAAGTGGAGGAAAAGCTTTATTTCAGTCTGACATCCCCACAAAAATTCTTCTCATACCTCCCAACCCTGAAATCCTATTTTTCTCTAAAGCTTTTCATCATCAGCAATTGCCAAGTAACATGTCTTTTTTACAACATTCAAAAATGTCATGCTGGACTGTACTAGAGTAGTTTTCAATTATAAGTTAACAAAGTTTCAACTGAAGTCCAGAGAAAAACTAAAGGCGAACACCTACACCTGCCTAAGGAGAGCTAATGAGCTCCTGGCAACTACCAGCATCAAAGCCCCGTGGATGTTTTTAACACAGGATAACAGTATCACCTTTTGTTCTCTCCAGTTTATTTTCTCTGCAGTCATATTTGCTTCTTATCATTTTTTTAGTCTCTATATCTTTTTGCACAGCACTGAGTCTGAAGACAAGGATACGAGAGTCTTTCCCTGACATATGGAGAGAACCAGGAAAAAAAGAAGTTAAAAAAAGAACGTGGTAGTTTGAAATTAATACTTCTGACAAGAAGTAGCACCTCACAAATAGAGCAAAAATAAACAAAGCGTAATACCTCTCTGGGGACAGAAGACTTATGAACACTCTAGGATTTACAATTCTAGTAACCAACCCCTTCAGTACAGTAGCTGAGTTTCCCATTAGGTGGTGCTGCACCAAAGAATGTTCTGAGAGCTTCCAAACAGTGAAATGCACAATATTTTGCAAATATATAAAATCTTGAAAAATAACAATATAATAAACTACAGGGCAAGAGTAAAAGAGTTAACTTTAAGAGCTGGAACCATCCAGGTGAGCAACTGATAACTAGATCATTTAACAGGGTTTTAACCCTTCAGGATACAGGAAGGTTTTCTCTAGAAATTTCACAAACTTCTCAGATCTTCAGGAATGTCACCCATTCTCCTGGCGTCTTGAGAGAACTGCAAACAGCTCTCACATAGTCTGAGCTAGTTCTGTAAGATCTCAGGATGAATTTCATCAGATGCAACCAAACTGGGCAACTCCCAGTGATACAGAAGGAACTATGTTTTACTCAAAGCTTGGATACAAGAACTTCAGCAAATACTGAGGAAACAGACATAACAGGGTAAAAAATAATAAACCAACCACATCTGTAATTCTTTCCTGAGTTATACATAAAGATCCTGATCTTGTTTTGTGTATGCTCCCTTTATGAAACTCAACCACAGACTACTGTGGTCACTAAAAAAGTGCACATTTTATGCACATTTAATCCTTCTAAACGAGCCACAGTTGTCATACATACATACCCAGCAACACCCGGAGTCCTGCAAGAATCCAAGAACAGGGACCTCTCCTACCTTTGTCTGTTCGGGCAATCAAAAGATCCAGAGCTTCCAACACATTCATCTGCTTTATTTGGAGAGTTTTATCAAATACTTGCACTGACGGTTGGCCATCTAAAAAAGAAACACATATGTATTCAAAATCCTACTAAAACTTGCTAGATGCTGGTTTTGAACCATTTCCTTCTTCTAATTAGTGTCTCAGGTTTTTTCTTACAAAAATGAAGATAAAAAAACAACCAGAAACAACTGCACAAAGCTCCTACATGTGCCACAGCATCACAGTCAATACTTTCTCACAGGGGAGTTTTATTATTGTCATGAATCAGACTAAGCGACTGAAATCTGAAAGAGACATTCCTTTGGCAAGTTTGAGAATTATGACCAAGAACTAACACACAGAGGATAATAAGGGGTCAGAGTAGCAATACCATTGCTAAGGGAAGAAGTAGGATTTCATTGTCACATAAGCCCTTAGCTGCATGCTCACTATTATCAAGGGCTAAGAAAACCAGACAAGCCATTTAGACACTTCTTGAGCCTGGATGCGACCTCCTACGGCTTTTCAGATGGTCAAGAAAACAACATCTGAAATAAGAAAACATTCAGAAATCTGCATTAACACTAGCTCCCCGATATGGCTTGATTCTACTGCAGAATGAATTTTTGCAACTAGGTTACACAAATGTAATAAATTTACTTGGATTAGTAACTATCCCCCTACATAAAGACCTACTAAAACCTGAACAGAGTTTATGAACACACATTTTCAAGAAAATGGTCAGATACA
This sequence comes from Phylloscopus whistleri, assembly GCA_017589585.1. Taxonomy (NCBI): domain Eukaryota; kingdom Metazoa; phylum Chordata; class Aves; order Passeriformes; family Phylloscopidae; genus Phylloscopus; species Phylloscopus whistleri. The sequence continues at coordinate 4,338,311 of JADMLD010001555.1, read as the reverse complement.
TAAAAATTGACACAAAAACACTAGATCATTTACTAACCATCTATTAACAAGATGCCAGCATCTGTAGAAACCAGCAAGGACTGGCCCCAAGAATCTGCACAGACAACCTCATGAGGAAAATTACTGCAGAAAGACTGAGATTCCCAAGGCTATGAAGTAACATAAGGGATACATATTAAGTACACTAAAAAATACAGATCATACAGACACAAAATGTGATGGACAATGGCAATAACATGTAAATGCTTTTGGCAAGATACATTTCCAAACAGTATATTGTTGGAATTTGAAATATCAAAATTGAATTAATTGTCTTGCAGAGGACTTGCATCAGTTCTGGTTTGAAGACTAGTAAGTGTAAGACACATACCCGAAATTCTAGAATTAAAACACATGCAGCTGAAACTCAGTGCAGCCCTCACAGCATTAATTTTTTTTTCCATTTAAAAAAACCAAACCTACATATTTAAAATGTGTGTACCGCCATGCATACATAGTCTGCTTACATTTTATGGTTCAGTTTGTGATGTTTAGTTCTAGCATATAGTACAGTTAAAACCGTCTTTCTGCCAAATTGTTCTTTCTTCCTGTGTTCTCTGTACTTACCTCCCAGAGCCTGCCTCTCCTCTCCTCATTTATATATTAGTTAGAATTTCTGAAATTCTAGAAGCAATTCTGAAGCTTCTGTATATAAAACACATGCAGAAGAGTGCAGCTGGCATATTTCACTCCCTAATGACTTCCAACAAAATCCAGTATTATAGAAAATGGAAAGACAACTAAATCTTGTTTTAAACGTGCTGAAATTAAAATAAAAGATGATTGCATATGGAAGATATCACTTTCATTGAATTTTTTTCAGGTATAAAAATGTCCACACTTGCTTTAACTTGAGAAGTGCTTCTGCCTCAGGCTCATCCTTTATTCATCTAATAGTGACTTCAGAATCACTTTGACACTGTACCTTTCATCTTTTCCGTTGCAGCACCTAATTACAGAAGTAAATAAATAGATACCATACTAGATAATGTTTAATGTTTCATAACTTCTCTGACATTTTCACTCACCTCCTTTTTACAAAAGCTTGTGGTTGCCAAGTTAGCTGTGGTATCCCCTTTCACAGTGGTTTTCAATTTCAATGCCTAATACAAACAGATGTTTTATTTAAACTGAGTTTTTGTCAGCAATACCCAAACTAATGACTATATAAAAAGGACAATTTAGGACTAGAAAGTAATTTCAGTTTGGAATTCCTATGCCATTTTAAGTAATGAAAAAAAGAAGCAGAATTCTGTATCCTCAACAAAGTGGGCATAAACCACTATATGGTTAGTAGGTATCTTCCCAGCCAAAACATATGTTGGCTGTTTCTCGTTTAGGTTTTCTTTTTTGGTTTGCTTGCTTTCTAAATGGCAACTCAGAAAAGAAGAGCCAAACACAGTAATAGAGAAAAACCTCAACCTCAAACTACAGAATCTAACCATCTACATAGTTTACTTTATAATCTAGACCGATAGAGGATCCTTTTGTCAGTTATACAAACCGACCTTTTATTTATTTGCAAATAAATAAAACCGACCTTTTGTTTATTTGCAAAACTTCCTAACAAACACTAAGGCAAATTATATATATGTATGTTTATATATATTGCCAGGTATCCCAAGGACAGATGGTCACTGGACCACAAATACTTCCATTAGAAGTAACTAGAAGCAAAGTGATTTTGAAAGGGCCAAAAACTCCAGTGAAATATCATATATACATAATTTCATTGACTTACACAGCAAGTCTGTTAGTCTTGCCTATATTTCTTCATTGCTAACTTTCACAGCAGTATTCCTAGAAGACTATGATACATGGAATTGTCACAGCATTCCTTAATGCAAAATTTAGAACTAACCTAAACCAGTTTTACTGCCCTAGAGTGTGCCTACCATCAAGCATGGCTCTCTGTGAAGTGACACTAAACACCTGCATGCATCACTTGCACATTTGCATTAAAGCGTGTCTGCCAGCTTGGAGATGCACAAAACACTTCATTGTATGAACATTTTAATTCCATCTCACCAGTCAGAAGAGATCACCTTGATAATAAATAAATAATTTAAATATACTGCTGAATCAGCCAATTAGTGAATTTTGCCAACCGTCTAAAAAAATCAACTGGCTGTAACTAAAGCGGAAATACATTCCCAGTTTGGCAAGAATGATTGAGTTATTTGGAAGGTACCTTGAAATATGGCCAAGCTTACAGTTTTTAAGTTAGAGGAAAGATCTTTTAGGGAAGGGAAATAGTTAAATGTTAAGAGAATCTCCATCAAAAACACTGACAGGTATCTACAAATTTATAACCCACATAACAGGTTTCCCTTTGATGAAGACCATATTGAGGACTGAAGTCTTTTTTAACAAATGGGTCCCAACTAGATTTGTTACATGAGTGTCTTATCAGCATTTAACCTGGGGGAGGTGGAAGGGGCGTAAGCCTATAGGTTTCCATACTTTCAACAACCATGCTTTTCTTGTTTTTCTTTACTTCTGTAAAGTAAACATAGGAATAAATCATCAGTTACTTCTGTCTGAATATTACACATTCAGCTTCCTTTTTTTCCCAATGCCTGCTTAAAGTTAGTAGTTATTTCAAGATGACTGGGGAAAGACAGAAAAAGCACAGAGGAGGAGATTTTGCAGATCTGCCAATGCAAGCTTCAACATCCCTGGGATTTTTTTTGAACCATCTCTCAACTGCCTAGCTCCAATCTCTACCTTTAACCACATCTAGAACTTCTCAGACTCCTCTAATCTTTAACTTACTAAGATTAAAAAAAAAAAAAAAAAAAGGGAAGATAATTGGGTTTTGTTGTAGTGTGGGTTTTTGGGTTTTTTTTTGGTTGGTTGGGTTTTGGCTTTTTGTTTGTTTGGGGTTTCTTGTTTGTTTTTTTTTGCTTTGGCTTTGTTTTTGCTCTGTTAACTCCTGCTGAGTTAAATCAGCTCAGAAAAGAAGTATTCGCAAGATAAGCTGCAGATCCATGAGACCAGTCTGGATCAAGAAGAAATAAGTGAGAAAGGACAGGGGAACTGACGAGCATAGGCACTGTTGGTTTTTGTTTGCTGCAATGAACTGTCAGATCAAAGCAGACTAATCTAAATCATCGGGAGGTTGCACTTCTCACAGAATCGAAAAGTTAGTAAGTTCATAGAAGACTGCAGTCAGTATTTCGTATGTTCAAAGATGTGTGGCAAACTGATTTAACAGAAAGACGACCAAAATTTCCTCCTGACTAAAGAAGTCTAAGTATTTTCTAAGAAATTCAAAATCTTAAAAAAACATATGGAGGAAATCCATGAAAGATTATGTTTTTCCAAAGCACAGAAAAAGACACAGCACTCTTCTGTTTGGAGAAAGCATCTGCTGCATGAAGCAGGGAAAGACCTTTCAGATTTAATCCTAAGGTACAATTTTTACAACCTTCATTTAACTCATGTACAATACAAATATTTGAAAACGTATACCTCAGGCGTTACAGATAAATATTTTATTCATACTTTATTTTCAAGTAACTTAAAATAATGCAATACTACAAAACTATTTCTGATCACAGAAAACTGCATTAAATCCTGACAGAACTGCAAGTTAATCAAAGTCTAACAAAAGGAGTGACACAGTCTTTGTAAACATAGCTGCATACCTTCTAAACTGATCCTACCTGACCAAGCCGAACAAACTCTGCTTGTCGAGCTTCCTCTTTTTTCCGTGTTGATTTTGGGGACTCTGGTAGCACATCACTGAAGGATCTTCTATTAAGCATGTTCTAAAACAGAAAATGTTTCTTTCTAATTGCATAGCTTCTCAGAGAAGAGAAACTGCAACTCTGCCAATCCTAGAGTGCTTTACCTTACAGCTTGCCATAGTTTACCACTGTCATGTTCTGTACAATCACACCACACGAATACGTGACACAAATATATGAAAAGGAAAAGTTTAAGCAGATCTATATAGATAAAAGAAATAAATATTGGTGGAAAAAACAGCACCTTGTTAGTTTTAGAAGTACTGAACTTATTTTTAATTAGTTAAAAATCATCTTAAGAGTAAGTCTTCATCATCTAAAATAAAGTTACCTCATAGCTACCCAGGGGTAACAATCGTCCAAATTGACACACAAAAGAACAAATACAGATTTTGTGGTGATGAGACTAATGCCTGTATTTGCAGTATCTAAATTCCCTATTCCCTTGCCGCAGGTAAGCTTACACAAAGTATCACATTGTTGAACTTCTCACACCTGGCAAAGAGTCCTGTCCAGAAAGGACTGTCTGTCAGCTTTCATATAACTGTAAAGTAAGTTATGCAATCATCGGTATTTAGCCTGGCCATGTGCAATTCAGTGCTCATTAGTCCTTTAAAGTAACAGAACATTCAAGCTACTAGTTAGAACAGGACAGCATATGTGAGGGATGCAGAAACTTCTGGCTTACATTTCCCTTGTGCAGGTCAGGCATCATGTCTTGGTATAAAGAGCGGATTAGCATGTCTAGAGTGCGTTGACGTTTCTGAGAAAATGTTGGTGTTTCCAAGGTGGCCTTTTCACCATTTATTACTAAAAGATTATGGAAAAAAGACATATTATGTTAATGGACTTCCACAAACTCCACAGACTCTAGTTTGCCTCTGTACCAAAACACAAGCTCTGCCCTTAATAATTTAGAATTGCCTCCTTTTTGCCTATTTTTAAGTGAATAACTCTCCCTTAAGTTGAAGGAGAAAAATTAGTAATAAAAGAATTCCACAAGGCATCAGAATAAACACCTAACTAGTAAAAAAACTAAAGACAAACTGCAGGCAAATTTAAGTACTAAACAACTTAAATAGGCAAAATGAGCTACCAAGCTCCTGTCAGGTCTAATTGTAATCAACATGCTCAATTCTCAAAGATTTCTTTCTTGCTGATTTAGAAGGGCAAACCTGGGTCAATTAACACTGGAACTGAATGATTACAAAATTAAGAAGCGCTGCATAGGTGTCTTTCAGCACCTTTAAGAATACATTCAGAAAAGCTGCTATTTTCAGATTTTCAGAGCTACTAAATTAACACCCTCTATTACTAAATAATGAACATCATAATGAGCATCATAAGTTCTTTCAGATCTCCCGAGCCCTTTACAAAAATGCAAAGCTAAATATGGCTGCACATTCTGCAAATGCAAAAGTCAGCCTCTGTCTAGCAGCCTGAGAAGAAGAGAATTTTTTTTTGTTAATCTGACTGTAACAGTTTGATGGAACTGACATCCCACCTATGCTACAGATTTGAAAAAATAATTGTATGCAGATCAGCAGAATACACAAGAAAACATGTAAACATTTTAAGCATCATGAATTTCAATTTGTTAGCACAATTACTAAAGGAGTGTTTCTAGCAAAAGAAAAACTGACTTACATTTCACCAGCAAAAAATCCCTGAATTCCTGGTGATTTGTAAACACAGGTGGGGATGGAAGGGGAGGCCCAAAGAGAGGAACACTTTCTTCTGAAAATATTTTCAGCCTATTGAAAGTACAAATCTTTATCTACATGGAAAGTCACATTCAAACCCTACCTTTTTTATAGACACTATTCAGAACCAAAGAAAAAAAAAGGAAACTTTTATCTGGGTATATCTTACATCAGGATTTCAAAGGGTCTAACAAAAAAAGATTCACTTGGAATCACTCAACAGAGCAAAATTATGTTTCTTTTACACAAACTAACACTGGGACACAGAACAGAACTTTGCAGTTCTATTCATGCAGCAATAGTTTTAGCAGCACTAGCAAGATACAGTCCTGTTCAAAAAAGCTGTAAAAGAACAGGTTTTCACCTACAAAATATGTTCTCCTTACAGATTTCCACTTCACCTATGCATTCACCACATGCATGAAATATTTGCTCCTTTCAAAGTAACAATTCCTTACGAATCTGTAGCTTGGGAATAGCAAATTCATTTTCACTGAGGAAGACGGAGTCAGAATAACTTTCATGACAGCTGGACTTGCTGAGCTCTTTCGATCCATAAGGAATCCAGCATAGCAATAATGAATAGCAGATACAAAACCCATGCCTATTTGTTCATCAGGGCATAGCTTCTTTAAGATAAGTAATCAATCTTGGCTATTTCCAGTGGTAGTTTGCTGACAAAAGTCTTCCAAGTGGCACTGCAGATGCCACAGGTCACAGCAAGTTAAGTGGCAAAACTAGAGATTCAACCGCCATTTTAGAAACCAGTAAGAATTTGTTTTCTCAAAAGGCCAGCAGTGACTGACTGACAAGAGTCTAATGGATTACAATGCTTTCATAGTCTTTTTTCCTGAAAGCTTTAGAAACTGCATACAATATGAAATGCAGTACTACATTTGCATGAATATTGATCATCCTAATATTTGTTTCATGTCTTTGAGACAGTTTCACATCTATTATTACGTCCAGGTAAAAAAGCAACCGCTTATAACTACAAAAGGTGTGAAATGCTCCTTGACTAGATCAGAATGAATTATGACAGGGAAAGCCATAACAAAACTGACTAAAAAAACAGACTTATTGAGTGTCATAAAATATAAAGGCATTCTAAGCAGGAATTCAGCATCAGACCTCATAGCAGCATTGCATTTGAAACAAGGAAAATTTGCCTCAAAAGCCTAGCACATCCCCTATCTCTTGTGACTGAAATTCTGGCCATTTGGAAGACTGTCTTCACACGCACACGAAAGTAAGAGAAGGAATGAAATGTATTCAGGCCTATGATGAAAGGACAGAATGAAACATAATTGGGCCAAGCCGAAATACAATGTTCTAAGGTTGTCATATAGGAAAAAAATACTGATATTGTACTATGGCAAGACGCGGCAAGACTGGCAGAATGAAGCAACTAAGATAAAATGGACCAATCTGTAAAAGCCGCCAGTTACTTAATGCAAGAGAGACAAATTTATCTTATTTACTGCAACTCATTTCCTTCCCCACATAAACAGCAATATAAAAAGCATTTTACCATGGCTAGCCCATCTACTACTAGTTTACAATTAGGACAACAAACACTTCTTATAGGGTAATGAGGGATGCATGTCCCAAAGCAAGACAAGAAAGAAAGAAGTGACCGCATTTTCACTGCACATTGGAATCACGAACATGTTTTGCACTTCTCACAAACCTGGGAATGCTGAAAAGCGGAAGCTATGAGGATAATCAATTTAATCTAATTTGCAAGAGGAAGGTCACAAGGTCTTGAAGCAAAATAAAACCATTCCTTTGCTTAACTGCATTACAGATGTTTTCCAAAAGAAACCTTAGCTGTAAATAGGAGGCCGTGGAAAAACAACCCACACACACAAAGTGAAGTATCATTCTTCTCTGGAGTTAGATTTAATGGCACTCTGGAGAAACATAGTAATATGTAAAATTCCAGTATTTTTTCAGTACATGATGTTCAACTATACAAGTACTGTATTAAAATCCCTAAAAATGAACAAGTTTGCTCACCACAGCCAAACTGCGATTTGTAAGATGTGTAGTCCATGGCTATCACAACAACATCACACACATTAATTAGCTTTCATCATCCACGTAGTTCGCTTGTCATTGATACCACCAGGTCTGAAAGTTCCAAGCCTATCTTTCATCATTTTTTATATTTCATCTAAAAAACAGTTTTGGGTTTCCCCCTTAGCTTATGCCTGTTCCAGAATTTAACTTTTCTGATGGTTAGAAACATGCTACTTGTAGCCAGTTTAGTGACATCTGTATGCAGGTCCATATTGCTCTTCAGTTTCTAAAGCTCATGGCTTCTTGGCATACAGACAGGTGGACCCGTCTGTATGCCAGACAGTTTTCCCATTGCCAAAATCTTTTCCCATTTTCTCTAAACCGTCAGTAATTCATTGTGAAATTATTTGTTACCATCAGCACCTACCTGTAACTATCATTCTGCTTATTATACCTCACTAAAGCAAAAATATCTGCCATACAGTTAAGGAAGTTAATCCAGTTCTAATAAAGCTCACACGTGTTTTAATAAACTTTTCTTTTTCCTGCAGTACACTGCAGATTTAATAAAATATATTATTCAAGTCAATGTAAATATATAAACAATTCTAGATTACACAGATTTTGCTGTATATAAAGAAGGTCCTACAGGAAAATTTTATTGTTTGATCAAGAGTTTTAAAAATCAAGCTACTATGACAGATACAGCAGAAGACATACTATAGAAGTTTTATTTGCATTTGATATATTTGTGATTAAAAATTCTTTTATTTAGTTGATAAAGCAGTACTGATACTGAACTTTGTTTATACCAAAGTTTCCACTGAAGAAAAGATTCCAGTGAAATAATTTAGCCAACAGAATCATAAGAAATCATAAGAAAATTGAGAGAATGATTTAAAGTGCAAGTTATACTAAGGCTGATGCCCTGTTGAAGTAACTCTTCATTGATCTGGTAAACAACTTTTCTTAGTATTTAGGTTCCTCTGATATGTAAAGGCTTCTATTATTTTTTCAATCTTTATTCATTTTTCATTCACCCCTAGCAAGTGGATTCTAAGGACATTTAGTCTGCCTGAGAACTATGTGTAAAATTCTTAAGCTTTGTGATAACTTGTTAAAACTCAGCAAAAGAGTATAGATAGAAATTAGAGTTTTCTTCTTTTCATCCATTTTTCCTCACTCCATTCCATCTAGTCTAACAGATGCCAGGTTGAGGTCTACAGATTACTACTATTGTGACCCCATGATAATTCCAAGGGATTGGCTCCTGGTTTTTGGAATCATAGTCTTCAAAATGTTTTCAACCAGGAGTCTGAAAAACACAGGTTGCTAAAAAACTGGAGAATATATCGTTAATGGTCTGAAAAATTTGACAAATACTGATTTAAAATACATAAATACTTAAAATAAACAGCATTTAAACACTGAAAGGCAAAATTGAGCAAAATGCCAAAATTTAATGTCAAAATAATTTACATAACTAAGATAAATATATTTATTAATTTAAATTTTTTGAAAAGGTATAAAATTAAATTTGTGAAATGATACGAATAAATGCTTTCAATAAAAACATGATTTGAAACTCACATTCTTGCTTTTAGCTCATCTTCTAAGGGATTTAACAAATACTATTTGATGTTACAGACCTGAAAACTCCTAGTCAGGCAGCTGAAGGTGAAGAATGCAGAATGCAACTGTCCTTTTAAAATAATTTTCACTTCCATAAACAGCATGCAGGGAGGACTCAGGGCAGAATTAAAAGTAATACTGATCTTAAAAAAAAAAAATCATTAGAAAATGTCAGGAAAAAGATACGTGTAAAATGAGAGCGAATCATGGATGGCTTGAATGCTGGAGAAGACTCTTCACCTTCCTGAAATATGATAGTGACAATGTCATTTCCAATATGTCGCTTCCTTTCTACCTGGAAAAAAAAGGAAAAGAAAAAAGGAAAAAAATAAAAAAAAGGAGGAAAAAAAAAAAGAGATAGACACAGTGACTTACAAGACATAAGTAAGTATCTTATTCTGTGACAGAATAGTAAAACAATATTCCTAAACCACAAACAGAAAAATTACAGTCAGCATGATTGATGGCAATATAAAATCATTACCTAAGTATAAGCAAGTAAACCTAGCAACGACCTGGTGCACATAATAAGGCAGGTTCTAGAAGAACAGATATTACATGTTTAGAAGAGCATTCATAGTTTCCATAATTATTATTCACGAATCAGGTATGGAACCTCAAGCATTCCAAAAAAGCAAATCTACTGCATGAAATAAAAGGACAAAAAACTCTGGTGCTGAGTTATTCCTTAAAAAAAAAAATCCTGATTGGCCTCCATTTTCTTCTGTGATATTGTCATCAGTCCAAGCAAAAAGCATGAGAAAACTGAGATAGAAACAGAAAAAGTACATTTTAATTGTATCATCTAACTATATTACGGAAAGAATGCATAATAAATAATAAACCAAGTAATTTGTAAGTAATTCAGGTAAATCGTTACGGATGTACGATGTATAGTAAATACATATGCCTGTAAAGTTTTTTTTCTTCATCATAAACACAAAAAAGGCTTGAGCAATGAATGACAGCACATTTGAACAAGATCTCACCTAGCTAACCCACAAGAATGTGACAGCACTTCTTTACGGTTACCAATATTAACATGCTCACAAGGGGAATTTCTTTCAAGCTACACCAATTGCTATTAAAGCAGGAGTTATGTGTTACACATGTGAATATTCCTACAATTCACACACAAGGTGAGTTTCCAGTTTTCCTAAAATCTCTGAGGTAATAATTACAGCAGTGAAGCTCTTCAAGTCATCTGAACACCACACTTACCCAATCACCTGTCAGTGATAAAATTTAGATCTTCTTCACAAATATCTTTTGTATCTTAATGGAGATGATAGGATGCAATATTTCTAATAAACATAATGAATTTTTCAGCATTAGTTAGACTATTGAAGAAAAAAGCACAAAAGTCTCAAGGCTTATATTTCTAAAATATTAACAGACAAGAAATCCTTTATTTCTCATAAAGTTTTGGACTTTGTGATTTAACAAATAAACAGGGAAATAAAAAAAGAGAGAACCATGTACCTGCTGCTTGTTCTCTCTAGAATACGGTAGCATGGTTGAAACATGGAACATAATTTCATGCCCTTGAAAAACTGTATAGATGGAACAGGCTCCTGTTGTATCATCTGCAAGGGAAGACAACGTTTTAAGGAGGAGTATGTCCTCTAAGTTTTCTGAAGATCAAAAGATATTTTAAGTCCTTCTATCAAATCTCCTTCAGTTATCCTTTTCTGTCTGATCCATTTTAGAAAATGTTCATGCTGCATGTTTCATGTGAGTCCAAACCCAAATTCACAACTGATCCGCAAAATCACACTTAAAACTTACATCATCTTTCACCTATCCTCCTGATATCATGTAAGTCTTTGAGCCACAATGTCCTACTACCATGAAGCAAGTAACATGTCAAGTTATTGTTCACCTCATTCCAATTTAAAATGAAACTGTTCACCTTAATAATACATGTCATAACTGCATTCCATACCAGGGACTTAAGCTGACCTGACTCTTTCCTGGTGAAGCATAGCATTTAGTACACATACACAGAAGTCCGTTTTGGGATTGTTTCATAACTGCAATATATACAGTATGCGCAGTATGCAATAAGAAGAAAAATTCAGAATGCAGCTCCAACCCCCCTTCATTGCTTCAGGTGAGTTCTTACTTTTAGTGTCCAGTCCTCCTCTGTAGCCTGACCAGCCTTTCAAAGTAATCGTGTCACCCAAGAGATGCAAAAATTGTTGAAAGCTTTCACTTCCAGTTTCTACATGTGGGAGGAAGAAATGTTACCAAAAAAGCACACACATGGTAATAGAACATGTCTTAACCAAAATAAGGAAATGGGTCCTGCTTCCAGGACGCAAGTCTCAGCTGAACTAGTTTCCTTCCATGTCTTCAAGCCTACTGCCTTTCCAGAAACAGCATCCCAACCTTGCAGAATAGGCATCATCACGTGGCATTAAACATTGATTTCTTTTGCTATTCGAGTGCATAGGAGAATGTGATCGTGCTGTAAAAGAGTGAAAGAACTACAAGCAGTGAGTTAATGAGTCTCCTCCTTCAACTGCTTCTTTCTTCTAAACTTTATGTCACACAGCCTATTTCTAGAAGAGAGGTTTCACCGTCTTTCAACCTGTAACAGTAAGCTTCCTACAGCAACTTCTTGTAGAATTAGAAGGCCCTATGCTACAATTTTTCACCCAACACATGAAACCCAACAAAAAGACTGCTCATATAACCATTACTTCCCACCTTGCTTCCAGCTGTAGGCACTAGCTTCCTTTTTTTTTTTTAATTCAAATTAATAACACAATTAAGGAGAAGGTGAAAAACTCACCATTACTGAACATTTCATCATCTGTAAGCTGACCATCTTTAGCATAAAGGACTCCAAATTTAAAATTCACAGATCCCTGAGAAATAAAACCAAATATTATACGATAAACACACAATCAAACAAAAGACCTAAAAATCTGTTTCCTCTAAGGATTGTTATATATGTATCTTTGTATACATCCCACACATCAGAACATACACTTTATACCTACCACCTCCTATATACCATCTCCTAATACATAATAATTTACCTTTAAACTTTTATAGTATAGCATAAATTTATTAATCTAAGTTGGTGATCTATTATTAAGAGGTATTAAGTTGGTGCTTAGTTATTTTTGATATCATGTTCTAAAACCCATTTTTTTTACTGTAATCAACAATTGATTTCAAAGTCATCATGAGCACATCAAAATACAAAGATGTACTCACCGGACAGGTCTGTGAGCTAGAAGTGGTTAAGTTTATGCTTACCTCTTGCTCTTCAAGAACCAATAAATCCTGTAAACAAAAACAGTATCTTTAGCACACTCATATTAAAGATTATACAAGGATGTGTTTATAAGTTTGGCCAGTTCAATGGATAAAGACAGTTTAAGCAGTATTACACATAATCATCATTATTAGCCGCTACTGGAAGAGATAAACTAGTAATATTTATACTTAATTACTTATATTTCCAGAAAATAATAGAGAAAAAGAACCAAACAAAAAAAGTGACTTCCTACCTTTTGTATCTCAGGATGAAAAATTTCTCTTGGGCTCTTCTCAAATTTATCAAGACTCATAGCACTGAAATGCAAATGAAATAGTGCTTTACAGGGCAAGTACACATTTCAACGCTGAACTGCATACTAATTGCAGTTACAACTTGCAATCAGTACAAAATGAATTGTTACAAATGGATTGTTTGAAGAGCCTCTGTTAAATGGAATGTTTCTTTCCATGGAAAGAAATGCCATTACTTTCCCAAAATACTAACTTCCAACACTTCCTAAACTTCTGTATTTTAAAACAGAAATTAGTAAGACCCTGTGTGGAGATCAGGTTTAAAATTATTTACTTATAAAGCACAGAGCTCTACTACATCACCCTTCACTTTGGCTTTAAACATAATTGCTGTAAGCATTTTAGGAGGGCTCAATAACCAATTCTATTTTTTGAGTTCTCTCTCAAATAATTCAAGGCAAGTCAAATGAAAAATGAGAAGTTCAGCATCAAGTTCACACAGCAATGTGAACAGAACAGAAAAGGTACTCATATAAGAAACAAGATCAACTGCCTCAATAAACAGAAATATCTAATTCATAGCTTTTTTTTCTTAATTCATACTTCTGCATTTACTACTGTTTTTGTGCCCCTTCTCCCCGTGCCCCCCCACCCCCTGAGCATTATAGAACTGTGCAGCATGTCATGGAGCACCAAATACAACCTGCCTGGGCCACAGCAAACTAACTCAGAGGTGAAATCTTTCCACTGTTGCTTTTCTTAGATCATGGTGCAGAGATGATTTTCTTTAGTTCCTTTTGAAAGGTACTAAAGCGTTCCAAAGAATTTAGAAAAAGGGACATTTATTAATGCAACCAAAATTCCTTGAGACAGTCTGTACCTAGATTCACATCGGTGTGAACAGGTTGAAATGTCAAAGGACTATCAATCAGGCCTGAGGGATGGCTCAAGGACCATAAAAGCAAAAAAAATAGTCACGGAAAAGTTTTCAGTCCAAGCTGAAGCAGGCAAAAGGAGATGGCATTTATGCAACTGATTGCATGTGTCACAGACCCTGGGAGAAACAAGGTCTGAAATAAGCCTACCATCTTCCTCTGTAGAATACCAGAGCATCACAGGATGGAAAACATCAGGGTGTTTTAGCCACAGAGTTACAACCCTGACGAACAGATGACAGTTTCTCCACCCTGGGATGCCTGACAAAATACACACTTGTGGGTGGAGCGGAGAGAGAGGCTGGGTTGGAAATTGATGTTAGGAAAAGTGACTTCAGTGACTGGTGGACAGACATGGAAAATCAGATACTTAGGCAGGCTGAGAATGCAGTACAGACAATTAGGAACACAATTTGAGCCAAAATGGTAGGAGTTCAGAGAGGGCACTTAGCTCAACTTGATGAAGAAGATGAAAGATATCTCAAGTGTTTTCAACTCATCATCTTGACACTCCAAAACAGAGCCCCAGCCCAGGAAATCAGATTTAAGAAGCGAGGCTCAAACGCCTGATAGACTCTCATGCAAATTCAGTAGTCTGGGAGCTCTCATAAATCTTGTGCAGTAGCAGGAACATCCAGATCTATTGGCAGTGACTTCACACCAAAACACATAGCCTGCTTCCAGAATTCTCCTTTCACGTACGCACTGGCAGTGTTAACCGGTGGCCCGGCTTCAATCAAACAAGAGACATTTGTTCCCACTCTATACAGATTACAGGTTTTAAAAACCTGAAAATCATTCAATTACCTGGTACACACTACTTGTTTAGTAAAAGACACTTTTAATGGGTTCCTAGGTATACAGGCAAATATCTAAACTGATAACTTATTTGTAAATACATACCTTAATATAGATTTCACTGATAATGTTTTTGTGGGACTGTAAGGGAGACATATTTTCTGAGTACCCTGTAAACAAGAAAAGCTACAATATATTACAGGACATACCAACTTTTTCTGCATATTCAAATAGGAATAATAGTAAAATAAAAAAAAAAAAAGGAAGAAAACCAAGCTAATTTTGCTTAGCTATATCTACTACTGATTTAGAGGGGGAAAAAAAAGCCATAGGTGTTGCAAAGAAAAAAAAAAGTGAACCATGCATGCCTACAGTAGAGTTTTAAATCAATTGCGTGGATATAAAAAACTCATGGAACATTAAGTGGAAAAAAGTGAAATCAGTATCAGATCTGCCTATTTTTTTACCATTGTACAAGAAAATCCTAAAAGCAGTATAAAGTCATTGCCTAAACTGATCATAGGATGTAATCAAGAATAATTTAGGCATCATTTCTTTAAAAAAACAGTTGTTCCAACAATTAGAAAATATCTGGCATTACAGATTTCTGTCAAAAAGTTTAGTATAATGCTATCTGCAAATTTAGTTTAGTTTTATCTACTATGGTAGAATTATATGTTCTTATTATGTAAAATGAAAATATTCAATAAATACTGGAAGAAAGAGGAAAAAGCATACGATAAACATATCCAAAACAAACAAGTCAGAACAGCAGTTAAGTATTTGTTTCTTACTGTTTTTCTCCAAAGTATTGAATGGTATTGAGGAATGCGCTGATTATTTTGGTCGGACAGTACAACAGACAGAAAAAAAGGGTTCTTCTCTGCATCTGTACCTATATAATTCTGATGAACTGTTGGGAGAAAAACAAGCAGGACTATCAATCATAAGGAAGACACACCCACCCACTCATGTGCAGAATCAGAGCAACACCTGTAAATATATACATTCATACATAAAAAAGCATATCATTGTTGCTTTAAATAACTACGTACTTAAGCACAGATGCGTAAAAAAAACCACCCCAAGATATAAGTACAGCTTTCAAAGCCAAGAAGGATTTCAAAACATCCCTTTTTGCTAGCAGGCATTTCACTTCTTACAGACACCTATCCTCTGTTATCAGGTTAAAAACACATGAAACAAGGACTTGTTTCACGTACAGGACAGAAAATGTTTTAATACTAAATTAACACCATACCTTTTTCCATATTGAAATAATAACAATTCAAAACTGCAGTACATTTTCATTGGTCCAAATTCCAAACCATCCGCAAAAAAATAATTACCTTTCCCTAAAAAGTACTTGAAGTACCATCTTGTATGATACTCTGGGTTTTCCAAATGCACATCCGTTCTGTGCCATGTACCCGGAGCATAGTCTGTATTCTGAAATAGAATTGGGAGACTGTTACATTAAATGCCAAGTGAAAAAAAGAGGACAAAATATAGGCAAAAGCAAATAAAGACTGGCTGATTCACCTGAAATTTTAGCTGTACACTGCTTTTTAAAAAGCAAGGATTTTTCTGAAGTCAGTTGGTGTGTAGCTGAAAAAAAAATTTCTCCTTCTCATTTACCCTTTCTTGTAATTTCTCTCTACGTAGATAAGTCTTATCCTACTGTATCAGTCCTATGGGTAATGTCTTATAATATCAGTGCAAAGAAGGCCTTTCAACATGGAATTTGAAGACAAGCATTTTTAAAACTTAAATAAATTAATGCTTTCAGGTTTCATTTTCTCAATTCTTCCAAAATTAATCCTCCAAGTGTCCTTGCTTGACCAAAGCATGCTTTGGAAGTTCTTCAGTGCTGTTTCTCATAAATTAAGGTAAATTCCCAAGCATCCCTCAAGTCCTTTCCCACTATGAATTAACATGTGAAGAAAAAGCCATTCTCCATATTCCATATTCATTCTCCATTCACCATGTGGCAGTTCATCGCCCACTCTACAAATTTTTCTGTGATACGAGCTAATAGGACTGCATTAAACTGATCTAAAAAGACAGAGGACTAAACATGACCCCGCCCAAAGAATCAATGCAGAATAGTTAGATTGCTTTCAACTCTGTAGCCAGTGCTGATGCAAGCAGATGATCAGTAACAGTTTGCTGATTATTTCTTCAATATGCACTTTACCAAGATCTTACAAATACTTCTAGACTGTGAGGTCTTCTTTATTCCAATAGTAAGATGGTATTTACAGATGAAAACATTTTGAAAAGGAAGATAAAACATGAAGTGGAAACCTAAGTGTCACTGGAGTAGTTGCAGGGACACACTGCAAGTTTAGCAGCAGGAAAGATAAAGGGAATGACTCTGAGGCTCCGCTCAACTTCTTTCTTATTTAAAGATAAGCACAGCTGCCAAAAGAAAAAAATGAAGCTAAACCTCATCACGCCAAGGAGCAAACTTGAGAGCACAGAGGTCACCTTGAACATCATAGTACCAACAGGACAGCATATATATAGAATGATGAACTAGAGACTGGGAAGTGTCATTCAGAGGTATTTTCCTCCTAACACGACTGAGTGAGCAAAAATAATACCAAAACGAAACAAAATGCCAGAATTTTCAAACTCCTCTTCCTTAGTAAATGACTGCAAATGTATCTTCCGTAGGTGAAAAATAACTGAAGCTGAATAATGTTTTCAGCTTTCTATGAGTATTTTTGAGCACTTACCTCACCAGAGGAGCCATTTTCCACACGGAACCGTCCAGCTCTTTGAATGGCTCCATCAGCATCACTAGATATAAGCTATAAGAGAGTTTAACATAGAGGTTCTATTTCCAAAAATAGCCATATGATCAGCAATCAAAGCTTACTACCATTTCTTTTTGTTCCAGGCATCGTGACTCCCCACAGAGAAGGGATCAGTCTACCTATTACCAATTTGACTAAAGATTTTGAATGATCCAGTAAGAACTCTAATGAGGCGTGAATGAGATGCTCCTGTGGAAAACATGCAGCAAGAAAAGTTAAGTATTAAACATTTAGAAATTTGAAAGAACCTTTAAACGAGAACCTTTAAATATCTGTACTCCAAAAACGACACACTTCCATAAAATGCTAGCGGAATTTTTAAGAAAAACAACCAAGAAACAAGACCATTCATCTGAACTTAATGTTAATTTATAATTATAAATAACTTTTATTTTCCAGTAAAAGACTCTAAGTACTAGGAACAAAAGAGCCTCTTACCAGAAAACAGTTTACTCGCATTTTTGGATTAAAACACCACATCTTTTATCCGGAATGTACGAAAAGGAGAGAAAGATACCTGGTGCTCCTGCAATGCAACTTCCAGCAACGAGGCCACCAATTTACACCCAATTTACATACACATTCATAAATATACTACCCATGAACTTAGCTAGTAGAAAACTTCTGATTTCTTCCCACAGTAACACAGCTGGAATTCATTTTCTTAACTCCTCCCTACTTCAGTTATCCTACAGTAAATTTATGTAATTTCATTATGACCTTGTATTATGACCTTTCATTATAACACTTCCTTTCCTGTTACAATGAAATATTAATTAATAGTGTAGTAAAAAGACGTCCTATCACAGGCCTGATGTATGTCTATTCATAAGCCACTTTACATTAGCTTATAACTTTAAAGTCCAGCTGAGAAAGCATATTTTCCAAACTAGATTCAATTTTTCTACTTGGAAATGAAAAGGATTAGAGCTCTGCATTATAAATTGATAAACCAAAGGACAGGCTATGTATACTTACAAGCTCCACAGATCCGTAATGCTTTCTGCTAAACTCTCCGCGTCTGCAACCCAGATCTTCAGAGACAGAGCTGGAATAGAAACGCTTCATCAGCGTACACAAGTCAACCAGCCTTACATTTCCCGCAATGCCATACCCCATCGTTAAAAAAATATCATTTCTACTGAACAAGGTGTACAGCATATAAGCTCATTATTGCAGGGAACACTTCTTACAGCACGCACAATTTCTAGCAGCCATGCAGTCTGACTTTCACATTACTCCCAAAGGAAATGTCCGTGTCCTGACTAGAAGCAAAAGCTATGGTTAAATACTTAGGCATGATGCAAACAGAGTTCCAAAGTGGGTGGTGGCTCATAACCGTGTTTGAAATGTAAACTTAATGCTTTAAAGAGGACAACTGCACTATACAACTCAGTAGGACCACACTTAGTAGGTTGCTGCTGATTTTTTCTGTCTTTTTTCAGCCTACATGCAACGAGAAACTAAACCAGTACTTTAAGAGCACAAGGAAACAACAGTATTTCAGAGGTTTCCCTCCACCACCTTAACAAAGATAGCAAACAAAGTAATCCTAGAACGCAAAGTTCAAAATCCTCCTGCATTACTGACCTCCTACCATAGTATCGCATTACGCACCACCTCTTCACAAACTACATTCCAATAATTCGAAGACATAGACTGTCTTGCCACGAACCACACCCTTCGGTATTAAAACCATTTTTCTGACAGCATTCTCAATAACTAAAAAAACAGGAGTATATCTGAGCTAATGATTAAAATGAGACCGCTCTGCTATCAATATTCTCATGTGTGTCCCAATTCAAACTATCTAAAACATACTTAACTTTCAAAAACACTAGCAGTCCTTTTAAAAATGAGAATTATACCCAAGAGCTAATCTCTGCTTCTTCTCAACCTAACTACTTTTATCACACATCACCCGCTTCGTATCTTGTAATTAAAGCAGAATCTCAAACCAACATAAATGCTACAGAGACAACCTCATAAAAATTAGGCATCTTAGCTTCAATTTCGGCACAGGTAAGATCCACGTTATCACACTATTTGCATAAGCACATATACTCCCTAACGAATTCCTGCCTGCATACCTCTTTGGCTCTCCATTCTCAGTTAGCACCGAGATTTGTACTCAACTCTCTGACATGTCACATCTGCTAATTTAAGAAATACACTGTGATTAAAGTCAACTGTTCATATTAATTTTCTTCATTGACTTACATCCTTCCTCAGTCCTGATCTATATAAGAAAAATGGCTGCTCCAGTTATGACAATTTTAGAATAGTTTTTATCCTATTAAGATGAACTGCCAGCACTGAAGAGGTTTGTTCATCGGTGCCTCAGATTAGTTGAGCTCAATAATTTAAAATTTACTTACAGTGCAAAGTACTTAAATACAGATGCACCTTTATTCACATGAATATACCTAACTAGCTTACATGCATTCGAACAGCATGTACACAATATACTCTACCTCCCTTTCCCCTTTGTCTGGAAACACAGGTGCAGTTGTATTAACGAAAGGTAATGACAAAGAGGAGAGAAGACTAGCTTCCTCCCGTTTCAACAGAAGCTCCTACAAAGCAGTCCTGAAAGTTGAACAATGAAGCACAATTAAACGCATCTGCTAACCTAAACCTTTTTAGAATCTTAGTGTCGAATCACAAGTTTTGTTTTTCAGAAGTTCGACACCGGAAAGCACTTGGGGGTCGAGAGGGTAGTGGCAGAAGGGGGTGAGTTCGCGGATTGCGCCTGTGTGATCAGAAAGATATCGCCTGCATGCCCCTTAGGCTTGCCATTCTCCTTATCATCTCTATGTTTACTTGTCAGTATCAGTCAATGTGTTTTCATTTAAGAAAGAGTCACGAGCACTAACGCAGTTAGCAATCGTGTCATTCCAGTGATATCATACAGTGCTATCTGCCTGCACGAGCGCAACGCTGAATACGCTGCGAAACCGACTCTGAAGACGCTCGTCCGACTCCGCCCCCACCACCTGCAGCAGCCCGAGGGAGACACCTGCAGCTCAGGGGCTCCTGCTGCTCCGCTAGCCGGAGGGCCAGCCGCCCCACACCGCGGGAGCGTCCAGCACCGCTGGCCCGGGCAGCTCCTCCAGCCCCCGGTCCGCGGAAGCAAAGCACCGCCTCCCTCTCCGCCATCGCCGGTCGGCAGCGCGCCACGCCCCGCCCCACCCGAGCTTAGCTCCCGCCTCCGGTACCGCTGAGTGAGGCCGAGGAACCGGGGCGACGCCCCTTCCGCGCTGCTCAGCTCCATGCGGGCGGCCAGACGGAGGCTTCACCTCTCCAGCGTCGCTCCCGCGGCTCCGTCCCGCGCGGGAGAGGCGCCGGGAGCTCCCCACGCACATCCCGCTACCCCGGCGCAGGATCCCGCGCGTCCGCCCCGGCCCGCCAACCACTCATACGCCGCGTCAGCCGCTGCGTCGGCCGCTGCGCCGCAGGCAGGGCCCGCCGGGAGTTGTAGTCTCGGGCCGCGAGCCACCGGTCTGTCCTCCGCGGCCGGGAGCTGCAGTCCCGCGAGGGGAGCGAACGGGTCCTTCGCCCCTGTGCGGGGAGGGATCTTGGACAGCACCATCCCTCCCGAATGCCGGCTTTGTAAACGTCAGAGTAAAACCTCGTTTCAGGCATCTGCTGAGAATTTTCCGTGGAAAGTACACCTATTGTACACCAGTATGCCTGCAAGTAGCAGAAACTAGTCAGTTCCAAGACAGCCAAGCGGATGGGTCAGATTTGCTGCGGAATGCCGCTCTCAAGTCCAGATGCCACACCACAATGATTTCCATTTACACTACATGACTGAAAGCCAGTTTGCACGGTGACTCACCTGCCAGATGAAAAGCGAAGGACTACAAGACACATTTACACAACATTGTACTTAACACTGAGAAAAGCCAGTCATAAGAGTTTGTCACGGATCTATTATTATAATAAAAATTTTACTCAGAAGTATGAAATTAGAAATGCCACAATAGCACTTTCTGAAGTGTAGTCAGCATGCCATTTCATACCCATTGGACATGATGCAGTGATACAGCACCAGAGACCCTGAGACTTCACCATCCTCCAAGACCTGCACAGCAGCCAGGACTCCCCTGTCCCAGCCAAGCACTGGAGAGCCCCACCCCGACCTGGGAATTCCCACGGCTGCATCCACCAGCAGGCAAAGAGGCTTCCAACTGTGCTGGGACAGGGCCCAGGCTGGACAACTGGGTGCAAGAAACAGGCTCACACAACTTCCATTGCAGGAACAGCTGGGTTCAGCCTCCTCCTGGATTGCACCCAAAGCCTGGCCAGGGCTTAAGGGGCAATCCAGGAGCTGCCTTTGTCCCTGCACCTCCCAGCAAGGCCACAGGACTGATCTCAGGGCCCTGTCTGGCCTCTAAACATGGAAAGGTCAAGCCATGTTTCACTAATGAGCAGCGACCTAGTGCAGAACACTAATGATCCTGGCTCTTTCACTACTGAGGGGATACAAACACAACATTTGGTTTAAACTTTCATCTCGAGGTCAACTTGAGCTCAGGGCCTGTTTTTCAGGTCTTGGGACTTCACAGGTTCTAGCAAACTCACAGATGCCCAAGCATTTACACCTGTGATACTGAAGTTCATAGACCCATTCTGGCTGAACTGTATTTACAGTTGAACTGCAGCCATTCCGCTCTGCATCACACTTTGAAATGGACTGGAAAGAACTGGGTGAAAGAGCCTGGAAACCATGAAAAACTACTGCGACTGCCATCCCAACACCACACCCCGAAAACATCCAGCTCAAGGAAGTATTTCAACTGAAGCACATCCTGAAGCAGCTGCTTTCCTAAAAGAAACGAGGGTTTAAACTGAGGAAGAATACTTCCTTTTATATAGTTGCTTGTGTTTCAATTGATGTGGAATCCCCTTCTCCTGCATTTTTCACGGTATCCATGCCTTTTCCCTCCTGTTAGGGGTATTAATTGACAGGGAATCCCCATTTTGCCTTGGCACATTTGGATTTTCATCCAAAGTGAGCTTTCCACTAAAATAGAATTTGTTTCCAAGCAAAACTGGAGATTGCCTAGAAAGCCTTATTTTCTGGTAAGCACTGGGTTTGTTTTCCCTGTCCCTGCATAATCCAGGATACCCCAGAGCTGTGTTGGGCAACGGCATGAGGGGACAGCTGCATTTATTTAATTTTGTCTTTTATTCTATTTATTAATTTATTTTTTATTTGTTGCTTTTTGATTTGGGGTTTTTGTTTAAAGCTATATTTTTATTTTATTCTGTTTTATTATTTCATGTTATTTTATTTCTTGTTCTGTATTTTGAAACGGTTTTATATTTTATTTCCTCTAATTTTATTTTAATTTTATTTTTTTAAAATTCCTTTTCTTTTGTACTTTTTTCTTTAATTTTTTGTTTTGATTTTTATATTGTTTATTTTTATTTGCTTTTAGTTTTGTATTTTTAGTTTTTTATTTTACTTATCTTATTTTTCTTCTTATATTTTACTATAAAAATTTTATAGTAAAAATTTATACTAAAATTTTAAATTTATTTTTAAATTTTATTTTTATTTTTATTTTATTTTATATATTTTTATTTTATTTTTTCATGTTTGCTTTGTTCCTTTCTTTTTTTTTCCCCATTACTCTTTTTTTGCTCTGAGTGTCTGGAAGTTTGGCTGTTGGCAAAAAAGGAGTTGAAAAATGACATCCATGGCCACTGGACGTCTGGATAGAGTTGAGAGTGCAGTTAGCAAAACCTCTGCATTTTCTGCTCCATTAAAAAACCTGAATGGAGGTGGTGCCATTTTTTTCTTTGGAACCCCCACAAGCTCTCATTCTACCCATGTGCAGTATCACCAGCAGTGACTTGATGTGGAGGTGTATTTCAGAGATGGCAATAAAACCAAGTAGTCATTTGATGTTGTAACTCTCCCAACCTCATTGTTTACTAAGAGAAATCCAAAAGAAAGCAAACAAAAAAAACCCCAAAAGCAAACCCCCTGAAAAACACCACCCCCCCCCCGTCGAAAAAAAAACCACAAAAAGAGAAAATATGCCAATATTATTTTAATAAGAATTAAATCTTTACACCTTGGAAAACTAGGCTAATTTAATTGTAATTAATTGTGCTTCTGCTGTGTTAGGTTAATTCATTCATGTCATTTAAAATATCGTTGTAAAATATAAACAAACATGAGCTTAAAAAAATACAAAAATAGGAAATATAAATAATAGAAACATAAAACGAACCAATAATATCAATAGTATAAATAAAATATATCATATGACATGTTGCATATATTATGAGATATAATATACATAGATAGGAATATAAAAGATAAATTGTAATGATAAATATCAATATGGAAATAAAAAATGTTAACAATTTGGAAATATAACCTAAAATAAAGGCTTTTTTGGCTTGGATTTCATTGGTGGCAGGGTTCTTGTAGTTGTGGTTGGGAGACTTCTGTGGCATTTAATTTAGAGGATTTTTGGAAGGGGGTTTTTGGACACGTTTTTTGCTTGTGCTCTCTGCCTGTCCCCTACCCCGGGGCTGAGCTCCGCGGCAGCGCTGGCACCTTGTGGACAGAGAGCTCTCCCCCGTGCCCCGACGCGCGTGGCAGCCCCGGGCTGTGAGCTCGGGCAGGGGAGTATTTATAAACTGTCTCCATGTTTCCCTGTCATTCTGGGCATTTGGATTTAGCCTGGGCTTGTGAATTAAATCAGAAACAAGCCAACCCAGCTTCTGAACTCTCTATGAATGTTTGAAACACCTCCACAGAAAGACAAGTTAGTAATGATTCCAAAGGCAAAATTGTAAATGAAGGCTATGATTGCTGGGGAATTCCCTTAGGAGTTATGACCCTCAGGCATATGGGATTTTGGAGGTGGAATCGCAATTCTGGCCTTCGGCACCTGCAGGAGAAGAGGGGTCCTTACCCAGA
Source organism: Phylloscopus whistleri (assembly GCA_017589585.1). Lineage (NCBI taxonomy): Eukaryota > Metazoa > Chordata > Aves > Passeriformes > Phylloscopidae > Phylloscopus > Phylloscopus whistleri. Next base: position 4,314,137 of record JADMLD010001555.1, on the reverse strand, counting down.
GCAAGGGAAGTTTGCTGCCCCAGGGTGTCAGGTGCAGACAAGGAGCTGTACAGGGAATGAACAGCAAGTCCCCTCTGCCCTCACACTCAGTGACAGCACCCACAGGTGTGAGCTGTTAGGGTGATGGGGGAACAGGGCAGCACCCACAGGTGTGAGCTGTTAGGGTAATGAGGGACAGGGCAGCACCCACAGGTGGGAGCTGTTAGGATGATGAGGGACAGGGAGCACCAACAGGTGTGAGCTGTTAGGGTGATGAGGGGCTGCTTTAAGAGGCTTTCCCTCAGCTCGCTTTGCTATGGAGCTGCTGGAGGAGTGGGGTTTGTGCTGGGCTCCCTGGGGTGTCTCACGGAACGAATTTGGGTCTGGGGGAGCACACGGATGCACTTGGATGTGGAGCATTGCTTCAAAGAGGTGCAGTGGGACAAACTGTTGTGTTGGGCAGCAGCAGGTGAGCCGGTGTGGGTTTGTTGGGGGAACTTTTTCTCCTTTTCCATTTTTACTTCATCTTGCTAATCCCTCCCTGATTCCCCCAGAAAAAAAAAGGGGGTTGTGCGAACAAAAGTTTATATAGAGGGAAAGAACTCCTCTTCTGTTTTTGCCTGTAAAAAGAGGTGAAAATTTCCCTTTCTTCATCACATAAGAGAGTTAATTTGAGGGAAAGGTTTCCTTTTCTGTTTTTGTTGGCCACTAAATTGGAGGGGAGAATACATTTATTTGCCATTGTGCTGCTTTAACATGAGGTGAAGCCTGCCCTTGTCTCAGTTTCAGCAGTTGCTGTACCTCTGCAATCAAGGGCACTTCTGGCCGTGCCCCGGCGCCGAATGTTTTGGCGGGATCCGCCCCTACAGTCATTATCTGCTGCGAGGGGATGGTGGAGGTGGAACGAGAATGTCGCTGCTGAGGCGCCCCACGGCTGGGCAGAGCGGCGCCGGCGCGAGCTCTGCGGGTGGGGGGGTGGGCGGGAGCCGCGGCACGGGGTTTGGCTGGGTTGTTTATGGCTAATCCCAACAGGCCCAGACCAAACCTGAGCACCCCCAATTGCTGGTCCACCCTGAATTTCAGGGAAATATTGATATAGTTTCTAAGGACTCCCTTTGCCTGCTACACAGAGTTGCCATGTGCATCCAGGGAACAGATTCACTCCATCCTTTGTTCCCAAATGCCGGTTCTCACAGACACGACCTAAGCAGAAAACTACTTGAGGTATTTCTGTTTAAGGGAAAACTTTTACTACCTCGAGCTGTATGAAAATAAATACATTTATTTATGGTCATTAGGGGAAAACTTTTGAGATAGGAAAGAACCAGTGGACAGATCCCATTTTGACAACATTGTATTATTTTGGGATTGGGACCCCTGTCCATACACAGCATGAGAAAAATGGTGTTTTCCAATTTGGTATTTGGCAATTGGGTGACATAGATATTTTGCCACTTGATATTCTAGAACTTTGAAACAGACTTATTGTAGTATTTTGAAACTGAGTTACTTTGGTACTTGGAACTCATCATACCAGTGTTCTGAAATAGACAGTTGGAAATGTGGATTTCTAATACATTAAAACCTGATTAAGTGTAATAATAAAGCCAGGTGTTCTGATGTTTTGGAACTGAGTTTTGGGAACCTGAGAGATTGCTTTAACACAGGAGGCTATCTTACAGATGTTTTGCAAAAAGACATTTAAATATTTTTGCATCTGAAGGGTTTAGCATTTTGAACCCAGTGCATGGCAATGTCCTTCAGCTCAGAGCACACTGCTGCCTCCTAAAATTTCGAAGGGGTGAGGATTTCTCCAAAACGCAAGCTGCCACAAGTTGGAAGCCTGGCTGCCCTTGGAGTGCCAAACGCCTCCTACAAACTGACATCGGGAACCTGGGGGACTGACTTTGGTTTCCCAGCAAAAGGGCCACAGTTCATGCCCTATGCCTGGCACTGGGCTTCTGCCTGCTAAAAGTCCAGTAAAATTCCAAGTGGATGGGGATTTCTCCCAGATGCAAAGTGCCACCTGTTGGAAGCCTGGCTGCCCTTGGAGTGCCAAACGCCTCCTACAAACTGACATGGGGAACCTGGGGGCCGAGTTTTGTTTCCCGTGGAAAGGGGCCACCCTTCGTGTCTCATGTCCTGTGTCTAGCACTGGGCTTCTGCCCGCTAAAACTACAAACGCTGCAGGATTTCTCACAGATGCGAGGTGACAGGAGTTGGAACCGGGGCTACGTACAAAATCAAAATCTACTTCTATTACTCCCTCACGGGTCCCACTCAGGGAAGCCGCGGCTCTCCCGGGGCGCCCCAAACCCGGTGTCCCCCCACCCCCGCCGGGCCCACGCGCTCCCCACGTGGTCCCGGCAGAGCTCGGAGGGCCCGGCCCGGGAAGCGCAACCCCCACCGCGGGGGGACCCGCATCCCCTCGTCCCCCGCCGGGGCTCTGCCGCCACCGGGAACCCCCAAAAACACCGCCCGTGGAGCCCCCGAGGGGCATCTGCGGCTCGGCTTTGGAGCCCTGCAAGCTCCAAACATCCCCCCCAAAAAAACCCCAAACCCGGGGCTCCCGGGGCACCTGCGGGATGGCGGGGAGGATTCTCCCGGAGGTGCTGCCAGTTCAGGGAGCGCTGGAGCCGCCTGATTCCGGCTTTCTCTTCTCCTCCCGCTCCCCGCTGCCGCTCCGCATCTTCCTCCCTTCCTCCTCCTCCTCCCCCGTTCCCAACCCGGACCTGCGGGGGCGGGACCAATGAAAGGGCGGGAACAGTGGGGGGAAAGGGGAGGGGTCAAAGAAAGGGCGGGAACTCTGAGGGGAAAGGGACGGGGTCAAGGGGACGCGCGGTCCTAAAAGGGCCCGGTTTGGCCTAAAACCACCCCAAAGAGCCTAACATTGTCAAAAGAGGCCTAAAATCCACCCTAAAGCACTTCCGATTTAGGCTCAAATCACCCAAGGACGCCTACAATCCCCACAGTCACCTACAATCACCCAAAAGGGCACTGAAATCCTCCCCGTATCATCATGGTTTGGCCGAAAATTTGCCAAACAGGGATATAATCATCCAAAGAGATCTAAAATGCAACCAAGGGAACTGAAAATTGCCCAAACTGGTTGAAAACCCACACAAAATGCCCTAAAATCACCCTTACATCTCCTACATGGGCGTGAGATCCACCATGAAAATACCTGGTTTGGCATAAAATCACCCAAATGCTCCTCACGTCCACCCTAAAGCCCCACAGATTTGGCCTGAGATCATCCAAAGGGGCCTAAAATCCACCCTAAGCCTGCCCAGTTTGGCATCAAATTACCCAAAACGGGCCTAAAATCTCCGGTACTGAGACCCAGACCAAGATCAGCACCAGCACGGGCACCAAGACTGAGACCGATACCGGATCTGAGACCGGCACCGAGACCAACGCTGGGACCAGAACTGACACCGGAACTGAGACCGGCACCGCTGCAGGACTGGGACCAAGAGCAGGACCAGAACCGACACCGGAACTGAGACCGGCTCCACGCTGGCACCGTGGCTGGGACCGAGACCGTAACCGGCGCCAGAACCGGCACTGGGACCAAGACTGAGACCAAGACCGGCATCGGAACCAGCACCGAGACTGGCACTGCCCAGGGAGTGGGACCCAGAATGAGATTGGCACTGGGAGCACTCCGGGACCAAGACTGGCACCGGGACCGGCACTGGGACTGGCACTGCTCCCAGACCGAGACTGAGACCGGGACTGAAACCGGCAAAAAATGGCTCAAAAGTCACCAAAAAGGCCCCGAAAGAGACCAAAAATGCCAGAAAAGTGACAGAAAGTGGCCCCGAAACGGCCCAAAATTTACTGAAAACTGAGTAGAAATGTACCAAAATTACAAAACCTGGCTCAAAATGACACAAAATGGCCCAAAAAGTGACCAAAAATCACCTCAAAAGTCCCCCAAATGACACAAAATTGCCCACATTTCCCAATAGGACAGAAAATGCCACAGAAGTGGCAAAAAATGGCCCCAAAGTGACAGAAAATGCCCCAAAATGCCACAGGATAGGGGAGAGCCCAGAGGGACACAGAATTCCCCAAAAAACCCCCAAATTTGATTAAAAAGCAAAATTATAAATAAAAAAACTGAAAAAAGTCTCAAAATGGCTCAAAAAATCCCCAGACCTGAAAATACCTCCATCATTCCAATAATATAACCAAAATTTCCCAGACTACCCAGAATTTCTCAAATTCCCAAAAATTTCAAAAAAAATTCCCCAAACATCAACAAAAACCAAAAAAAAAAAACAAAACCAAAAAAACAAAAAAACCCATAAAATGCCCAGAAATATAAAAAAAATCCCCCAAAGTTCTAAAAAGTTCTCTACAAACTCCCCCACTCCTCACAATTCCCAAAATTCCCAAAATATTCCCCAAAGCCCCCGCATACCAACAGAAAACACTTTAAAAATAAAAAAACCCACCCTAATTTCCTAAAAATACTTTTAAACCCCCCCCCCCAAAATACCCAACCTGCCACCATAAATTCAAAAAACAAACAAAAAAAAAATTCCCCCAAGATCCCCCAACGCCCTAGAATTCCCGAAATCCCTGAAAATCCTCAGAATTTCCTACACTTGCTCTCCATGAAGTGGTGCAGCAGGAAGGACTTGCCACTGCCGGCGCTGCCGATCACCAAGAACTTGAACAGGAAATCCGGGAAAAAAATTCCAAAATTTCCCACGTTTGGACCCCAAAATCCCAAGATTTCCTATATTTGGACCTAAAATTTACCAAATTCCCCACATTTGGACCTCAAATTTCCACAAAAATCCCTTCTAGAGAGCCCAAAATTCCCACGTTTCGACCCAAATTTCCCAAAAATCCCTTTTGGGACCCCAGAATTCTCCTACAGAGATCCCCAGACCCCCCGGGACCGTCTTTAGCATCCCCCAGATCCCTATACAGGCCTCCAGATCTCCCCCAGAGACCCCCAGACCCCCCCCCCCAACCCCATATAGAGACCCCCAGCCCCCCCCCGAACCCTCTATAGATCCCCTATGGGCCCCTCAGACTCCTTTTAGAGACCCCCAGACCCCCCAAATCCCCCATAAGGACCCACAGACACCCCCAAACCTTCCCGGACCGCCTAGAGGCTCCTACAGACCCCTATAGATCCCCTATAGACGCCCAAAAATATCCCAAAAGGCCACTCAGACCCCCCCACAACCCCTATAGAGACCCCCAGGCACCATTTAGGGACCACCAGACCCCAATTACGGACCCCTCCGAACCCTCTATAGACCCCCCCCGACGCCTATAGAGCCCCTAGAGCCACCCCCAGCCCCCTTTAGGGACCCCCAGACCCCCTAAATCCCGTACAGACCCCCCCAAATCCCCTAGAGATCCCCCATTCCCCCACCGTAGGTCTCGGACATGCTGGAGCCGGGTCGGGGGAACGGGAGCAAAGATGGCGGCGCCCGGGAGAGCCACTTCCGAGTGACTGCGCATGCGCCAGAGAGAAAGCGCCAGCAGATGGGCGGGTCCCGGAGGGAAAGAGAGGCGTGGCCAATGAAAGGGCAGGGAACGAATGAAATCACGCGGGGTCAGAGAAAGGGCGGGAACTGTGAGGGGAAAGGGGCGGGGTCAAGGAAAGGGTGGGAACTGTGAGGGGTTGGAAACGGAGGAGGAGGAGGGAGGGAAGGAAGGAAGGAAGGAAGGAAGGAAGGAAGGAAGGAAGGAAGGAAGGAAGGAAGGAAGGAAGGAAGGAAGGAAGGAAGGAAGAGGCGGAGCGGCAGCTGGGAGCGGAATGAGAAAGGGCATAGAAGGAATCTGGGGACTCCAGCGCTCCGTGATGTCGCAGCACCCATGGGACCACCGCCCCCCAATCCCGCAGGTGCCCGGGGAGAGGGAGCTCGCCCCAAATATCCCGAGGGAGTTCCTGGATTTGGGGGGTTTTTTGCGGGGGGGAGGGGGTATGTTTGGAGCTTGCAGGGCTCCAGAGCCGAGCCGCAGATGCCCCTCGGGGGGACATCGGGGGCTCCCCGGGCGGTGTTTTTGGGGGTTCCCGGTGGCGGCAGAGCCCCGGCTGGGGCTGGAGGGACGGGATGGCCGGGAAAGGGTTTGGGGGTGCCGGTGCCGGCAGTGGCTTCTCCCAGTATGAGCCCAGTTGCCCTCCCCGTGTGGTTCCAGTTTGCTCGGCACTCCCAGTGTGAGCCCAGTCATTCCCAGTATCGGTAAGTGGGGAGACAGAGGAGGGGGGAGCTTTTCGGGTTCCTGGGACTCCCAGCAGCCTGGGGAGGGCAGGGACCAAGCAGATGGGGGATCTCCTTCCCATTCCCTCTGGCACGGGGACAAATCCCATCCTCTCCTTGTCCTTCCTCCCCCAGACAAGGAGCTGAGCATGGAGGCCAGGGAGGACAAATCCCCGCAGCAGAGCCTCGTGGAAGAGGCCGTTTTGAGCGGCTCCAGGGTGCAGGAATCGAATGGGGAGGAAAAGCCCCGGAGATCCCTCAGGAGAAAGGGCTGCAAACGCAGATCACGGGGATGTGAGGAGGAAAGACCCACCCTGTGCCAGGAGGGCGGCCAGAGATGGAGCCAGAGCTCAGAGCTGGTGGGCCATGAGCAGCCTCATGATGGGGAGAAGCCCCACAAGTGCTTGGAGTGTGAGAAGAGCTTCAGGTGGAGATCCGACCTGATCTGCCACCAGAGGATCCACACTGGGGAACGACCCTACGAGTGTGGGGAATGTGGGAAGAGCTTCCAGAAAAGCTGTAACCTGAAAAACCACCAGATGATCCACACTGGGGAGAGGCCCTACGAGTGTGATACATGCAGGAAGAGGTTTCCCACCAGCTCCCGTCTCCTCGTGCACCAGCGGATCCACACAGAGGAGAGGCCCTTCCGCTGCCCCGACTGCGGGATGGGCTTCAGGCAGAACGGAAACCTCATCAGGCACCGGCGCATCCACACCGGCGAGAGGCCCTACAAGTGTGGAGAATGTGGGATGAGTTTTAGGTGCTGCTACACCCTGATCCTCCACCAGAGGATCCACACTGGTGAGAGGCCCCATGAATGTGGGGAATGTGGGATGAGTTTTAGCTGCCGCTTCAACCTGATCAAGCACCAGAGGATCCACACTGGGGAGAGGCCCTACAAGTGTGGGGAGTGTGGGAAGAGCTTCCAGACAAGCTCCAAACTGAAAAAGCACCAGCTGATCCACACTGGGTAGAGGCCCTACAAGTGTTCCGAGTGTGGGAAGGGGTTTCTGACCAGCACCCACCTCCTTGTACATCAGCAGACACACACAGAGGAGAGGCCCTTCTGCTGCCACGACTGCGGGAAGCGCTTCAAGCAGAACTCCACCCTCGTCAGGCACCGGCACGTCCACACAGGGGAGAGGCCCCATGAGTGTCCCCAGTGTGGGAAGAGATTCTCACAGAGGTCTGACTTGACCAGACACCAACGGAGCCATCGGTAAGGGAAGCCCCGCCAGTGCCCCCAGTGTGGGAAGAGCTTCGTGCGCTGCTCCAGCTCCATCCCCCACTGCAGGAGCCACGTTGGCAGAACTGATGGACTGTTGATTTGACCAGTGTGGTTGGAGAGGACAATTTTCTTCCTCCATTCCATGTTCACTGTTGGAATTCGATAAATGTCAAGTTCTGTAAAGAAACTGTTCATTTTTTTGCCTTGGACATCTCAGTGCGTGAGTGTCGTTCTTTGGTGTCGTATTGTGACAACATATCCCTGGTGTCGTGGTTTGGAGAGACAGGTGTCTGCCTGGGAAAGCTGGAGTTTCTCTTGGAATGGAGAATGTAAACCCCCTCCCTCCAAATTATTAGAATTTTGCAATTAAGGCATTTCAGGCAAAGGTATGGGGATAGGAATAACAGTTCTTTACTAGTATGTATAACAAGACAAAGGAACAACAACGACTACAGCATTAACAATAAACAGAACCAGGAAAAAAACCTCGAGGGGCTTTGTTTGACAAAGCCCGGGGCAGTCTGATCTCTCGAGAGCACCAGGCTGGAACGGTGGAGATGTCCTGGTGAGACATTAATTTTGAAGAACTAAGGATTTTAAGAAAGTTAAGGTTATAGTTGCTGAATTAGCTGAGGTGAGTAGATAGGCTTTGTTTGCAGTTGCCAGAAGCCCAATCTTAGACAAGCTATCCTCGATGTAGTGACTCATTGCTTGTCAACTTTATGTAGCTGTGCTTGTAATGAAAACCAAAATGTGGTAAGTAGATCTCATGGACACAAGATAGTTGCAGACTTCCCATGCTTGAAGGACCTATTGAACACAGGAAACTCTCAGTTCTACCAAGGATTCATTTGTCAAGTATGCGTTGAAAAGGTAGGAAGGTCAGAACGAGGAAGACTCATTTTACTTCCTCATTTCTAGTCACGCCTCCCCGGAATGGACCCCCGACTCATTTCAGGGAACAAACTACGTAGGCTTAATAGCCTTTGTTCCAATTAGGAGAAGAGGAAGTGACAGGGCTATGAGTATGCATTTGTATTTTGGATATTCAACACTTTTGTAAATAAAAGCTCTGTAATTACCTGTGATCTTGGCAGTGCACATTAGGGAGTTATCCCATGCTCTGCCCTGGCCCTCGCAATAAACATGCACTTTCTAACTTTAAACTGTTAGAGAGGTTTTGTCCGTCATGATTGGATACCAATATCAGATCAATATTTGTATTTTAATAACTCACTGGCAGGGCAGGGCCGTGCGGGGCTACAGCGCAGCAAAAAGCCTCCAAGCAGCGCCGGAGAAACCAGCGGGACAGGGCCGGCCCAGCAGGGCAGGAGGAGGTGAGCTCAGAGTTTGGGGCACACGAGCAGATGGTGGCAGACTCCTCAGGGCCGGACCCGGTGGGACAATGAACTCCTCCAGCCGCAAGCAGCAGCCTGCCATCCTCTCTGTCGAGAGCAAGAGAGGAGAAGCTGCCCTCACCCTGTCCTTTACCTGCCCCAAAACCTCGCCTCATCTCCCCCTCCCGAATTTTGGCCACCTCTTTGTTTGGGTCAAGCACCCATAAGCACCCAGTGGTTAGTCTGCTAGCAACTATAAAGTTGGGGAAAAATTCTCTGAGTAAAAAGGAACAAACCTAACCCCAACAACTGGTCAAGGAGCTGGTTAGGGCTAAGATGCAGCGTCTAGAACCGGGAGTTTGGAACTTGCTGTGTAAGGGAGTTCTGAACAATAAAACGTGCTGCTTGTCTCATGATTTCTGTCTCCCTACCCACAATCCCCTCAGGTTACAGTGGGATTCAGCACCTTTGGGTTGAAATTGAGTTGTTCTCAGTTGGATTGGAGTGGTTTTGAGGTGACAGACCGATCATTCTTGGCTTTTGGAGTGCACAGAGATGGAGAACACTGCCCAACATGCCCCGAGAACACACAAACCCTCCAGAATATCTCCCCAAATCCTAAATTCCCCCTCAAATACCTGCAAAACAGAGGCGCTTTAGACATCTTTGATCAATTTATTTCTTTTCTACCCTGTTTTGGCTGTTTTTAATGAAGATGAAAGAGAAGAAAATTAAGGCCAAAGCAAAAGGATAAGCAGCCAGGTGTCCTCCCAACATGGATCACAGGGAATGTGGGTCACCAGGGCTCTGCCCAGTGTGGCTCCTGCAGTGGGGGATGGAGCTGGAGCAGCGCACGAAGCTCTTCCTGCACTGGGGGCACTGGCAGGGCTTCCCTTACCGGTGCCTCCGTTGGTGTTGGGTCAAGTGAATCCTCTGTGAGAATCTTTTCCCACACCAGGGACACTCGTGGGGCCTCTCCCCGGTGTGGATGCGCTGGTGCCTGACGAGGGTGGATTTGCGCTTGAAGCCCTTCCCGCAGTCAGAGCAGCGGAAGGGCCTCTCCTCTGTGTGTGTCTGCTGATGTGCAAGGAGGTGGGGGCTGCTCTTAAATCCCTTCCCACACTCAGAACACTTGTAGGGCCTCTCCCCAGAGTGGATCACCTGGTGCTTTTTCAGACTGGAACTTGTCTGGAAGCTCTTCCCACACTCTCCACACTTGTGGGGCCGTTCCCCAGTGTGGATTCTCTGGTGCCAGATCAGGCTGGAGCTACATCTGAAACTCTTCCCACATTCCCCACACTTGCAGGGCCTCTCCCCGGTGTGGATCCTCTGGTGCTGGATCAGGTCGGAGCAGCAGCTGAAACTCACCCCACATTCCCCACACTTGTGGGGCTTCTCCCCGGTGTGGATGCGCCGGTGCCTGACGAGGGTGGATTTGCGCGTGAAGCCGTTCCCGCAGTCGAGGCAGCAGAAGGCCCTCTCTGTGTGTGTCTGCTGATGTTCGAGGAGCTGGGTGCTGGTCTTAAACCCCCTTCCACACTCAGAGCACTTGTAGGGCCTCTCCCAGTGTGGTTCAGCTGGTGATTTTTCAATTCGGAGCTTCTCTGAAAGCTCTTCCCACATTCCCCACACTTGTGGGGCCGTTCCCCAGTGTGCATCCTCTGGTGGTGCATCAGGCTGGAGCTCTGGCTGAAGCTTTTCCCACATTCCCCACACTTGTAGGGCCTCTCCCCGGTGTGGGTACGCCGGTGGGTGATGAGGTTTCCTTTCTGCCTGAAGCCCATCCCGCAGTCAGGGCAGCAAAAGGGCTTCTCCTCTGTGTGAATCCGCTGGTGCACGAGGAGAGTGGAGCTGGTCTGAAACCTCTTCCTGCATTTATCACACTCGTAGGGCTTCTCCTCAGTGTGGATCCTCTGGTGGCAGATCAGGCTGGACCTCTGCCTAAAGCTCTTCTCACACTCCAAGCACTTGTGGGGCTTCTCCCCATCATGAGGCTGCTCATGGACCACCAGCTCTGAGCTCTGGCTCCATCTCCGGCCGCCCTCCTGGCACAGGGTGGGTCTTCCCTCCTCACATCCCCGTGATCTGCGTTTGCAGCCCCTCTCCTGAGGGATCTCCGGGGCTTTTCCTCCCCGTTGGATTCCTGTGCCCTGGAGCCGCTCAAAACAGCCCCTTCCACGAACTTCTGCTGCGGGGATTTGTCCTCCCTGGCCTCCATGCTCAGCTCCTTGTCTGGGGGAGGAAGGACAAGGAGAGGATGGGATTTGCCCCCGTGCCAGAGGGAATGGGAAGGAGATCCCCCGTCTGCTTGGTCCCTGCCCTCCCCAGGCTGCTGGGAGTCCCAGGAACCCGAAAAGCTCCCCCATCCTCTGTCTCCCCACTTACCGATACTGGGAGTGACTGAGCTCACACTGGGAGTGCCGAGCAAACTGGAACCACACGGGGAGGGCAACTGGGCTCATACTGGGAGAAGCCACTGCCGGCACCGGCACCCCCAAACCCTTTCCCGGCCATCCCGCCCCTCCAGCCCCAGCCGGGGCTCTGCCGCCACCGGGAACCCCCAAAAACACCGCCCGGGGAGCCCCCGATGTCCCCCCGAGGGGCATCTGCGCCTCGGGTTGGGAGCCCTGCACGCTTCAAACATACCCCCCCCAAAAAAAACCCAAACCCAGGGATCCCCCGGGATACTTGGGGCGAGCTACCCCTCTTAGTGCACCTGCGGGATTGAGGAGCGGTTGTCCCAGGGATGTTGCGAGGGCACTGGAGCCTCCGTCGCCTTCTCTCCCCTTCTCCTTACGCTCACAGCTGCCGCTCCGCCTCTTCCTCCCTCCCTTCTCCTCCTCTCCCGCTCCCAACCCCTCACAGTTCCCGCCCTTTCTCTGACCCCGCGTGATTTCATTCGTTCCCTGCCCTTTCATTGGCCACGCCTCTCTTTCTCTCCGGGACCCGCCCATCTGCTGGCGCTTTCTCTCTGGCGCATGCGCAGTCACTCGGAAGTGGCTCTCCCGGGCGCCGCCATCTTTGCTCCCGTTCCCCCGACCCGGCTCCAGCATGTCCGAGACCTACGGTGGGGCAATGGGGGATCTCTAGGGGATTTGGGGGGGTCTGTACGGGATTTAGGGCGCTCTGGGGGTCCCTAAAGGGTGCTGTGGGGGGCTCTAGAGGCTGTATAGGCGTCGGAGGGTTCTGTAGAGGGTTCGGAGGGGTCCGTAAAGGGGGTCTCGGGGTCCCTAAATGGTGTCTGGGCGTCTTTATAGGGGTTTTGGGGTTTTGAGTGGCCTTTTGGGGGATTTAGGGGGTGTATAGGGGATCTATAGGCGACTGCAGGAGCCTATAGGAGTCCGGGAAGGTCTGGGGGTGTCTGTGGGTCCTTATGGGGGATTTGGGGGGTCTGGGGGTCTCTAAAGGGGGTCTAAGGGGGCCATAGGTGATCTATAGAAGGTTCGGGGAGGGGCTGGGGGTCCGTATAGGGGATCTGGGGATCTCTATGGGGGATCCGACGGTCTCTGTGGGGGATCTGAGGGTCCATATAGAGGCTCCGTAAGGGTCTGGGGGATCCTGTAGACGGTCGAGGGTGGTCTGGGGATCTCCATTGGAGAATTCTGGGGTCCCAAAAGGGAAGTTTTGGAAAATTTTGGGTCCATACTTGGGAATTTTGGGTTCTCTAGAAGGGATTTTTGCGAAAATTGGGGTTCAAACGTGGGAAATTTGGGAAATATTTTTCCCAGATTTCCTGTTCAAGTTCTTAGTGATCGGCAGCGCCGGCACTGGCAAGTCCTTTGTGCTGCACCACTTCATGGAGAGCAAGTGTAGGAAATTCTGGGGCGTCAGGGGATTTTGGGGGATTTTTTTTTTTTTTTTAAATTTTTGAGGCCGGTCCGGGTATTTTGGGGGGATTTTAAAAGTTGCAATAAACATACACTTTCTAACTTTAAACTGTTAGAGAGTTTTTGTCCATCATGATTGGATACCGAGATTAGATCAATATTCATATTTTAATAATTCACCCCCACGCCCCCCCAGGAGTGCCTCAGCCCCAGCGCTGGAGCCATCACGCTGCTCCGGGCAGATCCCAGAGGCGCAGGTTGGGAGATGCGACAGAGCCCGAGGCAGGGCTGAGGGGAGCGGGGATCGCTTCCAGTTGTCCCCACTTACAGTTGTCTCTGTAAATCCCAGTTAATCCCAGCCACCAGCAATGTGTTCCCAGTCACCTTCAGTATGGCTACAGACACTTCCAGTATATCCCAGTTGCCCTCAGCATGTCCATAGTCATTCCCAGACACTCCCAGTGGCCCCAGTGAGGTGTTAGTTATCCCAGTATGACCACAGTCATGCCCAGAATACCCCAGTCATTCCCAGTTACTCCAAGTTGCTTGCAGCATGATCCCAGTTTCTCTCAGTTGCTCCGAGTAGCCAAAAGTGTGATCCCAGTTGCTCCCTTTCAACACCAATATGATCCCAGTAACATCCAGTATGATCCTAGTCACATGCCAGTACTCCCAGTATGGTGCCAGTATAATCCCAGTTGCTTCCAATCACTCCCAGTATGGTGCCAGTTGCAAACAGCTAGACCAACCCAGCCAGTCCCAGTATGATGCCGTTTGCTCCCAGTGTGCTCCCAGTTGCTCCCAGTCACCCCCAGTACAGGGATGATGTGCAGGGTATGTTCCCAGTCACTCTCAGATACTCCCAGTTGTCACTGTGGAGAACGATATCAGGACACGGACTCACAGAAGGCTGAAGTTTCAAAATCTGGCTTTATTATCAAAAACCTGCCTTTTATACCTTTCCACAACGAGCCCACCAAAGAGGTGAGATCCTTGGGCCCATTGATCACACCAAGGGGCCATCAAGCAAATTCCCTCCTCTGGGAAAGAATGTAGAAAAACAAGATAGTTTACAAAATAATGCACTTGTTTACAACAAGTGTCTCTGGGGAAAGAATTTTCTGAAATCAAAACATGGCAGGCACAAACTGTGGCTACAGTGGTGACTTCGCTTTCCCAGGGAAAAGGGTCACCGTTCATGTCTAATGCTGTCTGCCTGCCACTGGGCTTCTGGTTGCTAAAATTCCACTAAAATTCCATACAAATGAGGATTTCTGCCAGATGCAAGCTGCCACCACTTGGAAGCCTGGCTGCCCTTGCAGTGCCAAAGGCCTCCTACAAACTGACATCAGGCACCAGTGGTGGAGACTTTGGTTTCCCATGGAAAAGGGCCACCGTTTGTGTCTAATGCTGTCTGCCTGCCACTGGGCTTCTGCCTGCTAAAATCCCACGAAAATTCCATACAAATGAGGATTTCTGCCAGATGCAAGCTGCCACCACTTGGAAGCCTGGCTGCCCTTGGAGTGCCAAAGGCCTCTTACATACTGACATCAGGCACCTGTAATGGAGACTTTGGTTTCCCAGGGAAAAGTGGCACTGTTCATGTCTAATGCCCTATGCCTGTCATTGGGCTTCCGCCTGCTAAAATCCCACTAAAATTCTGAAAGTATGAGGATTTCTCCCAGAGGCAAGCTGCCACCAGTTGGAAGCCTGGCTGCTCTTGGAGTGCCAAAGGCCTCCTACAAACTGACATCAGCCACCTGGGGACGTGACTTTGATTTCCCAGGGAAAAGGACCACGGTTCCTGTCTAATGCCTTATGCCTGCCACTGGGCTTCTGCCACTTAAACTCCCACTAAAATTCTGAACGGATGAGGATTTCTGCCAGATGCAAGCCGCCACTAGTTGGAAGCCTGGCTGCCCCTGGAGTGCCAAAGGCCTCCTACAAACTCACATCAGATACCTGAGGTGGAGACTTTGATTTCCCATGGAAAAGGCCCACCGTTCCTGTCTAATGCCATATCCCTGCCATGGGGGAGGCAGCTCTGCTATGGAAAAGCAGCAAAGAGCCAGCAGAGCTTCTGCTGGTGCTACTGCAAACAGGCGTAACTCCGACTCAACGCCAGAGTAATCTTGTGCGGGAAAAAGCAGGATTCTTGCTGCACAAGCACCTTGGCTTGCTGGAAGCAGAAGCAAGCACCAGTTTCTCTGCAGAGTGCGCAAACAGAGCACTAGCACGTACACGGCGAAAGAAGCAACCTGAAGCTTCCTGCTCTCACTACAGCTCTCGCTTGCAGACAGGGCATGTTTGGCGTGGATCTAACCCTGGGAGCTGTGCACTGTGCTGGGGAAGTGCTACAAGTCTGCCTGAAGCTCCTCCTGCAGCCTGCAGCCCTGACGGCTTCTGCCTCAAGCTCCCCGCCACCACCTGCTCTCCCCGAGCTGTTCTTGCTTTCAACAGTCTTCCACGGCTGCCTCACGCTTCTGGGCACAGCCAGCATTGTGTCCTGAGGACGCTGCCTTCTCTCGCGCTAGACGCTGCTTTCTCGGCAAAAGGCAGTTTCTCGCTTCTGACAGCTCTGCTATGGAAAAGCAGTAGAGAGAGCCAGCAGAGCTTCTGCTGGTGCTGCAAAAGCAGGACTAACTCCCACTCAGCTCCAAAGTGATCCTGTGCTGGAAAAAGCAGGATTCTTGCTGCACAAGCACCTTGGCTTGCTGGAAGCAGAAGCAAGCACCAGTGTTTCTCTGCAGAGTGCGCAAACAGAGCACTAGCACGTACAGGGCGAAAGAAGCTACCTGACGCTTCCTGCTCTCTCTACAGCTCTCGCTTGCAGACAGGGCATGTTTGGCGTGGATCTAGCCCCAGGAGCTGTGCACTGTGCTGGGGAAGTGCTACAAGTCTGCCTGAAGCTCCTCCTGCAGCCTGCAGCCCTGACGACTTCTGCCTGAAATTCTCCACCACCACCTGCTCTCCCCGAGCTGTTCTTGCTTTCAACAGTCTTCCACTGCTGCCTCACACTTCTGGGCACAGCCAGCATTGTGTCCTGAGGACGCTGCCTTCTCTCGCGCTAGACGCTGCTTTCTCAGCAAAAGGCAGTTTCTCGCTTCTGACAGCACTGCTATGGAAAAGCAGTAGAGAGAGCAAGCAGAGCTTCTGCTGGTGCTGCAAAAGCAGGGCTAACTCCCACTCAGCTCCAAAGTGATCCTGTGCTGGAAAAAGCAGGATTCTTGCTGCACAAGCACCTTGGCTTGCTGGAAGCAGAAGCAAGCACCAGTGTTTCTCTGCAGAGTGCCCAAACAGAGCACTAGCACGTACACGGCGAAAGAAGCAACCTGACGCTTCCTGCTCTCTCTACAGCTCTCGCTTGCAGACAGGGCATGTTTGGCGTGGATCTAGCCCCGGGAGCTGTGCACTGTGCTGGGGAAGTGCTACAAGTCTGCCTGAAGCTCCTCCTGCAGCCTGCAGCCCTGACGGCTTCTGCCTGAAATTCTCCACCACCACCTGCTCTCCACCGAGCTGTTCTTGCTTTCAACAGTCTTCCACTGCTGCCTCACGCTTCTGGGCACAGCCAGCATTGTGTCCTGAGGACGCTGCCTTCTCTCGCGCTAGACGCTGCTTTCTCGGCAAAAGGCAGTTTCTCGCTTCTGACAGCTCTGCTATGGAAAAGCAGTACAGAGAGCAAGCAGAGCTTCTGCTGGTGCTGCAAAAGCAGGGCTAACTCCCACTCAGCTCCAAAGTGATCCTGTGCTGGAAAAAGCAGGATTCTTGCTGCACAAGCACCTTGGCTTGCTGGAAGCAGAAGCAAGCACCAGTGTTTCTCTGCAGAGTGCGCAAACAGAGCACTAGCACGTACACGGCGAAAAGAAGCTTCCTCACGCTTCCTGCTCTCTCTACAGCTCTTGCTTGCAGACAGGGCATGTTTGGCGTGGATCTAGCCCCGGGAGCTGTGCACTGTGCTGGGGAAGTGCTACAAGTCTGCCTGAAGCTCCTCCTACAGCCTGCAGCCCTGACGGCTTCTGCCTGAAATTCTCCACCACCACCTTCTTCCACCGAGCTGTTCTTGCTTTCAACAGTCTTCCACTGCTGCCTCACGCTTCTGGGCACAGCCAGCATTGTGTCCTGAGGACGCTGCCTTCTCTCGCGCTAGACGCTGCTTTCTCGGCAAAAGGCAGTTTCTCGCTTCTGACAGCTCTGCTATGGAAAAGCAGTAGAGAGAGCAAGCAGAGCTTCTGCTGGTGCTGCAAAAGCAGGGCTAACTCCCACTCAGCTCCAAAGTGATCCTGTGCTGGAAAAAGCAGGATTCTTGCTGCACAAGCACCTTGGCTTGCTGGAAGCAGAAGCAAGCACCAGTGTTTCTCTGCAGAGTGCGCAAACAGAGCACTAGCACGTACACGGCGAAAAGAAGCTTCCTCACGCTTCCTGCTCTCTCTACAGCTCTCGCTTGCAGACAGGGCATGTTTGGCGTGGATCTAGCCCCGGGAGCTGTGCACTGTGCTGGGGAAGTGCTACAAGTCTGCCTGAAGCTCCTCCTGCAGCCTGCAGCCCTGACAGCTTCTGCCTGAAATTCTCCACCACCACCTGCTCTCCCCGAGCTGTTCTTGCTTTCAACAGTCTTCCACTGCTGCCTCACGCTTCTGGGCACAGCCAGCATTGTGTCCTGAGGACGCTGCCTTCTCTCGCGCTAGACGCTGCTTTCTCGGCAAAAGGCAGTTTCTCGCTTCTGACAGCACTGCTATGGAAAAGCAGTAGAGAGAGCAAGCAGTGCTTCTGCTGGTGCTGCAAAAGCAGGCCTAACTCCCACTCAGCTCCAAAGTGATCCTGTGCTGGAAAAAGCAGGATTCTTGCTGCACAAGTACCTTGGCTTGCTGGAAGCAGAAGCAAGCACCAGTGTTTCTCTGCAGAGTGCGCAAACAGAGCACTAGCACGTACACGGCGAAAGAAGCTTCCTGACGCTTTCCGCTCTCACTACAGCTCTCGCTTGCAGACAGGGCATGTTTGGCGTGGATCTAGCCCCGGGAGCTGTGCACTGTGCTGGGGAAGTGCTACAAGTCTGCCTGAAGCTCCTCCTGCAGCCTGCAGCCCTGACGGCTTCTGCCTGAAATTCTCCACCACCACCTTCTTCCACCGAGCTGTTCTTGCTTTCAACAGTCTTCCACTGCTGCCTCACGCTACTGGGCACAGCCAGCATTGTGTCCTGAGGACGCTGCCTTCTCTCGCGCTAGACGCTGCTTTCTCGGCAAAAGGCAGTTTCTCGCTTCTGACAGCTCTGTTATGGAAAAGCAGTAGAGAGAGCAAGCAGAGCTTCTGCTGGTGCTGCAAAAGCAGGACTAACTCCCACTCAGCTCCAAAGTGATCCTGTGCTGGAAAAAGCAGGATTCTTGCTGCACAAGCACCTTGGCTTGCTGGAAGCAGAAGCAAGCACCAGTGTTTCTCTGCAGAGTGCACAAACAGAGCACTAGCACGTACACGGCGAAAGAAGCAACCTGACGCTTTCTGCTCTCTCTACAGCTCTCGCTTGCAGACAGGGCATGTTTGGCGTGGATCTAGCCCCGGGAGCTGTGCACTGTGCTGGGGAAGTGCTACAAGTCTGCCTGAAGCTCCTCCTGCAGCCTGCAGCCCTGACGGCTTCTGCCTGAAATTCTCCACCACCACCTTCTTCCACCGAGCTGTTCTTGCTTTCAACAGTCTTCCACTGCTGCCTCACGCTTCTGGGCACAGCCAGCATTGTGTCCTGAGGACGCTGCCTTCTCTCGCGCTAGACGCTGCTTTCTCGGCAAAAGGCAGTTTCTCGCTTCTGACAGCACTGCTATGGAAAAGCAGTACAGAGAGCCAGCAGAGCTTCTGCTGGTGCTGCAAAACCAGGACTAACTCCCACTCAGCTCCAAAGTGATCCTGTGCTGGAAAAAGCAGGATTCTTGCTGCACAAGCACCTTGGCTTGCTGGAAGCAGAAGCAAGCACCAGTGTTTCTCTGCAGAGTGCACAAACAGAGCACCAGCACGTACACGGCGAAAAGAAGCTTCCTCACGCTTCCTGCTCTCTCTACAGCTCTCGCTTGCAGACAGGGCATGTTTGGCGTGGATCTAGCCCCGGGAGCTGTGCACTGTGCTGGGGAAGTGCTACAAGTCTGCCTGAAGCTCCTCCTGCAGCCTGCAGTCCTGACGACTTCTGCCTGAAATTCTCCACCACCACCTGCTCTCCCCGAGCTGTTCTTGCTTTCAACAGTCTTCCACTGCTGCCTCACGCTTCTGAGCACAGCCAGCTTTGTGTCCTGAGGACGCTGCCTTCTCTCGCGCTAGACGCTGCTTTCTCGGCAAAAGGCAGTTTCTCGCTTCTGACAGCACTGCTATGGAAAAGCAGTAGAGAGAGCAAGCAGTGCTTCTGCTGGTGCTGCAAAAGCAGGGCTAACTCCCACTCAGCTCCAAAGTGATCCTGTGCTGGAAATAGCAGGATTCTTGCTGCACAAGCACCTTGGCTTGCTGGAAGCAGAAGCAAGCACCAGTGTTTCTCTGCAGAGTGCCCAAACAGAGCACTAGCACGTACACGGCGAAAGAAGCTACCTGACGCTTTCTGCTCTCTCTACAGCTCTCGCTTGCAGACAGGGCATGTTTGGCGTGGATCTAGCCCCAGGAGCTGTGCACTGTGCTGGGGAAGTGCTACAAGTCTGCCTGAAGCTCCTCCTGCAGCCTGCAGCCCTGACGGCTTCTGCCTGAAATTCTCCACCACCACCTGCTCTCCCCGAGCTGTTCTTGCTTTCAACAGTCTTCCACTGCTGCCTCACGCTTCTGGGCACAGCCAGCATTGTGTCCTGAGGACGCTGCCTTCTCTCGCGCTAGACGCTGCTTTCTCGGCAAAAGGCAGTTTCTCGCTTCTGACAGGTCTGCTATGGAAAAGCAGTACAGAGAGCAAGCAGAGCTTCTGCTGGTGCTGCAAAACCAGGACTAACTCCCACTCAGCTCCAAATTGATCCTGTGCTGGAAAAAGCAGGATTCTTGCTGCACAAGCACCTTGGCTTGCTGGAAGCAGAAGCAAGCACCAGTGTTTCTCTGCAGAGTGCACAAACAGAGCACCAGCACGTACACGGCGAAAGAAGCTACCTGACGCTTTCCTGCTCTCACTACAGCTCTCGCTTGCAGACAGGGCATGTTTGGCGTGGATCTAGCCCCGGGAGCTGTGCACTGTGCTGGGGAAGTGCTACAAGTCTGCCTGAAGCTCCTCCTGCAGCCTGCAGCCCTGACGGCTTCTGCCTGAAATTCTCCACCACCACCTTCTTCCACCGAGCTGTTCTTGCTTTCAACAGTCTTCCACTGCTGCCTCACGCTTCTGGGCACAGCCAGCATTGTGTCCTGAGGACGCTGCCTTCTCTCGCGCTAGACGCTGCTTTCTCGGCAAAAGGCAGTTTCTCGCTTCTGACAGCACTGCTATGGAAAAGCAGTAGAGAGAGCCAGCAGAGCTTCTGCTGGTGCTGCAAAAGCAGGGCTAACTCCCACTCAGCTCCAAAGTGATCCTGTGCTGGAAAAAGCAGGATTCTTGCTGCACAAGCACCTTGGCTTGCTGGAAGCAGAAGCAAGCACCAGTGTTTCTCTGCAGAGTGCCCAAACAGAGCACTAGCACGTACACGGCGAAAGAAGCAACCTGACGCTTCCTGCTCTCTCTACAGCTCTCGCTTGCAGACAGGGCATGTTTGGCGTGGATCTAGCCCCGGGAGCTGTGCACTGTGCTGGGGAAGTGCTACAAGTCTGCCTGAAGCTCCTCCTGCAGCCTGCAGCCCTGACGGCTTCTGCCTGAAATTCTCCACCACCACCTTCTTCCACCGAGCTGTTCTTGCTTTCAACAGTCTTCCACTGCTGCCTCACGCTTCTGGGCACAGCCAGCATTGTGTCCTGAGGACGCTGCCTTCTCTCGCGCTAGACGCTGCTTTCTCGGCAAAAGGCAGTTTCTCGCTTCTGACAGCACTGCTATGGAAAAGCAGTAGAGAGAGCCAGCAGAGCTTCTGCTGGTGCTGCAAAAGCAGGGCTAACTCCCACTCAGCTCCAAAGTGATCCTGTGCTGGAAAAAGCAGGATTCTTGCTGCACAAGCACCTTGGCTTGCTGGAAGCAGAAGCAAGCACCAGTGTTTCTCTGCAGAGTGCCCAAACAGAGCACTAGCACGTACACGGCGAAAGAAGCAACCTGACGCTTCCTGCTCTCTCTACAGCTCTCGCTTGCAGACAGGGCATGTTTGGCGTGGATCTAGCCCCGGGAGCTGTGCACTGTGCTGGGGAAGTGCTACAAGTCTGCCTGAAGCTCCTCCTGCAGCCTGCAGCCCTGACGGCTTCTGCCTGAAATTCTCCACCACCACCTTCTTCCACCGAGCTGTTCTTGCTTTCAACAGTCTTCCACTGCTGCCTCACGCTTCTGGGCACAGCCAGCATTGTGTCCTGAGGACGCTGCCTTCTCTCGCGCTAGACGCTGCTTTCTCGGCAAAAGGCAGTTTCTCGCTTCTGACAGCACTGCTATGGAAAAGCAGTAGAGAGAGCCAGCAGAGCTTCTGCTGGTGCTGCAAAAGCAGGGCTAACTCCCACTCAGCTCCAAAGTGATCCTGTGCTGGAAAAAGCAGGATTCTTGCTGCACAAGCACCTTGGCTTGCTGGAAGCAGAAGCAAGCACCAGTGTTTCTCTGCAGAGTGCCCAAACAGAGCACTAGCACGTACACGGCGAAAGAAGCAACCTGACGCTTCCTGCTCTCTCTACAGCTCTCGCTTGCAGACAGGGCATGTTTGGCGTGGATCTAGCCCCGGGAGCTGTGCACTGTGCTGGGGAAGTGCTACAAGTCTGCCTGAAGCTCCTCCTGCAGCCTGCAGCCCTGACGGCTTCTGCCTGAAATTCTCCACCACCACCTTCTTCCACCGAGCTGTTCTTGCTTTCAACAGTCTTCCACTGCTGCCTCACGCTTCTGGGCACAGCCAGCATTGTGTCCTGAGGACGCTGCCTTCTCTCGCGCTAGACGCTGCTTTCTCGGCAAAAGGCAGTTTCTCGCTTCTGACAGCACTGCTATGGAAAAGCAGTAGAGAGAGCCAGCAGAGCTTCTGCTGGTGCTGCAAAAGCAGGGCTAACTCCCACTCAGCTCCAAAGTGATCCTGTGCTGGAAAAAGCAGGATTCTTGCTGCACAAGCACCTTGGCTTGCTGGAAGCAGAAGCAAGCACCAGTGTTTCTCTGCAGAGTGCCCAAACAGAGCACTAGCACGTACACGGCGAAAGAAGCAACCTGACGCTTCCTGCTCTCTCTACAGCTCTCGCTTGCAGACAGGGCATGTTTGGCGTGGATCTAGCCCCGGGAGCTGTGCACTGTGCTGGGGAAGTGCTACAAGTCTGCCTGAAGCTCCTCCTGCAGCCTGCAGCCCTGACGGCTTCTGCCTGAAATTCTCCACCACCACCTTCTTCCACCGAGCTGTTCTTGCTTTCAACAGTCTTCCACTGCTGCCTCACGCTTCTGGGCACAGCCAGCATTGTGTCCTGAGGACGCTGCCTTCTCTCGCGCTAGACGCTGCTTTCTCGGCAAAAGGCAGTTTCTCGCTTCTGACAGCACTGCTATGGAAAAGCAGTAGAGAGAGCCAGCAGAGCTTCTGCTGGTGCTGCAAAAGCAGGGCTAACTCCCACTCAGCTCCAAAGTGATCCTGTGCTGGAAAAAGCAGGATTCTTGCTGCACAAGCACCTTGGCTTGCTGGAAGCAGAAGCAAGCACCAGTGTTTCTCTGCAGAGTGCCCAAACAGAGCACTAGCACGTACACGGCGAAAGAAGCAACCTGACGCTTCCTGCTCTCTCTACAGCTCTCGCTTGCAGACAGGGCATGTTTGGCGTGGATCTAGCCCCGGGAGCTGTGCACTGTGCTGGGGAAGTGCTACAAGTCTGCCTGAAGCTCCTCCTGCAGCCTGCAGCCCTGACGGCTTCTGCCTGAAATTCTCCACCACCACCTTCTTCCACCGAGCTGTTCTTGCTTTCAACAGTCTTCCACTGCTGCCTCACGCTTCTGGGCACAGCCAGCATTGTGTCCTGAGGACGCTGCCTTCTCTCGCGCTAGACGCTGCTTTCTCGGCAAAAGGCAGTTTCTCGCTTCTGACAGCACTGCTATGGAAAAGCAGTAGAGAGAGCCAGCAGAGCTTCTGCTGGTGCTGCAAAAGCAGGGCTAACTCCCACTCAGCTCCAAAGTGATCCTGTGCTGGAAAAAGCAGGATTCTTGCTGCACAAGCACCTTGGCTTGCTGGAAGCAGAAGCAAGCACCAGTGTTTCTCTGCAGAGTGCCCAAACAGAGCACTAGCACGTACACGGCGAAAGAAGCAACCTGACGCTTCCTGCTCTCTCTACAGCTCTCGCTTGCAGACAGGGCATGTTTGGCGTGGATCTAGCCCCGGGAGCTGTGCACTGTGCTGGGGAAGTGCTACAAGTCTGCCTGAAGCTCCTCCTGCAGCCTGCAGCCCTGACGGCTTCTGCCTGAAATTCTCCACCACCACCTTCTTCCACCGAGCTGTTCTTGCTTTCAACAGTCTTCCACTGCTGCCTCACGCTTCTGGGCACAGCCAGCATTGTGTCCTGAGGACGCTGCCTTCTCTCGCGCTAGACGCTGCTTTCTCGGCAAAAGGCAGTTTCTCGCTTCTGACAGCACTGCTATGGAAAAGCAGTAGAGAGAGCCAGCAGAGCTTCTGCTGGTGCTGCAAAAGCAGGGCTAACTCCCACTCAGCTCCAAAGTGATCCTGTGCTGGAAAAAGCAGGATTCTTGCTGCACAAGCACCTTGGCTTGCTGGAAGCAGAAGCAAGCACCAGTGTTTCTCTGCAGAGTGCCCAAACAGAGCACTAGCACGTACACGGCGAAAGAAGCAACCTGACGCTTCCTGCTCTCTCTACAGCTCTCGCTTGCAGACAGGGCATGTTTGGCGTGGATCTAGCCCCGGGAGCTGTGCACTGTGCTGGGGAAGTGCTACAAGTCTGCCTGAAGCTCCTCCTGCAGCCTGCAGCCCTGACGGCTTCTGCCTGAAATTCTCCACCACCACCTTCTTCCACCGAGCTGTTCTTGCTTTCAACAGTCTTCCACTGCTGCCTCACGCTTCTGGGCACAGCCAGCATTGTGTCCTGAGGACGCTGCCTTCTCTCGCGCTAGACGCTGCTTTCTCGGCAAAAGGCAGTTTCTCGCTTCTGACAGCACTGCTATGGAAAAGCAGTAGAGAGAGCCAGCAGAGCTTCTGCTGGTGCTGCAAAAGCAGGGCTAACTCCCACTCAGCTCCAAAGTGATCCTGTGCTGGAAAAAGCAGGATTCTTGCTGCACAAGCACCTTGGCTTGCTGGAAGCAGAAGCAAGCACCAGTGTTTCTCTGCAGAGTGCCCAAACAGAGCACTAGCACGTACACGGCGAAAGAAGCAACCTGACGCTTCCTGCTCTCTCTACAGCTCTCGCTTGCAGACAGGGCATGTTTGGCGTGGATCTAGCCCCGGGAGCTGTGCACTGTGCTGGGGAAGTGCTACAAGTCTGCCTGAAGCTCCTCCTGCAGCCTGCAGCCCTGACGGCTTCTGCCTGAAATTCTCCACCACCACCTTCTTCCACCGAGCTGTTCTTGCTTTCAACAGTCTTCCACTGCTGCCTCACGCTTCTGGGCACAGCCAGCATTGTGTCCTGAGGACGCTGCCTTCTCTCGCGCTAGACGCTGCTTTCTCGGCAAAAGGCAGTTTCTCGCTTCTGACAGCACTGCTATGGAAAAGCAGTAGAGAGAGCCAGCAGAGCTTCTGCTGGTGCTGCAAAAGCAGGGCTAACTCCCACTCAGCTCCAAAGTGATCCTGTGCTGGAAAAAGCAGGATTCTTGCTGCACAAGCACCTTGGCTTGCTGGAAGCAGAAGCAAGCACCAGTGTTTCTCTGCAGAGTGCCCAAACAGAGCACTAGCACGTACACGGCGAAAGAAGCAACCTGACGCTTCCTGCTCTCTCTACAGCTCTCGCTTGCAGACAGGGCATGTTTGGCGTGGATCTAGCCCCGGGAGCTGTGCACTGTGCTGGGGAAGTGCTACAAGTCTGCCTGAAGCTCCTCCTGCAGCCTGCAGCCCTGACGGCTTCTGCCTGAAATTCTCCACCACCACCTTCTTCCACCGAGCTGTTCTTGCTTTCAACAGTCTTCCACTGCTGCCTCACGCTTCTGGGCACAGCCAGCATTGTGTCCTGAGGACGCTGCCTTCTCTCGCGCTAGACGCTGCTTTCTCGGCAAAAGGCAGTTTCTCGCTTCTGACAGCACTGCTATGGAAAAGCAGTAGAGAGAGCCAGCAGAGCTTCTGCTGGTGCTGCAAAAGCAGGGCTAACTCCCACTCAGCTCCAAAGTGATCCTGTGCTGGAAAAAGCAGGATTCTTGCTGCACAAGCACCTTGGCTTGCTGGAAGCAGAAGCAAGCACCAGTGTTTCTCTGCAGAGTGCCCAAACAGAGCACTAGCACGTACACGGCGAAAGAAGCAACCTGACGCTTCCTGCTCTCTCTACAGCTCTCGCTTGCAGACAGGGCATGTTTGGCGTGGATCTAGCCCCGGGAGCTGTGCACTGTGCTGGGGAAGTGCTACAAGTCTGCCTGAAGCTCCTCCTGCAGCCTGCAGCCCTGACGGCTTCTGCCTGAAATTCTCCACCACCACCTTCTTCCACCGAGCTGTTCTTGCTTTCAACAGTCTTCCACTGCTGCCTCACGCTTCTGGGCACAGCCAGCATTGTGTCCTGAGGACGCTGCCTTCTCTCGCGCTAGACGCTGCTTTCTCGGCAAAAGGCAGTTTCTCGCTTCTGACAGCACTGCTATGGAAAAGCAGTAGAGAGAGCCAGCAGAGCTTCTGCTGGTGCTGCAAAAGCAGGGCTAACTCCCACTCAGCTCCAAAGTGATCCTGTGCTGGAAAAAGCAGGATTCTTGCTGCACAAGCACCTTGGCTTGCTGGAAGCAGAAGCAAGCACCAGTGTTTCTCTGCAGAGTGCCCAAACAGAGCACTAGCACGTACACGGCGAAAGAAGCAACCTGACGCTTCCTGCTCTCTCTACAGCTCTCGCTTGCAGACAGGGCATGTTTGGCGTGGATCTAGCCCCGGGAGCTGTGCACTGTGCTGGGGAAGTGCTACAAGTCTGCCTGAAGCTCCTCCTGCAGCCTGCAGCCCTGACGGCTTCTGCCTGAAATTCTCCACCACCACCTTCTTCCACCGAGCTGTTCTTGCTTTCAACAGTCTTCCACTGCTGCCTCACGCTTCTGGGCACAGCCAGCATTGTGTCCTGAGGACGCTGCCTTCTCTCGCGCTAGACGCTGCTTTCTCGGCAAAAGGCAGTTTCTCGCTTCTGACAGCACTGCTATGGAAAAGCAGTAGAGAGAGCCAGCAGAGCTTCTGCTGGTGCTGCAAAAGCAGGGCTAACTCCCACTCAGCTCCAAAGTGATCCTGTGCTGGAAAAAGCAGGATTCTTGCTGCACAAGCACCTTGGCTTGCTGGAAGCAGAAGCAAGCACCAGTGTTTCTCTGCAGAGTGCCCAAACAGAGCACTAGCACGTACACGGCGAAAGAAGCAACCTGACGCTTCCTGCTCTCTCTACAGCTCTCGCTTGCAGACAGGGCATGTTTGGCGTGGATCTAGCCCCGGGAGCTGTGCACTGTGCTGGGGAAGTGCTACAAGTCTGCCTGAAGCTCCTCCTGCAGCCTGCAGCCCTGACGGCTTCTGCCTGAAATTCTCCACCACCACCTTCTTCCACCGAGCTGTTCTTGCTTTCAACAGTCTTCCACTGCTGCCTCACGCTTCTGGGCACAGCCAGCATTGTGTCCTGAGGACGCTGCCTTCTCTCGCGCTAGACGCTGCTTTCTCGGCAAAAGGCAGTTTCTCGCTTCTGACAGCACTGCTATGGAAAAGCAGTAGAGAGAGCCAGCAGAGCTTCTGCTGGTGCTGCAAAAGCAGGGCTAACTCCCACTCAGCTCCAAAGTGATCCTGTGCTGGAAAAAGCAGGATTCTTGCTGCACAAGCACCTTGGCTTGCTGGAAGCAGAAGCAAGCACCAGTGTTTCTCTGCAGAGTGCCCAAACAGAGCACTAGCACGTACACGGCGAAAGAAGCAACCTGACGCTTCCTGCTCTCTCTACAGCTCTCGCTTGCAGACAGGGCATGTTTGGCGTGGATCTAGCCCCGGGAGCTGTGCACTGTGCTGGGGAAGTGCTACAAGTCTGCCTGAAGCTCCTCCTGCAGCCTGCAGCCCTGACGGCTTCTGCCTGAAATTCTCCACCACCACCTTCTTCCACCGAGCTGTTCTTGCTTTCAACAGTCTTCCACTGCTGCCTCACGCTTCTGGGCACAGCCAGCATTGTGTCCTGAGGACGCTGCCTTCTCTCGCGCTAGACGCTGCTTTCTCGGCAAAAGGCAGTTTCTCGCTTCTGACAGCTCTGCTATGGAAAAGCAGTAGAGAGAGCCAGCAGAGCTTCTGCTGGTGCTGCAAAAGCAGGGCTAACTCCCACTCAGCTCCAAAGTGATCCTGTGCTGGAAAAAGCAGGATTCTTGCTGCACAAGCACCTTGGCTTGCTGGAAGCAGAAGCAAGCACCAGTGTTTCTCTGCAGAGTGCGCAAACAGAGCACTAGCACGTACACGGCGAAAGAAGCAACCTGACGCTTCCTGCTCTCTCTACAGCTCTCGCTTGCAGACAGGGCATGTTTGGCGTGGATCTAGCCCCGGGAGCTGTGCACTGTGCTGGGGAAGTGCTACAAGTCTGCCTGAAGCTCCTCCTGCAGCCTGCAGCCCTGACGGCTTCTGCCTCAAATTCTCCACCACCACCTTCTTCCACCGAGCTGTTCTTGCTTTCAACAGTCTTCCACTGCTGCCTCACGCTTCTGGGCACAGCCAGCATTGTGTCCTGAGGACGCTGCCTTCTCTCGCGCTAGACGCTGCTTTCTCGGCAAAAGGCAGTTTCTCGCTTCTGACAGCTCTGCTTGGGAAATACAGTAGAGAGAGCCAGCAGAGCTTCTGCTGGTGCTGCAAAAGCAGGGCTAACTCCCACTCAGCTCCAAAGTGATCCTGTGCTGGAAAAAGCAGGATTCTTGCTGCACAAGCACCTTGGCTTGCTGGAAGCAGAAGCAAGCACCAGTGTTTCTCTGCAGAGTGCGCAAACAGAGCACTAGCACGTACACGGCGAAAGAAGCTACCTGACGCTTCCTGCTCTCTCTACAGCTCTCGCTTGCAGACAGGGCATGTTTGGCGTGGATCTAGCCCCGGGAGCTGTGCACTGTGCTGGGGAAGTGCTACAAGTCTGCCTGAAGCTCCTCCTGCAGCCTGCAGCCCTGACGGCTTCTGCCTGAAATTCTCCACCACCACCTTCTTCCACCGAGCTGTTCTTGCTTTCAACAGTCTTCCACTGCTGCCTCACGCTTGTGGGCACAGCCAGCATTGTGTCCTGAGGACGCTGCCTTCTCTCGCGCTAGACGCTGCTTTCTCGGCAAAAGGCAGTTTCTCGCTTCTGACAGCACTGCTATGGAAAAGCAGTAGAGAGAGCCAGCAGAGCTTCTGCTGGTGCTACAAAAGCAGGGCTAACTCCCACTCAGCTCCAAAGTGATCCTGTGCTGGAAAAAGCAGGATTCTTGCTGCACAAGCACCTTGGCTTGCTGGAAGCAGAAGCAAGCACCAGTGTTTCTCTGCAGAGTGCGCAAACAGAGCACTAGCACGTACACGGCGAAAAGAAGCAACCTGACGCTTCCTGCTCTCTCTACAGCTCTCGCTTGCAGGACAGGGCATGTTGCGATCTAGCCCCGGGAGCTGTGCACTGTGCTGGGGAAGTGCTACAAGTCTGCCTGAAGCTCCTCCTGCAGCCTGCAGCCCTGACGGCTTCTGCCTGAAATTCTCCACCACCACCTTCTTCCACCGAGCTGTTCTTGCTTTCAACAGTCTTCCACTGCTGCCTCACGCTTGTGGGCACAGCCAGCATTGTGTCCTGAGGACGCTGCCTTCTCTCGCGCTAGACGCTGCTTTCTCGGCAAAAGGCAGTTTCTCGCTTCTGACAGCTCTGCTTGGGAAATACAGTAGAGAGAGCCAGCAGAGCTTCTGCTGGTGCTGCAAAAGCAGGGCTAACTCCCACTCAGCTCCAAAGTGATCCTGTGCTGGAAAAAGCAGGATTCTTGCTGCACAAGCACCTTGGCTTGCTGGAAGCAGAAGCAAGCACCAGTGTTTCTCTGCAGAGTGCGCAAACAGAGCACTAGCACGTACACGGCGAAAGAAGCAACCTGACGCTTCCTGCTCTCTCTACAGCTCTCGCTTGCAGACAGGGCATGTTTGGCATGGATCTAGCCCCGGGAGCTGTGCACTGTGCTGGGGAAGTGCTACAAGTCTGCCTGAAGCTCCTCCTGCAGCCTGCAGCCTTGACGGCTTCTGCCTGAAATTCTCCACCACCACCTTCTTCCACCGAGCTGTTCTTGCTTTCAACAGTCTTCCACTGCTGCCTCACGCTTCTGGGCACAGCCAGCATTGTGTCCTGAGGACGCTGCCTTCTCTCGCGCTAGACGCTGCTTTCTCGGCAAAAGGCAGTTTCTCGCTTCTGACAGCTCTGCTTGGGAAATACAGTAGAGAGAGCCAGCAGAGCTTCTGCTGGTGCTGCAAAAGCAGGGCTAACTCCCACTCAGCTCCAAAGTGATCCTGTGCTGGAAAAAGCAGGATTCTTGCTGCACTAGCACCTTGGCTTGCTGGAAGCAGAAGCAAGCACCAGTGTTTCTCTGCAGAGTGCCGAAACAGAGCACTAGCACGTACACGGCGAAAGAAGCTACCTGACGCTTCCTGCTCTCTCTACAGCTCTCGCTTGCAGACAGGGCATGTTTGGCGTGGATCTAGCCCCGGGAGCTGTGCACTGTGCTGGGGAAGTGCTACAAGTCTGCCTGAAGCTCCTCCTGCAGCCTGCAGCCCTGACGGTTTCTGCCTGAAATTCTCCACCACCACCTTCTTCCACCGAGCTGTTCTTGCTTTCAACAGTCTTCCACTGCTGCCTCACGCTTGTGGGCACAGCCAGCATTGTGTCCTGAGGACGCTGCCTTCTCTCGCGCTAGACGCTGCTTTCTCGGCAAAAGGCAGTTTCTCGCTTCTGACAGCTCTGCTATGGAAAAGCAGTAGAGAGAGCCAGCAGAGCTTCTGCTGGTGCTGCAAAAGCAGGGCTAACTCCCACTCAGCTCCAAAGTGATCCTGTGCTGGAAAAAGCAGGATTCTTGCTGCACAAGCACCTTGGCTTGCTGGAAGCAGAAGCAAGCACCAGTGTTTCTCTGCAGAGTGCGCAAACAGAGCACTAGCACGTACACGGCAAAAAGAAGCTACCTGACGCTTCCTGCTCTCTCTACAGCTCTCGCTTGCAGACAGCAAGCGATCTAGCCCCGGGAGCTGTGCACTGTGCTGGGGAAGTGCTACAAGTCTGCCTGAAGCTCCTCCTGCAGCCTGCAGCCCTGACGGCTTCTGCCTGAAATTCTCCACCACCACCTTCTTCCACCGAGCTGTTCTTGCTTTCAACAGTCTTCCACTGCTGCCTCACGCTTGTGGGCACAGCCAGCATTGTGTCCTGAGGACGCTGCCTTCTCTCGCGCTAGACGCTGCTTTCTCGGCAAAAGGCAGTTTCTCGTTTCTGACAGCACTGCTATGGAAAAGCAGTACAGAGAGCAAGCAGAGCTTCTGCTGGTGCTGCAAAAGCAGGGCTAACTCCCACTCAGCTCCAAAGTGATCCTGTGCTGGAAAAAGCAGGATTCTTGCTGCACAAGCACCTTGGCTTGCTGGAAGCAGAAGCAAGCACCAGTGTTTCTCTGCAGAGTGCGCAAACAGAGCACTAGCACGTACACGGCGAAAGAAGCTACCTGACGCTTCCTGCTCTCTCTACAGCTCTCGCTTGCAGACAGGGCATGTTTGGCGTGGATCTAGCCCCGGGAGCTGTGCACTGTGCTGGGGAAGTGCTACAAGTCTGCCTGAAGCTCCTCCTGCAGCCTGCAGCCCTGACGGCTTCTGCCTGAAATTCTCCACCACCACCTTCTTCCACCGAGCTGTTCTTGCTTTCAACAGTCTTCCACTGCTGCCTCACGCTTCTGGGGCACAGCCAGCATTGTGTCCTGAGGACGCTGCCTTCTCTTGCGCTAAACGCTGCTTTCTCGGCAAAAGGCAGTTTCTCGCTTTTGACAGCTCTGCTATGGAAAAGCAGTAGAGAGAGCCAGCAGAGCTTCTGCTGGTGCTGCAAAAGCAGGGCTAACTCCCACTCAGCTCCAAAGTGATCCTGTGCTGGAAAAAGCAGGATTCTTGCTGCACAAGCACCTTGGCTTGCTGGAAGCAGAAGCAAGCACCAGTGTTTCTCTGCAGAGTGCACAAAGCACTAGCACGTACACGGCGAAAGAAGCAACCTGACACTTTCTGCTCTCAGTACAGCTCTCGCTTGCAGACAGGGCATGTTTGGCGTGGATGTAGCCCCGGGAGCTGTGCACTGTGCTGGGGAAGTGCTACAAGTCTGCCTGAAGCTCCTCCTGCAGCCTGCAGCCCTGACGGCTTCTGCCTGAAATTCTCCACCACCACCTGCTCTCCCCGATCTGTTCTTGCTTTCAACAGTCTTCCACTGCTGCCTCACGCTTGTGGGCACAGCCAGCATTGTGTCCTGAGGACGCTGCCTTCTCTCGCGCTAGACGCTGCTTTCTCGGCAAAAGGCAGTTTCTCGCTTCTGACAGCTCTGCTATGGAAAAGCAGTAGAGAGAGCCAGCAGAGCTTCTGCTGGTGTTGCAAAAGCAGGGCTAACTCCCACTCAGCTCCAAAGTGATCCTGTGCTGGAAAAAGCAGGATTCTTGCTGCACAAGCACCTTGGTTTGCTGGAAGCAGAAGCAAGCACCAGTGCTTCTCTGCAGAGTGCCAAAACAGAGCAGGACTCTTCCCGCACAGACGTCTTGTCTTGGTGGGAACAGAAGAAAGCATGAAGACTCCTCTGCACACAGAAACCACAAAGCACCAGCACGCACATGGCGAGGGGAGACTTCCTGGCAACTCCTACGCTCACTACAGTCCTGGGATGGAGGCAGGACACATTTGGCAGGGAACTAGGCACGGGGGCTCTACTTAGCGATGGGGGAGTACCTCCGAGTCTGCCTGCAGTTTTTCCTGCAGCTTGCAGCTCTCCCGCCTTCTGCCTGAAGCTGCCAGCAACCACCGTCTTAGAGCGGGCTTGTCTTGCCTTCCACAGTCTTCCTAGGCTCCCTGACGCTTTTGACACACCCTTCAGAACACTAGTGTAAATTTTGCAGGCAGAATCCCCAGGAACGGTGGCCATTTTTTCCAGGGAAACCAAAGTCTCCACCATAGGTGCCTGATGTCAGTTTGTAGGAGGCCTTTGGCACTCCGAGAGCAGCCAGGCTTCCAACAGGTGGCAGTTTGCTCCTTGGAGAAATCCTCATCCGTTCGGAATTTTAGTGGGATTTTATCAGGCAGAAGCCCAGTGGCAGGCAGACAGCATTAGACACGAAGGGTGGCCCATTTCCATGGGAAACCAAAGTCTCCACCACAGGTGCCTGATGTCAGTTTGTAGGAGGCCTTTGGCACTCCAAGGGCAGCCAGGCTTCCAACAGGTGCCAGATTGTACCTTGGAGAAATCCTCATCCGTTCGGAATTTTAGTGGGATTTTAGCAGGCAGAAGCTCAGTGGCAGGCGTAGGGCATTAGACACAAACCGTTGCCCTTTTCCCTGGGAAACCAAAGTCTCCACCACAGGTGCCTGATTTCAGTTTGTAGGAGGCCTTTGGCACTCCAAGGGCAGCCAGGCTTCCAACTGGTGCCAG
The DNA here is from genome assembly GCA_017589585.1 of Phylloscopus whistleri. Taxonomy (NCBI): domain Eukaryota; kingdom Metazoa; phylum Chordata; class Aves; order Passeriformes; family Phylloscopidae; genus Phylloscopus; species Phylloscopus whistleri. The sequence goes on along the minus strand of JADMLD010001555.1, from coordinate 4,281,757 downwards.
CTTGCATCTGGCAGAAATCCTCATTTGTGTGGACTTTTTGTGGAATTTTATCAGGCAGAAGCCCAGTGGCAGGCAGACAGAATTAGACAGGAAGTGTGGCTCTTTTCTGTGGGAAAACAAAGTCACCTCCCCAGATGCCTGATGTCAGTTTGTAGGAGGCCTTTGGCACTCCAAGGGCAGCCAGGCTTCCAACTGGTGGCAGCTTGCATCTGGCAGAAATGCTAATTTGTGTGGATTTTTCGTGGAATTTTAGCAACCAGAAGCCCAGTGACAGGCATAGGGCATTATATACGAATGGTGGCCATTTACCATGGGAAACCAAAATCTCCACCACAGGTGCCTGATGTCAGTTTGTAGGAGGCCTTTGGCACTCCAAGGGCAGCCAGGCTTCCAACTAGTGGCAGCTTGCATCTGGCAGAAGTCCCCATCTGTGTGGAATTTTTGTGGAATTGTAGCAGGCAGAAGCCCGGTGGCAGGCATAGGGCATTAGATACGAATGGTGGCTCTTTTCTGTGGGAAAGCAAAGTCACCTCCCCAGATGCCTGATGTCAGTTTGTAGGAGGCCTTTGGCACTCCAAGGGCAGCCAGGCTTCCAACTGGTGCCAGCTTGCATCTGGCAGAAATCCTCATTTGTGTGGAATTTTTGTGGAATTTTTTCAGGCAGAAGCCCAGTGGCAGGCAGACAGCATTAGACACGAAGTGTGGCTCTTTTCTGTGGGAAAACAAAGTCACCTCCCCAGATGCCTGATGTCAGTTTGTAGGAGGCCTTTGGCACACCAAGGGCAGCCAGGCTTCCAACTGGTGGCAGCTTGCATCTGGCAGAAATCCTCATTTGTGTGGAATTTTAGAGAGATTTTAGCAGGCAGAAGCCCAGTGGCAGGCATAGGGCATTAGACACGAAGGGTGGCTCTTTTCAATGGGAAAGCTAAGTGTCCACCACAGGTGCCTGATGTCAGTTTGCAGGAGGCCTTTGGCACACAAAGGGCAGCCAGGCTTCCAACTAGTGGCAGCTTGCATCTGGCAGAAATCCTCAACCCTTTGGAATTTTTGCAGGAAGAAGCCTGGTGGCAGGCAGACAGCATTTGACACGAACAGCGGCCCTTTTCCATGGGAAACCAAAGTCACCACCACAGGTGCCTGATGTCAGTTTGTAGGAGGCCTTTGGCACTCCAAGGGCAGCCAGGCTTCCAACTGGTGCCAGCTTGCATCTGGCAGAAATCCTCATTTGTGTGGACTTTTTGTGGAATTTTATCAGGCAGAAGCCCAGTGGCAGGCAGACAGAATTAGACAGGAATTGTGGCTCTTTTCTGTGGGAAAACAAAGTCACCTCCCCAGATGCCTGATGTCAGTTTGTAGGAGGCCTTTGGCACTCCAAGGGCAGCCAGGCTTCCAACTGGTGGCAGCTTGCATCTGGCAGAAATGCTAATTTGTGTGGAATTTTAGAGGGATTTTAGCAGGCAGAAGCCCAGTGGCAGGCATAGGGCATTAGACAGGAACAGTGGTCCTTTTCCATAAGAAACCAAAGTCTCCACCACAGGTGCCTGATGTCAGTTTGTAGGAGGCCTTTGGCACTCCAAGGGCAGCCAGGCTTCCAAATGGTGCCAGCTTGCATCTGGCAGAAATGCTCATTTGTGCGGAATTTTAGAAGGATTTTAGTAGGCAGAAGCCCAGTGGCAGGCATAGGGCATTAGACACGAAGGATGGCCTTTTTCTGTTGGAAACCAAAGTCTCCACCGCAGGTGCCTGATTTCAGTTTGTAGGAGGCCTTTGGCACTCCAAGGGCAGCCAGGCTTCCAACTGGTGGCAGCTTGCATCTGGCAGAAATCCTCATTTGTGTGGAATTTTATAGGGATTTTAGCAGGCAGAAGCCCAGTGGCAGGCAGACAGCATTAGAAACGAACAGTGGCCCTTTTTAATAAGAAACCAAAGTCTCCACCGCAGGTGCCTGATGTCAGTTTGTAGGAGGCCTTTGGCACTCCAAGGGCAGCCAGGCTTCCAACTAGTGGCAGCTTGCATCTGGCAGAAATGTTCATTTGTCTGGAATTTTAGAGGGATTTTAGCAGGCAGAAGACCAGTGGCAGGCATAGGGCATTAGACAAGAAGGGTGGCTCTTTTCTGTGGGAAAGCAAAGTGTACACCACAGGTGCCTGATGTCAGTTTGTAGGAGGCCTTTGGCACTCCAAGGGCAGCCAGGCTTCCAACTGGTGGCAGCTTGCATCTGGCAGAAATCCTCATTTGTGTGGAATTTTAGTGGAATTTTAGCTGGCAGAAGCCCAGGGGCAGGCATAGAGCATTATATACGAAGGGTGGCCCTTTTCCCAGGTAAACCAAAGTCTCCACCACAGGTGCCTGATGTCAGTTTGTAGGAGGCCTTTGGCACTCCAAGGGCAGCCAGGCTTCCAACTAGTAGCAGCTTGCATCTGGCAGAAATCCTCATTTGTGTGGAATTTTTGTGGAATTTTAGCAACCAGAAGCCCAGTGGCAGGCATAGGGCATTAGACAGGAACAGTGGCCCTTTTCAATAAGAAACCAAAGTCTCCACCAGAGGTGCCTGATGTCAGTTTGTAGGAGGCCTTTGGCACTCCAAGGGCAGCCAGGCTTCCAACTGGTGGCAGCTTGCATCTGGCAGAAATGCTAATTTGTGTGGAATTTTAGAGGGATTTTACCAGGCAGAAGCCCAGTGGCAGGCATAGGGCATTAGATACGAAGGGTGGCCCTGTTCCCTGGGAAACCAAAGTCTCCACCACAGGTGCATGACGGCTTCTGCCTCAAGCTCCCCGCCACCAGCTGCACCCACCGAGCTGTTCTTGCTTTCAACAGTCTTCCACGGCTGCCTCTCACTTCTGGGCACAGCCAGCATTGTGTCCTGAGGACGCTGCCTTCTCTCGCGCTAGACGCTGCTTTCTCGGCAAAAGGCAGTTTCTCGCTTCTGACAGCTCTGCTATGGAAAAGCAGTAGAGAGAGCCAGCAGAGCTTCTGCTGGTGCTGCAAAAGCAGGGCTAACTCCCACTCAGCTCCAAAGTGATCCTGTGCTGGAAAAAGCAGGATTCTTGCTGCACAAGCACCTTGGTTTGCTGGAAAAAGAAGCAAGCACCAGTGTTTCTCTGCAGAGCGCCAAAACAGAGCAGCAGCACGTATACAGCGAAAAGAAGCAACCTGACACTTGCTGCTCTCAGGACAGCTCTCGCTTGCAGACAGGGCATGTTTGGCGTGGATCTAGCCCCGGGAGCTGTGCACTGTGCTGGGGAAGTGCTACAAGTCTGCCTGAAGCTCCTCCTGCAGCCTGCAGCCCTGACGGCTTCTGCCTGAAATTCTCCACCACCACCTTCTTCCACCGAGCTGTTCTTGCTTTCAACAGTCTTCCACTGCTGCCTCACGCTTCTGGGCACAGCCAGCATTGTGTCCTGAGGACGCTGCCTTCTCTCGCGCTAGACGCTGCTTTCTCGGCAAAAGGCAGTTTCTCGCTTCTGACAGCTCTGCTATGGAAAAGCAGTAGAGAGAGCCAGCAGAGCTTCTGCTGGTGCTGCAAAAGCAGGGCTAACTCCCACTCAGCTCCAAAGTGATCCTGTGCTGGAAAAAGCTGGATTCTTGCTGCACAAGCACCTTGGCTTGCTGGAAGCAGAAGCAAGCACCAGTGTTTCTCTGCAGAGTGCGCAAACAGAGCACTAGCACGTACATGGCAAAAAGAAGCTACCTGACGCGTCCTGCTCTCTCTACAGCTCTCGCTTGCAGACAGGGCATGTTTGGCGTGGATCTAGCCCCGGGAGCTGTGCACTGTGCTGGGGAAGTGCTACAAGTCTGCCTGAAGCTGCCTCTGCAGCCTGCAGCCCTGACGGCTTCTGCCCGATGTTCCCCGCCACCACCTGCTCTCCCCGAGCTGTTCTTGCTTTCAACAGTCTTCCACTGCTGCCTCACGCTTCTGGGCACAGCCCGCATTGTGTCCTGAGGACGCTGCCTTCTCTCGCGCTAGACGCTGCTTTCTCGGCAAAAGGCAGCTTCCCGTTCCTGACAGCTCTGCTATGGAAAAGGAGAAGAGAGCCAGCAAAGCTTCTGCTAGTGCTGTTGCTAGCAGGGCTAACTCCAACTCAGTTCCAAAGTGATCCTGTGCTGGAAAAAGCAGGATTCTTGCTGCACAAGCACCTTGGCTTGCTGGAAACAGAAAGCAAACACGAGTGCTTCTCAGCAGTGTGCCAAAACAGAGCTGAGTGGTAAAGTGGAGGCAAAACTGGTGAGGCCTCCCTGGTGGCAATCTTTTAGTTTCTAATCAATAGCCAGGTCTTGGTGGGAAAAGGAGCCATGGTGAGAACTAAACCATGAAAGGAGAGTGTCTGGTGTGAATGAGCTTTGTCCACCATGGGGGAACTGCTGGGGAAGGGATGTGCAAGGTCCTCTGAGGCAGGGGGGGAGAAGCGGGGAACTAAAGACTGACCCTGCGGATGGGGACATGGAAAATATCCCCTGCTGGGCAGAGTCCCAGACAGACTCCAGTGCTCTCAGGGTGACTGACCACTGTCCTTAATGCCATACTCAGCTTTTCAGGGCAGTGTTACCAAATGTCACCTGAGATTTTTCCAGTCTGGAGGGATCACTTAAAAAGATAACGGAGAAAGCAATAAAGCCTATCAAGCCCACATAAAATACTTAGTTGTTGAGCTTTTAAAACCACTCATGAGCTGTTTAATATAATTGCAATACATTTGGAAACAAAACCTGCTCCACAGCTCAAACCTCCACCAGCCACTCCCTCAGTGGAGCACGGGTTTCACCAGCACTGGCATCCCACTGGTGATCTCCCTCCCTGAGCAGCCCTGCCAGTGTGTGCGTGGGTTTGGATTGTTTTTGGGGACACACAAAGGAGCCCTTGGGGAATGTGCATCATCCTTATAAAAATTCTGATCTACTAAGCTCCAGAGCTGCCAGATTTGAGCTGTTTTTCTTGGCACCTGCTGTGCAAGAGCTACTGACTTTTTGCTGTATGACTGTGTGGTAAGGGGATGCAACTCCCTTGTGACATCGAGCCCATCCTGGGGGTCTGTGATTGGGAAGGGGATTGTCCACAAGGTCTGAATTCATTCAGTTCTGGGTAAGTAGAGGATCTGAGCATCTCTACTCCCACTCTGGAGAGCCTCAGACAGCTGAGGGACCCCAGGTATCCTGTGCCAGCCACTCTGGAGCATCCCACCCTCCTGTTCCCATCACAAAGCATCCTGTGTCACCAAGCCCCAGGCCTGCTCCACAGCACCCCGGACATCCGAGGCTCCAAATTGCCCTGGCCCCACTCTGGGGCACCCCAAAACACCCCCAGCACTCTGCACCTTGGACCCGCTTCAGGACGCCCCAGACCCTCTGGGACCCCCTGCCCATCTGGTGCAGAGCTCTCCTCCGCCCAGCGCACGGCTTCAGACCCGGTGTCTGGCTCGAACCCCGCACCCCGGCTGCTCCGGAGCCCCTCAACATCCTCGCCTCCTGGCTGCGGGGGGACCGGCAGCGGAGCCCCCCGGGACTCCTGCATCCCGGCTCGGGGGGACCGGCAGCGGAGCCCCCCGGCACTCCTGCATCCCGGCTCGGGGGGTCGCACCCACCCGCACACCAGCCCCGCTCGCTCCCGGCCCCCCCGCCCCTCGCCCGCCGCGGCGCCCCCGGTACCGCGGGCTCCGTTACGAAACGCATCCGGGGCGGGGCGGGCGGCGGCGGCCAATGGCAGCCCGGGCAGCCCCGCCACCGGCGCCTGCCCGGGGTCCCTCCGGCGGCACGGGGCGGGCCGGGCCGGCCGCCGCAGCCTCCGCCGGGCCGGGAGCGGCGCGGGGCGGAGCGGAGCGGGGCAAGGCGTGGGGGCGCGGCGGCGGCCGGGGCGTGCGGGCACCGCCGGCTGTAGGGACAGCTCCCCCGACCGCCGCCATGAGCGGCCCCTCCAGCCCGAGCTCCCCACCGCCTGGGGAGAGCCTTTCCGGGCAGCCCCTCGGGGCGGACCTGCTGCGCTGCCCCTGCTGCCGCCTGCTGCTCTGGGATCCGGTGACCGCGTCCTGCGGTCACTCCTTCTGTAAGCCGTGCCTCGGTGGGGCCGGGCCGTCCCGCTGCCCGCTGTGCCAGGAGCGGCTGGAGCTGCTGGACATCGGGGCGGCCAGGTGCAGCGTGGTGCTGTGCGGGATCCTGGAGCGATGCGTGCCGCGGGAGCGGCGGCTGGCCGGGCTGGCGGAGCGCGTCCGGGACCGCCTCGCCCGCGGGGACGCGCGGGAGGCGCTGAGGATGGCGCAGAGAGGGGTCGAGCTGGGTAAGGACCACCGAGCTCGGGGGCTGGGAGTGCGGATGGTGGGGTGCGAGGGGCCAGCACAGCAGCCCGAGAGACGGGGATGCACGGGCTGGGCTGCTGCGGCGGGTGAGCACCGCTGTGGATAACAATGTAGGTCACTGTGTCCCTGCAGCTCAGTGCGCTCCCAGCCTGCACGGTCCAGAGCTGGGAGACGTGGGAAGCTGGAAGTGTTGCAAGGCGGGGATGGTGGGGATGGGAAGGGGGAACGCAGCTGCTGGGCATTTCCTCCATGTCCACGGCTGTCCCGAGGTGCTGGGAGCGGCGGGCTGCCCGGCAAACCGCGCTGCTCATCCCCTGCCAGGGCCGCGGCCGGGGCGCGCCGCCCGTGTCCCATCGGCCATATGCTGCTGAGGAGAGCAGCAGATCCTCACTGACATCGTGCAGCCCGTGCAGAGGAAGAGCTCTGCCCAGGAGGTGGCCATTATGTAAAGTGGCTGGGACTTGGCCAGTCGGGGATGGGCACGTCCTCTCCCCCAGAGCCTGGCGAGGACACAGCCTTGGCGGAGCTCCTGTGCCAGCCCCACCGTGCAGGTCAGCGCCCTGCTCGGCCCCTTCTGCAGCCGGCTCTGGCCAGACATTTGCCTGCAAGGCCAGGATCGGGCCCGGGGGGTTGGGGTTTGATCTGCTTTAACGTGTGGCTGTAAGTGGATTTCTTGGAAAGTAATACTTAAATAAAAGGGGTTATACAATTTGTCTGGAGCAGGGGGTTGGGGCGACGGAGGCAGAATTTTCTTTTTTCCGCGGCGTTTCTATGACAGCACTGAGCTCTCCTCCCGCAGCGCAGGCTCTTATTCATCACCCGCTGCTAGACAAGTGCCAGAGGTTCAGGGTAAGCCTGGAAACGAAGGGCTGAGCGGACCGGTCGATCCTGGTGTTGGCAGCAGAAAACAAGTCCTTTTATGCAACCTCCGGAGGCATCCGTCTCTCCCGGCACACCCTCCTGCAGAGTAAAGGCACATACACACTTCTCTAGTACTCATTTGCCAGGCTTTTGCCTGATTGAGGTGTACAGTTACACATTTCTTTAAAAATCCTTTGTTAGCCTGAAGAGGAAACATTGCAAACTCCGTCCTTGCTCTTTCCCTGCACGTTCTGTTCCCCGAAAGACAGGAAAGTCTGGCTGAGGGCAACAAGGAAATTGCAGTCACAGCCTCGGCTCCAGTGAACCTGTGCTTGCTGGGGCTGCCAGGCTCAACCACGTGGGTGGTGCTTTCAGGATATGTTTTCCAACTCCTGCAGCCGGCTTTCCACTGCACAATTTTTTACGAGCTGCCTTTCCCTTTGAAACAGAACCACTGATAAACGTTTGACCCATGGGGAGTGCTTTATTTGTGGTTCAGTGCAGTGTGAGAGGCCAGTTGGCAGTGCCCTTGCCTCAGCCGAGCCCGTAGAACAGCTCGCTTTGCTTGGGTGGAAATAAGCTGTCAACTTTTTATCTTCATTCTTTCTGAGTCAACAACAGAAAAAGGCACTGTAATGTGTAGCACAGGAGGCCCTCTGACATGCCTGGAGCGTGGAGGCTGGCGAGTCTCTGAGGCTGCCAGCTGACTGATGGCCCTGGTGTGTAGTGATATCATAGATCAAAAATAGCTGCAGCAGCAGAGAAATGCAGAATTCATTGCCCTGTTTTACACATCTGGGGTGGTTTGTTTGTTTTGGGTTTTTTTGGCCAAATCAGTCACATTATTGCTGGGCTGTGCAAATGTTTGAATGGGTTTGCTCACGTGGAAAATAAGCCTCTGGACTTTGTACCTGTTTGTTCATCCCTACTTGCTGTTAGGGGCTGGGATGTTTTATATCTGGATGGGTGCTAGTGGGATGGAGTACTGAGCAGCAAGGTCTCATGTTTCCTGACTTGAGCCCTATTATGGGCTAATACTGTAAAGGAAAACAAACTCCCAGGGACCAGGTGTTGCTGCACTGCACAGCCCAGTGTGGCCAGTGAAGCTTTGGGTGCAGGAGTGGCTGTGCCTGGCTCTGCTGCTCTCTGGGTTAGGGTGACACCAGGCAGGGAGCAAAGTCTCGCTGTGCTCTGTGCTAGGCACATAGCTATGGCAGAATTTCCTCCTCTGTGGGTGCCTGGGCAGGGTGACAGCAGAGGCAGGCAGGGAAATGGGCAGATGCTTCCTGCATGGAGCTGCCAGTCATGACCTGCAGTCTGCTGGCAGAGCTGCACCAGCACCATGTTTGAACCGGGCCAGGAGGAAATGCTGCCGGGTTTGGAAGTGCAGGAGAGACATCATCAACTGTGATGTTTCCAGATGATTGCTGATCAGCTGCCAGCCAGGCCCACGGACCTAGCTTGTCCAGCAAGGTGATGTTGCCCACACCACATTTGCCACAGTAAATGCAGCAGCAGTGCCTGCAGATGGTGCCTGATTTGGGATACAAGGCTGGCCTCAGTGCCAGCATCCTGCAGGGCCACCACGTGTCACCTGTACTGGACCTACCATCATCCCACAGGGAGCTGGGAGCCAGTGGGGGGACCTGCATGACACTGGAGGCCTCCCCAAATGGACCAGAGAGCAAAAAGTCCCCAAGCCCAACCTTCAGCAGCTTTGAGCTGATGCTCAGAGCTGGGGAAATGCAGGGCTGGATGGCAGATCTGTTACCTGAGCTGGAACACCAGCACTGCACTGGATGTAGGTCACCTCCATGAGCTGTGATATAACAAGGTGGGTCTGGGCATCTCTGCATTTCAAACCCACAAACATTACCACACCTGGTTACTCCATGAGTGTGGGCTCTTAGGGTGCTGCTTCCTCGCTCTACCTGACATCTCCCAACCCAATTCTGCCACTGGCAGTGCTGATAGGAAGGAAAGTCTCTATGTGGTTTTCCGAGGCGGGACAGAAGAGGATCTCACTGCCAGTTTTTTAGGAAAAAGCAGGAGCATGTAATGCTTGGTGTCATGACTAGCAATATCTGTGGGACCTGCGCCTCCCCAGCACCCTAACATCCCATTAGGTGACAAGGAACTGGATCCTCAGTTCTCTTCCTCAGTTTTGGGAAATCTCAGCCTTTTCTCATACTTGGAAACCCCAGCTCAGGTGGTACAGGCAGATTCTTACATCCCCCTTGGCTTCTTACCTGCCCCAGGAGAGCAGTGACAGCCAGTTGGGTCTGGAAATTCAGGTATTGGGCACTGCAGTCCTGTTTGGTAAGGTGTTATTGTGAGTCTGCTGGGTGAGTCACGTCACAGAGCCTGCTGTGGCCACAGCCCTGTAGGGACTACATGTATGGTAGAGCTTTTTTGCTGCATCTCAAAAAGATGGATGAAAGCCCAGATCCCGGCATGGCTAAAGCTCTGAGGCAGTGGTGGGGCTGAGGGTGTTTAGGGAAGATGGGGGAAAAAAACCAAAGGGAAGTGCCTCAAATTAAAACCAGGTGTTTAGGGGAAGTAACTTCCTTGCAGAGGCTTACAAAGCCAGTGTCCTCTGTTGAAGAGCAGTGCAGGACCAGGCTGTGCTCAGCGTGAGGCAGTGGCACAGGGATTGTCCCACTGTGGTGGCCTCTACCCAGGCTCATCCAGCCCCACTGCCTCTCCAGGGCTCATCTGACGAGTCACCACATTTCTCTCTGCAGCCCTGGACTGCAGCTCCCTGCGGCTGTGCCGGGCAGAGGCCTTGGTGGCACTGGGGCAGTATCCACAGGCACTGGAGGACCTGGATGCCATCTGCAGGGCTGAGCCTGGAGAGTACCAGGTGAGTTGAGGCCACATGGACTGGAGCCAAATCTTACTGCACAGGAGCAGTTCTTCCTCTCCTCAATGCTCCACTGGATGCATCGTGTTCAGAAATGCACTTGACAGGCCCATTGGGTCGCTAATCAAGGTGGTAGGTGCTGTGTTGCTCTCACAGGAGAGGTCTGGCACCATGTCCACCCTTCACTCCTTCTGCAACTCTCCCTAGGCTTGGATTTTGCAACTGCTGCACTTTGGGGAGTCCTGGTTTTTTAGATAGATCTAATCAGGAGTGCAGTGACATGTTGGGATGCTTTGGCTTGGGATGGGGGCCAGGCAGGAGGCAAAGGGACATTCCCTTGGGGCTGGCACAGGAGCTGAAGGGGAACATGCTCAGCTGATCACTGTCTCATAATCACATGTTTTTTCTGCTCTGCAGGCCTTCTTCAGAAAAGGGAAGGTGCTCCTGGAGATGGGGCAGAGAGCCGAAGCCCTGGTGGCATGGGAACACTGCCTGACGCTCAGTCCCCATTTTCAGCCAGCTCGGAGAGAGATGGAGAAGGTGTGTGGGCTCTGCCATGTTGCTGTGCTCTCACATCACACAGGGACATGTCCTTGTCCTCTGAAGGACTCAACAGAGTGCTCAGCCAGCACAGACACCTCCTGCAGAGGGTGCTTGGGGGAAAAAGAGGGAGCCTGGCAGCCCTCCCACGTCCTTACTTTTTCCTCCTAGCATCCCCTAACCCTTGCTTTGTCCTTGCAGATCCTCATGGAAGCCGATGCTCTTCAGCCATGCACGGCTGCACACCTGGGTGATGCTCCCCTGAGCTCAGCTGGTTCCCAGGTTGATGGAGGGAGCCCAGCACTCCCATCTTCCACACAAGCTCAGGTAAGAGTCTGCAGTATCTGTGTCTGCAAGGAGACTTAATGTCCCTCTGGGACATCCCAGTTGCCCAGTGATGGGAAAGGAGGTGTGACAAGGGGAGGTTGTGCAGGACGTGTAGCCATGCTTACCTGGTTGTGTGCTGGGATGAGAATATGCAGGTAGGGGAGGGTGGTAGAGCAGGTACCATCAGGGCTGATGCTGTGGGGACTCAGGAAACAGAGGAGACTTTCTCTCTCTGTTCATCTCAGTACATTCAGGGAGGAAAAAAAAAGAAAAAAGAAGTTGATTTTTTTTTCATCTAAAAACCACATTTGAGGATAGTTCAGACCATTAGCAGCTGTTAAGGGAAGCTTGTATTTTCCTCTTTGCCTTCTATAAACAAACCTAAAAGGTTTGGAGAGAAGAGGGAATTCAGAAAATGGCCTCAGATACACCCAGCTAGCAGTTGGTAGGTGTGGACAGAGTGAATCTGTGTTTTAACCATGTGATGGGCAGCAATGTCTGAAGGCCACTCCTGCTGTCCTGCAGGTGCAAAGGTGTTAATGTGCAGCAACACACTGGGAAACCTCCCGGTGCCATCGGGCTGGGTGGGACAGATGGGGCTGTGCATTCAGAGGGAGAAGAGGGTTTGGGCTCAATTTCATCATGCTGTGCCTAGGATGAGGAGGGAGAGCTGTCAGATGGCCGAGGGGATGTTGGGTCTGAGCACAGCCAAGACACAGCCACCCCTTCCCGAGGACTTGAGACTCCGGCAGAGAGTTGGGGCCGGTGGTTGCTGGGTGAGTGTCATCAAAGGTACCACAGCGTTGTGTCATGCAAAATACTTGTTTGGAATCCATTTTGGCACTGAAAACCTGGTGTTTGCACTGTTCAGCTCAACAAACAAATATCCCAGGGGCACATGATGGGGCAGCTCTGGCCAGGACTTCTGCTGCTTCTCATGCACGTGAGGAGGATCCACCTGATCTTCCTGTGTGAGCAGGTGAACGTTCAGCTCCAGCTTGGTGACAAGTTCTTGCTGAAGCCAGTCATCACTTGTTCCCCATGTGGAGTCAGGGAGAGGCTTTCTTTGGTTCCCATGGGTTTAGATGGGTTTTGGTTTAGATTAAATTTCCATGTGGACGACAGGACATGCCATGAGCTGGGTAAGCAGCACCTCCATCAGCATTAACTTCCATCAGTGCCACATGCCTTGGTTTGCACAAAGCACTGATGGCTTGTGGCAGGTCTCCAGAGACTTCCATCCTGGAGCTTTTTGGGCCACTTTGCTGCCCAGTGCCTCAGTTTCCCTGCCTGCAAAAGGAGGAGGTACCACCTTCCTTTAGCAACTACCATGAGACCCACTGACACACCAGCCATGGATGAACACAGTTGGGTTAATAGAATGGTTTATGTTGCATTTCCTAGTGGTTTTGTTTTTCTTTGACACTTTGAAAGCACTTTGAGGGGCAGTTGTGTCTCAAAACGAGGTCAGAAAGCAAAGATTATTTTTCTATATTGAAATGGGTGGTTGTCTTCTCTTTTGCCACTAGATAACGAAGAGGAAACAGCAGCAGTAAAGTATACCCAGCCATGCCTCAGGGAGTCACTGAGCATATCTGACTTGGAGTGCTCCCTCTGCATACGGTGAGTTCTGCAACAGGAGAGCTTTTAGGATGAAGAATTAGCACCTGCTAGGTTTTATTTACTGGTGTGCATCGTTCTTCACATCTTTATACAAGCTCAGTCCTGAGAACTGCTGAGATGTAGGTTTTGGTACAGATAAGAGGGGAAGGCAGGGCTGTGGGATGCCCTGCCAGGCTGCGGGAGCTCAGATCACCCTGTCTCAGGGCAACATCACTGGGGCTGTCCCCAGGGATGCAGGTGTGGAGGTGGGGATGTTCAGTGGGGTCAAAGACCAAAAGCAGTGGTTGCCCTTTGTACCTGCAGGCTGGGACAGGAAGATGTTGCCCAGGGAAATTCCCTCCATGATGGGGATATTGCAGACACAGAAGGGAGCATTTCTGATCAGTTTGCCTGGGAAAAGGAAACAGGGCAGAGCCTGTGTTTGTCTGCTGGCTCAGGGCTGGGGAGGGGCTGGTGTTGCACTGCCACAGGGCATGCTGAAACCAGGCTGTTATTCCTGGTGCTCCAGGACGTGGAGCAGTTGTGCAAGCGGCTGCTGGCAGAGAGCTGGGTGGATGTTGCACTGCCAGACATGCAAGTCAGTCAAGGTCCTGCATGGCAGCTTTTTCCAGGTCTGTGCATGGGGGAGAGAGATTGAGGCTGCATCTGATCTGAATTATGTGGATTTGGGTCTCTTCTGAAAGAAGAAAACAGTGTTTAGGAGCAGTCAGGGCTTTCTCGAGACCTTAACTTAATTTCAGAACATGGAGCTACCTGTGAGCATCTTAGTGCTTGCTGCTGGCTCTGCTCCTGGAGCAGAGGAGAAGGAGGAACTTTCCTGTCACTGCCCTTAGGATTACATACCACTGTGGGTGTCGGGGGAACAACAGCCCTGGCCGGACCAAGGGGTGTCATGTCTGTACTGATGGGGTCTGCTGGGACTCCATGGGGACCCTGCAGAGAGGGGGAGGAGAGCTCAGGCCTGGAACAGTTCTCATCTTACATCATTGTGCAAGCCTAGCAGTCTGAGCCCAGACTTTCTAATTAAATGGCTAATTAAAGTCTCTCTCTTGCCAGACTTATCTGTTCTCCTTTCCCTCTGTTGCCCTCTGCAATCCACTGACTCTGCTCACCCTTTGCAGGATGTTCTTCGAGCCGGTGACGACGCCCTGTGGTCACACCTTCTGCAAGGAGTGCCTGGAACGCTGCCTGGACCACCGGCCCAACTGCCCCCTCTGCAAACAGAGCCTGAGAGAGGTCAGGGCATGAGTCCCACAGGATGGAGCCCAAGGGAGAGCTGGGAACCAGCTCCAGCTCAGCTGGCTGTGTGCCCAGGGCTGGGCTGGGAAGGTGTTCCTTCCCACATTAGCAGCTCCCTGGCACGGCAGTGTCAGCTCCACTCACATGGGAATGACCAGACAGTTGATAATTAAGACCAAGAGATTCATTTCCACAAGCCACAGTGATTTAGTGAGACTGTAAACAGGAGAAGAGAGAGGGAGAGAGAGAGAGAAGCAAATGCTAATTACCTTAAAAAATGGAAATGGATGGAAAACCTGCTAGCCTGGAGATTTGATTTAATCTTTAATGAAAAGGGATTCAGATGAGACCATCAGGGAAATTAGGTTGTCATACAAGGACTGCATCACTGTCAGAGACAGGATGCTGTGTTGGACGGGCCCTGGCTCTGAGCTGTGTCTGGAGGTCTCAGTGGAGCTGACATCCCATCCTGCTCAATGGCTCAACATCCCCCGATAGGTTTTATCCTTGACTTTCTCTGGTCTAAAATTGCCTTCAGTTCCAATAAAAGTGAGTGTGATTCAGAGTCCAGCAGGGCCTCAGGGCTACCTCCCTGCTCTTCTCCAACCTATTTTTGGGTCTCATTCCTTTCAGTACCTGAAGGCTGGGAGGTACAGCCCCACAGTGCTGCTGCAGGACATCATGCTGGCCACCTTCCCCACACAGCTGGCTGAGCGCCGGGAGCTGCACCAGGCGGAGATGGCAGAGCTCTCCAAGTAAGCAGGGACTGCTCCTGGGGGTGTGTGTGTGCACATGGGGACTGGAAGGGGCTCTGAGAGGGCTGTCCACACCCCATACCACTGCTCTGGCTCGGTTCTGCTCAAATGATGTCTGTCCCACCTCCAGGACCACATTGCAGCAGTGCTGGGTGGGTGTGGACATGACCCATGGGCCACCTGGGGGTGAGGGACCATCTTTGCAAGAAGCTTTGTGGGCAGACTCTGTCCTTGGTCTCTTGGTGAGCCAGGGGGAACGTTAGTGTTGCTCTGCACTGGAGCATCACTTCTTGTGGTTAAGGACACACCTGGTTTGGGGGAGCAGCTGATACAGAGCCATTGGGATGGGATTTGCCTGGAGAGGCATCACAGTGGATTCTCCTTCTGTCCCTCAGCCTGACCAAGAACATCCCCATCTTTGTGTGCACAATGGCCTTCCCTGGCATCCCCTGCCCCCTGCACGTCTTCGAGCCTCGGTACCGCCTGATGATCCGGCGGTGCCAGGAGAGCGGCTCCAGGAAGTTTGGCATGTGCATATATGAGAACGGGAGAAGGTGAGCTCCTGGGCAAGCTTCCCCCTGCCCCAGCTGATTTGCCCCTCTCTGTCCTAGCCCCAAATGTCTAAAATACTGAGTAGTTCAGAGAGATTTCCTGTCAGTGCCATCTCGCAGATAAAATCAGCAGGGAGGTGGTGCCTTCCCCACAGTGCAGAGTGAAATGGGATCAAGGAATGAGGCCAGCACTGGAGCTGCACAGAGCCAGTGGTGGCTGTTAAATACAACATTCTTGGAACAGCTTCTGACTCAGGATGTCTCTGAGCTCCATGGTTCTCTGGCTATGACCCCTGGCTCCTCTTAGTGAGCACTGGGAGGAGATTTGATTGAATCTCTGAATTTACCCCTGCCCAGATATCTTGTTGCTGGGCCTTTTCCTGCTTTGGAGACTGTTCCTTTAGGAGAAGCAGCTCCCTTGCTACCTATTACCCCAGCTCAGGCCTGTTTTCTGTCCCTGTGTCCCTGCAGCTTTGCTGACTATGGCTGCATGCTGGAGATCCGTCAGGTGGAGCTGCTGGCAGACGGGAGGTCCTTGGTGGACACCATCGGCCGGCAGCGGTTCCGGGTGCTGAGCCGCGGGCACAGGGACGGCTACCACACTGCTGACATCGAGTGCCTGGAGGACAAGAAGGTGAGGGCAGGGCTGGACAAAATCCTGGGCTGCAGTGGGACAGATCCTCCCCTGGACACCTGTGTCCCTCCTTCCTCTGTTCAGGTGTCCGGGGAGGAGCTGCAGGAGCTGCAGTGCCTGCACGAGAGCACCTATCGCCTGGCCCAGCGGTTCTGTGAGCACGGAGACCTCACCTCCAGGCACATTCTGATGCAGCACGGACCACTGCCGGAGAAGGAAGAGGACATCCAGGTAATGCCCAGAGGGAAGGGACCAAACACACAGAGTACCAAGAGAGCCTCTGAAGAAGTGCTGTTCCTGCACTAACCACCCCGCTTCCCTACTTGGCTGCCGCCCAGGATGAACAAAACAAATCCAGTTTTTCACCCCTGTTACAGCATCTGTCGTTCAGAGAGTTGGTAAAGCTTGTCTTGTAAAACTGCTTGATGTTTCTTTATGGTTTTAAACTGTTCTTGGAAACTGAGCAGAGTTTTAAAATCTTTCCCAGAGTCTTTTCCTAAATAAGAACTGAGAAACTGAACTGTGTGTTTGAAAACGTTTTGGGAAAAAGAAACCAAACAAATTGACAGAGAGGCGAACCCTGCAGCTTGTTGAGTCTGCAGTCTCCTTTCTCCCTGTTGTCCTTTGAGACAGCCATAGCTGGGCAGAAGTGAGGAGCGAAGAGGACAGGATCCAATTTGCTTATTATACTGCTCTGACAAATTCAGATTCTGAAGGAGAAAAAAAAATCCCAAAATTTCGTTTTCACTCCTTTAAGAAAGGAGTTTCCTCTCTGGATCGTTACAAATGTACTCTTGCTGGCTTGTCCCAGGCTAAGGCTGTCCTGACCAGCAGTCACGTTAATGATATGCTCAGGAATTACAAAATGCTTCATCCTCCTTCAGCTGAATCAAGCTTTTCCCTCTTAGTTTGGCTCAGGTTATAAAAAAGCCACTTTACAAAACCAGTACCCAACAGCTGTGCCTGCCTGACCTGTATCTCACCTCTTCAAGTGATGGCCAATGTCCCAAAAACATTGGCCGTGAAGGATTTGGCCTGTGTTTACAAAAAGCACTGGCCTTAACAAGGAAATGCACAAGGTATTTCATTGTCTCTTTAGTATAGACTTTTTACCAGCTACATCTGCATCTGGAGGCTCCCTGGGGAACGCTTGTCTGGAAATTAAATTAGTTTGTCCAGCAGTTTTGAGCGTGGGCAACAAAAGGGCTGTTAAGATGAGCACCCTGGCCAAAGCTGGCGTTGCTCTCCTGACAAGAACAACTCTTTGTTGTTGACAAGAACAACTGAGGGCCACCCCTGCATTCGCCTCGCAGCTCCTGACGTGGGGGTCTCTCCCTCTCTCCTCTCCAGGCTTCAGCAGACGGCCCGACGTGGTGCTGGTGGCTCATCTCCATCCTGCCCCTCGACCCGTCCTACCAGCTGAACCTGCTCTCCTGCACGTCGCTGCGCGCCCGCCTGTCGCAGCTGCAGCACATCCTGACTGCCCTGCTGCAGCAGCCCCCGCCCCGCCACCTCCTGCCCGAGCGCAGCCCCCGGGGCCGCGTCTGAGCCCGCCCTGCCCTCCCTCGGACTCGCCTCCACCCTCAGCTTCCTCTGCCTGTTGCTGCGTGTGGTTTGAGCCGCCCCATCCCCCCCAAAAAAAGTGACCTCAGCCGTGAGCTGGGCAGGCTCTGCCCGGCTGTGCAGGCAGCGACCCTGTGCCGTCCCTGCCACCTCTGGGAGCTGCCTGGGGCCACTGCTGCTGCGCTCTGTCACCAAAGGGGGTACTGGGGTGCAGAGCTGGGTTGTGCCTCCAAAGCCAGAGTCACTTAGTGAGTGGCTTCTGCACTGAGGAGGATTCTCCGTAGGGCAGAGAGCTGAGTGCAGGGATTGCCTCAGTTTTGGTTCTTCCACTTTGAAGGACAGCTTAGGGGTTTTGGTAGATGATCCTGATTCATGCAGGAAATTTAGAGGCTGTGGAGAGGTGGCCTTGGGGAAGCAGAGAAGTTCCAATGGCTTCCCCCAGCCTTGGAAGCTGACGGCTCTGCCACTGCTTACAACTTTGACTTAGTTTGTGTTTGAACAAGAAGGTTAAGTTAAATGATCCTCATGGTCTTGCTCCTAACCACCTCCACAGCCCCATGGTGAGGAGATGATTCCCTTTGAATGCTCTCAGGTCCAGACATCCCCTTCCCACTGCCCTGCTCAGTGCTGTGCTGTGTTTGCTCGCCAGACCCTTCCCCAGGACACTGCCAGCCACTCCCCTCACTGCTGGCTCCAGTGCTGTGAAGTGCCGTGGGAGGGGGGATTTTGTCAGCTTTGGTGCTTTTCCCCTACCCAAAGGCTGCTGTTCCTGAACCTGGCTGGGTTCAGGTTACAGGGTCGAACCTGGGGACTGGGAGGAGCTGAGAGCTCAAGGGAGTTAGGTCTGGAAGTTTTGTTGTGAGACTTTCTGCTCCTTGACTAATGCAGTTTTCCCCTGTTCTGTGTTTCTTGTGAGCTTTCTGACTCCTCAGGAGAAAACCAGGATCTCAGCCAAGCTGGACCCTTGCACTTGGGACCCAGAATAGTTCAGGATCCCCAAAAGAGCACAGTGAAGTCAAAAGGGATCCAAATCTCTGGAGAGGCAGGGAGAGGGCAGGATCAGTGACTGAGGCCATGAGCCACGTGTCAGGAGAGCCAGTGCTTGGCTGCTGTTTGTCTCTAGACACAGGGCAAAGACCCTCTGGACAGACCAGGCCTCCATGGAAATCCTGAAGATTTGGGATTTTTGTCTTTCATTTGTAATTTCAGTGTCTTTTGGGTTCAATTCTAGGAGTGACATCCACTTAGTCGTTGGATTAACATTGCTTCTGGAATTTTATCCCTATCTTTCTCAAAGACACCACACCCCCTCAGAGAGTTGTTGGATGTGTGTGGGGGAGAGAAAATCAGGGCAGTGATCCTTACTGCACATGTTGCTGGGCTGAGCCTGGAGTGGGAGACTGGGCATAGCTCCAGAGAGGTCCCTGCTCAGGGCCACCACCTTTCCCTGCCCTTCTGTCTCCAGGAGTGAGGAGTCCCCATCCCTCCTCTCCATCAAAGTGCCTCCCTGGAATGACAGTCAGGAGCTGAGGGCTTGCTCCCCAGGGACCTCTGCAAGCACAGGGCAGCTGAGGACAGCTCAGAGCTGGGTTTGCTCCTCTGTCTTTGAGCCATGGTGCTGGCCCAGGAGCACCAGGACTCCCAAGGAGCCATATCCCTGGGGTGTCAGATTGGCATGGGCTGGGGTAGGTGGTGAAGAGATGCTTTGCAGTCCCAGGGCAGGTGGCAGGATGACACTGAAGTTCTGGAAGTGCCTTTCTTTTCCCCTGGGCCAATGTGGGCTCACCAAGTGACATCCCCATCCCAAGCCACTCACCCCTGAGTTGCTGTTTCCCCAGGGTTGAGAGGTCTCTGTGGGTCCCTCCAGCAAGGGGTTGGCATGGGGGGGATGCAGGGAGGAGTGTGGCTCTGCACATGTCACACTGGGGAGGAGCCAGGGAGCAGAGCTACATCAGCCTGGCTGCTTTGGGAAGGGATCTGTGCAAATCGCTCCAGTTTGCTCGGAACACCTTTGTGGTTTTTATTACTGCCTTGGCTCTTGGAATTACATTTTCTTTCAGGTCATTGAAATAAAGACCTTTGTTGTTGTTGTTGTTTTGTTGCTTGTGTTTAACTTTTAGCTGCTCATTAATAAAAGTGCTTGGGCATCCCCAGGGAGCTGTGGGGACACGTGGAGAGGTGATGCCCTGGCCTTCAGACAGCAAGGTAGGCACAGTGATCACTGTCCAGCAAGGGCAGGTGGCAACAAGGGGAAGAAAAGAGATGGTTTTGCTCACAGAATGTGTGTGAAACAAAGACAGGAGGAATGAGCTCCTGCCTGTCATTGCAGCTAAAGGCTGTGGGGAAGGATGAGATGGGAGATCAGTACAGTAGAGATGCTGACCAGTGTGGGATGACCCTGGAGGCAATGTCCCCAAATGCTCTGGCCAGCACCTGTCCCTGTCCTGCCTTTGCAGCCATGGGCAGAGGGCTGTGAGCTGGGAGTAGGTTAGCTTTTGGCAGCTGGCATTAGGGATGAGAGAGGATCCAGGGAGATGTGCAAGGGGTCTAAAATGAGAGGGTTGTCCTGGATGGAAGGTGATGTCCTGCTGGAACAGCTCTCACCTGTCTCTGGCTCCCATCTCACCTCTTCCCTCTGCTTCCCAAAGGTGCCATCCAAAATCAAGGGCAAGAAGGGAACTTCCCAGTTGTGCTGTGCACCTTTCCTGGGACATTGGAACAGCTGCAGCAGAGAGGGACAGGGCTCAAGTGGTCTGAGATGGCAGATAACCCTAAACTGGGTCCCACTCCTCAGAGCAGTGTCCCTGCTATCCCATTAATAACTGCCTCCATGAGGAGTTACACCTTGAATTCCTCCCCAGCAATGCTTTACAGAAGCAGCTGTGCCCTGATGAAGCCCAGCTGTCAGCTGTGGCTGGTGCCAGCCCGTTTGGTGGCTCTGGCAGCCCAGGCCTTGTGCCCAACCTGCGGCTGGCGTGTGCCGGGGAGTCTGGAGCTGACAGGGATCCCTTTGCCGTGCTGCCCTGCTCCCACTAGATGTCAGGAAGAGGCTGAGTGCGGGGAGGAGGAAGGCACAGCAGAAAGGATGTGCAGCATTAGCTGTTGCCAGAGCCTTGGCTTTTCTCTCCCTCAGCCTCCAAATCAGCTCTACTCCCAGCCCTGGCCCCAACCAGGCTGACTCAAGCTCTGCATCAGCACAGGACGAGCTGGGGACCTGTGCAGGTCACTTTGAGTCCACTTCCAGCTCCCCAAGCACGCAAGGTCTGTGCTGCAGGCTCCTCTCCCCAATCCAGCCAGTTTGCTCTTGGGACTGGAGCAGGGCACTGGGGTATTTGGGGGTGTCCTGCTCCCCATTATCAGTGCCCAGGTGGAAGGGGACCTGGGGTACTGGTGACAGCAGCTGAACATGAGCCAGCAGTGAGCACTGGTGGCCAAGAAGGCCAATGGCTCCTGGCCTGGATCAGGAATGGTGTGGCCAGCAGGAGCAGGGAGGTCATTCTGCCCCTGTACTGGGCACTGGTGAGGCCACACCTGGAGTGCTGTGTCCAGCTCTGGCCCCTCAGCTCAGGAAGGACATTGAGATGCTTGAGCGCGTCCAGAGAAGGCAACAAGGTTGGTGAGGGGCTTGGAACACAAACCCTGTGAGGAACGACTGAGGGAGCTGGGGTTGTTTAGCCTGGAGAAAAGGAGACTCAGAGGTGACCTTGTCACTCTCTACAACTCCCTGAAAGGTGGTTGTAGTCAGGTGGGGCTTGGTCTCTTTCTCCAAGCACCAATTGACAGAATGAGAGGACACAGTCTCAAGCTGCATCAAAGGAAATATAGGTTGGATATTAGGGAAAAGTTTTTTACAGAAAGAGTGATAAAGTACTGGAATGGTCTGCCCAGGGAGGTGGTGGAGTCACCATCCCTGGATGTGTTTAAAGCAAGACTGGATGTGGCACTGGTGCCATGGTTTAGTTGAGGTGTTAGGGAATGGGTTGGACTCAATGATCTTGGAGGTCTCTTCCAACCCAGTGATTCTGTGATTCTGTCATTCTGTCAGTCTGTCATTCTGTGATCTTCCAGCTATCCTGCTGGGCATGGCCTCAGCTTGGAGGTGGGAGGTGATGCACACAGCTGGGACAGAACTGCATCCCACAGCCCCTTCTGAAGGCAGCCCAGGCATCTCTCAGCCCCACTGGCATGACCAGTTGTTTCACTGAGCAGCTGGGAAGGTTAGCAAAGATCTGTCAATTCCCATGCTGCCTCCCTCCCAGCCTTCCCAGAAATGTCTACGTGGCTGAGAGGACTGCATGTGACAGCCTCAGCCCCAAACCAGCAGTCAGAGCCAGGGTGGGTCTGTCTCTGTGTGGGCTCCTCAGTGGCAGTCAGGGCCCAGGAGGAACCAGGCACCTGCACCTGCAGCACAGAAGGCCCTGGCTGCCGTGCCACTGTGATTTCCCTGCTACCTGAGGACTTGAATTCCTCCCCTGTGCATCCCAACAACACCTAGTAATGATTCCTGGACTTTATATAACACTACTCTGGATTTTACAGGCAGAACTGGGGTGGGAAGAGGAACTGTGCTGCCTAGTGTCACCCAACAAGGTCTCTGGTAGTCACTCTCCCAATGGGCCGTCTTTCCACCCCACCCAGCCTTCCTCTGTGGATATTGGGATGCATCCTGCACCTGTTTTTATATCTGTGGGCAGGTGTAAACCAATGCTAGCACTGGCCCCACTTCCATCACCCCAAAATGTGCCCTCCTCTCTCAGCAGCACCATTTCCTCTCTTTCTGTTCGACGCTTTCAAATCGAGACATGGATGATGATTTCCCTCACCTACCAGTGTGGGCAAGCAATTAGATAAAGAGGTAAATAATTAATACAGCAGGTGTCAGACTGTGCCTCGTCTTTCCTTAACAAATGATGCATTTCCAAACTAATTAGACCAGCCGGTACTTGAGAGAGCGGAAAATCAACACAAGATTGTTGGAGCTAAGATTTTCTTCTCTAGCAATGCTATGTTCGTGCTGGAAGAGGAGCACAGTACGTGTTAAACTTAATGAAGGTGGGAAGAAAAAGGAAAAAAACAGCACCTAATTTTTTCCACCCTTTAGCAATACCAGTTGGTGCAATGAAAGATGGGTCATATTGTTCCTGCTTTTTCAGAAGAGGGAAGAAAAAAAAAAAAAAAAGCAAAGGGAAGCAATGAAGACAGATGTGCTGTCTCTTTCAAGAAACTCACCCACGGGATGTATTCAAAGCTGGAAAATGACAAGTGATGAAAAAAAAAAGTGGCTGCTGGAGCAGGTGGAGTGGGACCTGCCTATTCACCTGGAGAAATGGTAGAATCGTAGAGACACCAAATATCCTGAGTTGGAAGAGACCCACGAGGAAGATTGAGTCCAGCTCCTGGCCCTGCACAGGACAACCCCAAAAATCACACCATGACAATGTTTGGGATCCTATGATTGTGTTGTCCCTTCCTCTGGCCAGGCTGCATCAGGGGGTGAAATCCACTCCTGTCCTGTACAGAGCAGAGCATGGTGATCACGGGCGTGTGCTGAAGGTGACCCAGTGCAGAGATCAAGTGGCAGCTGGACAAATGCCTTTGTCTCCTGTGCAGTGGCATTTTGGAGGTGCTGCACTGGCATTCCCTGGCTGTGCTGCACATGGGAACTGTGCAAAGCCAAGCCCTGATTCAAGCAGGACATCTGGGATGATGCATCAGGTGGAGCTGCCTTAGCATGACGGTTGGTAATTCACACCATTAATAAACTGATTTACGGTGACAACATTTTTCCAAAGGCTTTTCCAAACCCATTTAGCCCCCTCACAGCAGTAATGCTGCCAGCCTACAACTGGGAAGTCCTGGCTTTGGGACAGTAACAAGGGGCTGCCTGCCAGCACTCCCACACCACCTGATTCAGGATCACCTTTCAGGACCCTGGGGAGCACCTGGAGGAGGGATTAACCCCTGAGTCTCTGCCCACAGCCACATCCATCCTGAGTGCCCATTAGTGGTTTGGGATCTCCCTGCTGATTCCCGATTTCACAAAACCCTTTGAGCCCAGGCAAAATATTTACAGGGCTGATTAAATATCGAGGAAATGGGAAACTTGTTAAAAGTGTGGAACTTATATAAATACAGCATTATTAAAACAAAATGTGACTTTTAGCAAGGACAGCTCTCTCAGCTGGGCTGTGTTTACCTTAATTGTTTCCCTCCATTAATTACAGTCTGAGAGGAAGACTTGTGCAAATTGAAATAAATTAATTGAATTTGTTTGGAGTTTTGTCTGTCTGGCTTATGGGGATTGCAATTAAGCCGGTATGTTTGGTGTATTAAATTACATTGCCTAGATCTATTCTTCCCCTTTCAGGCACCATGAACGTGAAAAGGCAGAAGTCAGTGACAATTAGAAGGTAAACAGGCAGTGTGAGTGATGGTTATTTTAGCTCCTGTGCCTCAAGAATTTCACTCTTTGCAAGTATTGAGGCTCATTCCATAATAAATAGATCCCAGCTCTGTGCAATGAAATATAAAGGGGAGATGGTGGAGCAGAGAGCAGGGCACATCCCAGCTCTGCCCTGGCAGTGGGAACAGTGACGTGGGTGGGAGTTTAGTCCAATTCTCCAGGAAAATCAGGCTCCGTGACTCAGCAGCCTTGTGTGTGTTCCTGCTCGTTCCCACCAGCAGCTGCCCAGTACCACCCACGTTTGACACAGGGGAAGAGGCTTCCAGATATATCGAGGTCCTGGCAAGGTCTGGAAAATGAGAAATGAAATGGATGAAGGAAATGCATCTTCCAGTGGGGAGGGGAAAGGGATGCTCAGCCCTCGTTAGACAGCAGATAATCTCCATCACAGTCTTTTTCCAGATGGGAATTAAAGAGGAAAGCTCCCTTCACTGGTCTCATCTATGACTCAATCTATTCTGGTCTTGTCCCAAACCAGCCACAGGAGCAAGCTGGGTGGGAGCTTGCTCCAAGACCCTCTAGCCCCACGGAGAAGTGCAGGCAAACTTCATGAGGGATTCCAGCACAGACTAACGAGAATGGTGCCATTTCCTCTCTAGGGTAAAAGGAATTCTGGAAAGAGGAAAAATAAGAAAGAAAATCCAAAATTCAGTTGGTGGAGCTGTGCTGCCTACCCAAGGTGACTCCTGGGGGATGGTTCCTGCAGCACTGACTGAGGCAATGGGGCCAGGCAGGAGGTGAGGAGGGTGTCCCAGAGCTGTGGGAACACACAGACACCCAGGGAACTGCTCTTCAGAGACATGGCCAGGGTGTAAGGTGCTTCACTCCCCTCCCTGCCTTGTGACTCGCTTATGAAACCACAAAGGATTCAAAACTCACTTCCCTGCCATCCCTCTCCCTCACTGCTGCCCTGAGCCATGCTCAGTCCGGAAGTCTCGTTGCTGTTTGTGTTCCTGGTAAAACCCATCCATCATGCCCCAACAGGAGCAGATTCCCATGGGAAGCCCCCGTTGGCATCGCTGTGCAGAACAACCTTACACTGTTCCCACCTGATCCCACTGTGCTGGGCTCTGCTGGGAGGGCAGGAGGACACAGCCTCCTCCCTGGCCATAAACAGAGGGTGAGTGGGGGTGCCAGGGCCCAGCAGTGTCTGGCAGATATGTTTCCTGCAAGCAAACCTCTTCACCTGGCCACTGCCTGAGCCCCGATGATGTATGGAGTGGCTGGGCTGCAATAGGATTTCTACCCAGAATATTGGCTGGATGATAAAGGAGTCTGTCTGCGGTGATAATTGCACCATAAATAGCTCTGGGTTCAGCAGTGAAGAGTGAGGCATTAGAAAACCTCACCCTCTGGATTCCTCCCACTTCCTTCCATCTTCCTGACTGCTAACAAGAGGGGAGAGCAGCTCGTTGGTTTTTACCAGCCACCAGAGGTTCATTGTGCTCAGACACAGCTGGACACCTTCCTGCCCATAAATCTTAATAGCCAGAAAGGGGAGAGGGGGGAAAAACCAGCCCAGTTGGGTGATTACTGAAAAGCAGCAGGTAGGGCTGTATTGTGGCACAGCTGTCCCTCTTCATTGTCTCCTCTGCAAAGACATCACCGTCTCACTCCCTCCTCCAGGCTTCCCCTGGCTCCCCTGAGCACTCCCAGGCACTTGGGGGTAAACATCCTCCTTATTGCACTGATGGAAACTGAAAACCTGCCAGCCAGCCCCAAATACTGAAAAATGAGCTCAAACTGGGGAGTGCTGTGAAAGTCAAGGCTGGAAAGAGGATAAATATGACCAGACCGGAAGCTCTCTCTGGCTCCTGGCTTTTTGAGCCTGCAGAAAACACATCTATGTCTTGTCCTTTCTTCCCCAAAAAGAAGATGGGAAATGGATCTGACTTCACTGGTACATTTACCTGCTCTTTAATTCCAAAAGATATCGAAAAACAGAGGGTTTAAACCCTCACATTAGGGCTTCTCACTCACATTGAATGCAGGTTCATCTGAGTTCTGTCCTCTGCACAGATTTACCCACTGCTCACCAGCAGCCACCAGGTACTTTGGGAAGTGTGGTATAAATGGAAAAAGTGGTCAGGACTTTGAATGGAAGCATCTCCCCACCAAATTTTATTCATGAGTCAGTGAATTCCTTCTGTGACTTTTCTTTTCCCCATGTGCTGTGCCCAGATTTGCTGCAAATAGCTAAAAGATGGACTGTGTAGCACAAATCCTTTTTACAAGCTTGGAGAGCCTACAGGATCCTGGTCAAAAGTTAAACCTTGAGGAGTCAGGTGTGACATACCCCAAATGCTGTTGAAAATCCCATTCTTGGTTCCTGGGTCCCAGCTCAGACTGAGGGGTTACAACATCTCGTTGTAACTCGGACACACTGACATCACCATTGTTTTTCTGGGAAGGTGATTAAATCTATTTTTTTTTAGAATTTTGAAGGGTCCAGGATTGAAGGGGGAAAATGGTTCTCCTTCCTGGACACTTTATAAAGCTCCCACAAATAACTGCAGTAGGAGGGAGGCAAGTTTTATTCTCAGATGGGAAAAGAGATGCTTAAAAAGCAATTTTTAAAGGCATTGAGTGGAACTGGGGGAAATCCATGCCCAGTGTCCACATTGCAGCAGAACCATTCAGCAGGGATGGGGGCAGTGCTGGGGCTCACCCTGGCAAGAACAGGAGCAGCTCTCTCCTTTCTCTTCATGGTGCAATGAGGGCTGCTAAGCAGGCAGAAGCTTTTCAGCTCCTGTACAAACCTTCCTCTCCTGCACATGCAACAAATCCAAAGACCGAATATAGAACATGATTTTTCTTCTTCCTTTTTTTTTTTTTTTTTTTTTTTTTCATACTGGAGTGTTTGAAGCAAAACTATTTACCCTGCTAAAGCTTTGGATTTGCAAGTTTAAAGCTTTCACAGTTCCAGGTGCACCCAAAAAGATAAAGGAGCCTGGAGGTGCGCTGTTGTACCTAGAAATAGATAAATAAAGCTGTGATTAATTTGAAGGTAGTTCTTAATGCTCATTATTTTTTCATCATCTACTGCTATTGTAACAGTGACCTCAGCTAAGCTGACACAGGATAGCACAAACCCCTTAAAGCAGGCAGAGGAGAGTTGTAATGAGCATTTGAAAATGCCAGAGATCCCCACAGCTTGGCACCAGGGAGGGAATGACTGGGCAGAAGAGTGGTGTGTTCCTCCCACTGACTGCTCCTCTGCTGATGTCAAAAGCTGTGGCATGGCCAGCACAGCATGGGGTGTGCAGAACACCAGTCCCTGCTGGAGGATGTTGCTGGGATTCCTGGCAGGCCATGGGAAACCTGGCTTCATAAAGCACATCCCAACATTCACTTGGCTGGACACAGGGGGAGGAAGAGAACCAGCCCAGGCTATAAAAATATAATGAGCCTGAAGAAACAGCCTGGGAGCAGAGGGATCTGGGCTGTGGATGACTCAGTGGAATGAGGCGAGTCAGGGCTTTGTGGAAGAAGCTTGGGGAGAAAGAAGCCCAAGCTGAGATGAGATTAATCAAATAGCAAGAGCTGCCCAGACATGGCTATTCTTGGCTGTTTTATTAGAAAGGGGATTACTGCCTATGGTTCCTCAAAACAAGTTTCAAGGCAATTAAACAGGCTTTTCAATGGCTCCCTTCCTTACTCAGCAGCTCTGCTTCATTCAGCTTGTCTGGCACAGGGATGGATTTATGTGAGGTTGGATGCTCTGGGTCTGGAGAAGCAGGAAATCCTCGTGAGGGCCACACTGGCCTCCAGTCAGTGCAAACTGCCCCACCCCGAGCTCTGTGCCCTGTTTCTCCTGGCCTTTTCCCTGGCAGCTGCTCTGCCTGTGCTGCCTGAACAGGCAGCTCTTCCTCCCCCTGCCTGCTCGAGGCTGGACGTGGAAGTCCTGTTGACAAGAGGGGGTGAGGTGGGAGATTTGTGCCACCAGCATCCCAGATCACCAGCGAGGACACAGGGCTGGTGTACCCACAAGCCTACTCTGGGGTGGGCACAGCAAATGCAGCCAATTTTTGGCACAAAACAAGTTAAAACCAGGCCCACATAACGTTTCTGTAGCTGCAACAAATGAGTTCCATGGTTTGGAGCTGAAATAAGCTGTCAATGTTTGACTGTCTCTGGGACTTAAAGCTTTATGCAAATGGTAGAGAGATTTTAGTCCAGGTCAGGAAAAAAGACATCCACTCTGAAAGTTATTAATTTTCTTGTCCTTCTTTTTGAAAGTCATTCTCTGCATTTTATTTTGTCAGCTTTCTCTCTCTCTTGAAAGCTCAATACCACCCACAGCACTGGGTACTGCTGAGCTCTGGCTCTAAGTCAAATCCACTTGCCTTCAGGGAGATGGAAACTAATCAATGAGGAATATTAAACAATATGAAAGCCTCAATGATTTTTACATTTCCCACAAAGGTCAGAGTCCCCCCGGCAGCTCCACGCTAACACTGAGCTAAAGGTGGCAGAGAGAGATGACATATCTCAGAAAAAAAAGCTCTCATTCCCGTTTCCTGCAGAAGATGTTTTCTTATGTTAAGAAAAAGATCCCGCTGCTGAGCAGGCTCAGGCTGGCTGGGCTTGTGCTGAACTGAATTTCGATTGTGCAGGTGCTCATGGGGAGCCTGGCGTGTCTCAGGTCTGGGCTTGCAGGTGTGGGTTTGCAGGGGAATGGGGTCCAGCTGCTCTTCCCAGTGCCTTTTCCCAGTCTGTGGAGCTCCAGGGTTTTACTGGGAGCAGGGTGATGCATCCAGGCTGCCCCAGGGGTGCTCAGCAGAGCTTGCCAGTGGGACTGTGGGATTCTTCAGTTGACTGAGTATAACTCATCTGCCCAACAGCTGCTGCCTCCAGCTGCCTGAGGCTGGGGGGTTCACTGGATGGCTGGCAGGAGGTTTTAGCCCAGATTCAGCCCTTGATTTGTCACCTTACCTCCCTTTCCAAAGGTGCTGGGATGCAAGGAGGACTCTCATCACCCACTCTTCAAGGGAGGGTGCAGGGTGCAGCCCAGCCCATTGGAGCAGCTGCCTGTTGACCACAGAAAAGTCACAGAAATATAAACCCTGATTTATACCCACATCTCCATTGTTTTTCTCTGTACAAGTCCTTCTACTCCTCTGGCAGCAGTAAGAATTTTAGTAATTCCAAGGTGAAGGTTAAATTTCTGATTTTGCACTTATTTTTCTTTCTGAGCAATCCTAAGAAATCACTTCTCATTGGGTCCAGGACTTATGTCTCTCTTTAGGGATGATGACACTTAACTTTCATTTCTGCATCCAGTAATATGAAGGGGTTGATAATATTGAAGCACCAGCATGAGAGACTTCCTAAAGTGAGGCCAGTAATCAGTTGATCCTTGTTTCCATTCTAATAGCAACCTGGTTAAAATCTAAATCTTTTATTTTGAGCATTCCTGGCAGGGCTGGAAAGCCGCTGACACAATAGTTCAATCCAGCCAGAACTGCTCAAGACCCTTTTGTATTTAAGGTTTGTAAAAAAACACTGCAATTAGCAAAACAAGGGGGGGAGAACAGCAGGAGGGGCCTTGAATGATGGCAAGCTGCAGCAAGGCAGTGCTCACTGGATGGAAAGCCAAGGAGCCAGGAGATTCTGGAGATTGCTGTGAGCCATTTAACTTTCCATTCCAATTATTTCTCTCAAGTGCATCGTTAACTGACACAAGTTGGTCCCCTTCAAGTTTCTTGACAAGCAATATATTGGTAGAAAGGATGAAAATCAGCAGGTGCTAATTCCATCTCAATGCCCCTCCTTTTCCATCCCAGATCCTCCCATCTTCATTTGCTCCTCTTCATAAGATTTTGTATATTGCTACTGCACTCGGTTGCACACCATGGTCATGAACTGAATGTGCAAAGTTAAATGTAAACAGGATTAAAACAAATCTTAGCAATTATAAAGCACTGAAAAGCATTCTCCCTCCTCCACTTTGTTAGCAGACTCTTCACTTCGTTGTCTTGCACACCCAGCATTGCAGTAATTTTCAGGGGAAGCTTAACTCGTTCCAGACATTTCAGCCAAAAGGGAGCATTAATTTCTGTGGTGGAAATGGCACGAGAAAATGGAAAGTGTTTGCCTTTATTCAACAGGAATGGGGGAAGGAATGAAAGCAAACTGCATTAAACTGAATTCAAAAATGTCAGGTGAAGTTTTGTCTCCTTAGAACCAAGGACAAACATTTCTTAAAATTCTGTGACTTCAGAGAAAGACAAAGCCGCAGCTGTAATTGCCTTTACCTGAGCAGAATTTGACTGTCAACCTGTACTCCTTGGTGATGTGCTTCTGTGCTGTTATAATCTGGGATTTTTTTATTTTGAGGGCCTTAGCAGAGATGTTTAATTATCCATCTCATTTGGAGCTATTTCAGGGGGAAAACATTGGCACCATCATTCCCATGCAATCGGAATTCAAAGTATACGTTAGGTCAGCATTTAGGGATAAAGCCAGAGTTTCTGTGCTCAGATCCTCCTTAGTGCAGCTAAACAACAGTTCCTGAAATATCGTGCCGTGGTGGAAGCATCTGTCATCAGAGCTTCACAATCTAGGAAGGCAACTTGAGCCGATTGACCCCCCTGACCTCCCATGGGAATGACTGACTCTGAACACGACTTGCTTTTCTTCAGCTGCCCAGCAAGGAGTATCTCACTGTCAGGAGAAGAGAGAGACTCAGAAAGAGCTCAGTTAGGTGGAATTGGGGGGCATTTAGGAAAATCCAGATCCAGGGGCAGCAGGTTGTAACAGGAGGGTGATCCACTGCTTGTGCTCCCACTGGCCAAAGTGCCCTGCAGAGCCTGCCCGGTGCTCCTGCTGTACACCAGGTGCTGGCATTTTGGTGTTTGTAGTTGTAGCTGTATCTCAAAGTCTTCTAAAAGAAGCAGAAATTGCTCAAGAATATGGCTGATTGACAGGAACTCAACGTTTTGGCTGGCAGGAGGAACAGCTTGGCCTGAAGGTACCTGGTGGCTGCTGTTGGTGCAATGTCCCCACAGAGTGCACCATGGCCATTGGCTCCCTCACCTTGCCA
The DNA here is from genome assembly GCA_017589585.1 of Phylloscopus whistleri. NCBI lineage: Eukaryota > Metazoa > Chordata > Aves > Passeriformes > Phylloscopidae > Phylloscopus > Phylloscopus whistleri. The sequence continues at coordinate 4,251,003 of JADMLD010001555.1, read as the reverse complement.
TGTGGCCGCTGGTCACCACAGCAGAGTCGGGGGCTGGCTTGCAGGGCCACAAGGAGTTTGCCTGGCCCAGCCAGCCTCTGCTGAGACACACACTCTGCTTTCTAATTTGCCTGAACTCTCAGCAGGCTGCCACCTTCTAATTTGCTGTTTGTTGCTGCTCTCCTAGAAGTCCAGCTGATTGCTCTGTTGGTGCCAGCAGATCAATCTCACTGAAACAGACTTCTTTTTCTTCTCATCTTGAAGAGGTTAGTTTTCCAAACATCTGTGCTTACCTGCTGAGCTGAGTGAGATTGCTCTCGCTCGTCCGTGCTGCTCCTGCGTGCTGCCAGGCACATCCTCAGCCCAGGGCAGAACTGGAAGAGAGACCTGAGGCTGGCCAACAGTTGGATTTTTATGTGTGTGGGGGGAGAATGGTGAGGGAGGAACACACAGGAAAGAAGTCTATAGAACTATTTTCAATGTCATTAGTTTTACAGTTTATTAAATTGAGTTTGTCTCGACAAGATATGGTTGACCATGCAGGCTGGGTTTGCTCAGAGCAGCCATGGAAGGAAGGACACACTGCAGCCCAGCACTGCAGAGGTGGGGCTAACACACCTCTCACCTCAGGAGAACTTTTAGGGCCCTTAAAGATCTGCAAAATTCACCTCCCTGGGAGCATTTGAACACTGCAGCCTGTGCACACCTTGTGAAAGGAACTCACCTGCCCTATTGCAGCTCCACCCCTGTCGCTCTCACTGAGAGCAAATACACATTCTCCTTCTCTGTTCCACTGTTCAAGCTTTGTACTGGACAGCTGGAGCACCTGCATCACCCCCCCTCTGCCCCTCAGGAGCAGGAGCTTCTCCAGCTGTTTGCATTCCTGATGTTTGCTGGCACCTCTGTAGGGCACAGGATGAATTTTGCATGTAAAGTGTCATCTGGCCTTCCTAGCACCATCTTTGAAGGGGAAACAAGTGACCCCTGCAGCCTGACCCCTGTCAGAGAGGGCTCAGCTGCTGCCTGGGGTGGTGGGGAGTGGGCAGGGAGCAGTCCCTGTCCAGCCCCTTCCTTTCCTCAGCATCCACACTGACTCTGGCACATTGCTAATGCAGCAAAGATTTGCTTCTTACATCTTTAGAAGGGTTAGGGCAGAAATATCCTAGAAACCCAAGAAATAGCTGTCATAAAGGAAGAGCATGTAATTTAGTACTTTTTTAAAAAACCCAAGTCATTATTTCCTCAACACCAGAATTTGCTGAAAGCACTCCAAGTTCTGTTTTGCGAGTGCCACAGAACAAAATAATTGTGCAATTAGTAATGCATCTCACACTCCATGAAATGAAAGATTTTTTACTTTCAACAAGTACAAAATGTAGCATTTTGCTTTTCCATGGTGGGAAAGTACTGGCCATTCCTTCCTCCTCCTCCCTATTTTAAGTGCACTGCAGTATGTAATTAATAAAGATAATAATAAATACGCTTCACAAAGCAGGAGGGATGTGAATGGCACAGGCACAACATGGATAGCTTGGGATTGCCAGAGCAGCTGGCAGCTTCCAGATGTTAATTACAGCTCCCTGTGGAGGAGCTGTGCCCTCTCCAGCCCTGTCCAACACTGCTCCCAGGCACTGTCAAAGTGGGGCTGCTTGCCCAGGGTCGGGCAGCAGCTGGGTGGCCAAGCTGGGGTGGAAGCCCAGCTGCTGCCAGTGCAAGGCTTTTGTCTGCAGCCAGCAGCTCCTGGTTACACAAGAGGGCTGCTGTTACTTCAGTGACCAGAGAGGTGTTTCTGGAGATCCAGCACCCCACAGGAGACCAGTCCATGCATGATAACAGATGTCCCCTGGGTGTTGGCCTGTCCCATGGGAAAGCTCTGCCATAACTTGCCTGGTTGGTATTTGGAGGCAAACAAAGCTGTTGCCTGGGCGATGGCATCCTCCTCCCTGCTAGGTACCGCTGGATAAACTGCTTTCCCTGCTCTTCAGCTCAGGGCACACTGCGCCTGCTGCTGTGATGGGAAGCTCTACCAAACCCCTTTTAGAAATGATCCTCCCCAGCAGTGTGCCTCTCTCCCCTGGCTGCTCAGCTGCAGTGTGCTGGGAGGAGGAGAGGAACAGTGGGGGCATCACAGTGTGGAATAACCACAGACATGGGATGCAGGAGCAGCACCTGGCACAGCTCTGCCTGGACACTGCACACCACTGGTGACACCCAGACACCAGCAGAGCAATGAGGCTTTAGTGTGGATTAGAGCCATGGGGGAACCAAGGGCTCTGTGGGCAGGAGAGTGTGGCAGGGCAGGAGCTGGGCACACCTGGGGATGAGCTGCACCCATCTGCACAAGGAGAGGTTCAAGTCCACTGCAGAGCCCAAGGGTTTGCTCCCACCCATGATGCAGAAGAAGAAGATCCAAAGATGGAGCCTATTGGACTCAGCCCTCAGTCACCCCGGTGCAGCTTCAGATGTGAATCACTAACTTTCAGCTGCAAACCAGCACCATGCAAGCAAGTTGATTTAATTAAACATATTTAAATTGCTTTGTACACCATGCCATACTCAGCTCAGCTGTGAGAAGGCAGTGGGGAATTTAATTCTGAAGCTGCATCTCTGTCTTGTGGCTGCCCAGGGCATCTCTGGAGCCGTCCCTCGTCCCTCTCCCTTGTACTCTGTGCCGAGCCCGGCAGCTCGGCCGTTTCCATGGCACACCAGCAGTGTTTGGAGGCAGGGCAGGGAGGGCAGCCCAGCAGGGATGTGAGTGGGGGCTTTTTGGTGCATGCTAACGAGCTGGAGCCTGGCAGAAAATGGAGCCAGCAGGGGTGGGCAAGCAGGAGCCGGGAGCAGTTTATCGCTCCTCGGTAGAAAGAGATGCTCGAGGGCACAGTGGCTGCTACATAAATAAATAAAGCAAACATCAAACACCTCGACTTCCTGCAGTTTCTGGCCCCTGTGCCTTCCCCAGGGGTCCCAGCTGCGTTTTCCCTCCAGCAGCTGACGCAGGATGCTGCAGGCAAGTGGCAGCAGGCAGGGGTGCTGAGATTGCTTTTTGCCTAAAACTAAATTGTCTTGGAAATTAAACGCTGCTGCAGTCACAGAAGAACCAGAGTCATGGGGGCTGGAGCAAGGCCTGCCGGTGTGATAAAAAGCCCATGGACTATTTTTCCCTGAAAAGCAAAGGCTTGTGCCAAAAAAAATCTGGAGGACAGGAGACTCGAGGTGCTTGGACCCCTCGTCTGGGTCTGAAGCCAAGGGCACTCACGGTGCAGGACGGGGTGTGACCAGTGCTGGGTGTCTCCTCACAGCTGCTAATGTGGACTGACAATTCCTGGAATAGCAAAGCCAGAACAAAAGCCTTCTGTAAAATGGCATAGGAAGGGTCTGGGCCACCCAGCAGGCAGGGACCCTCCTGGCTTAGTCTTCCTTGTGTGAGCACCTGTTGCAGAACAGCATTTTTTGGGGAGTGCTGGGAAGGGGGGATCACGAGTGGGGCACTTGGAGCTGAAGTTAGATGAGAGGAGAGGGTCAGTTGTGCTGCCCTGCCTGAGCTCCTCCCCTGTGCTTTGTCCCCAGTGCAGAGCTGGTGTTTGTGCAAGATTTGGGTGAGTCTGGGTGCAGGGCAGATGTGTTATCCTCTACTTTTACAAGGTCTCAAAGATCCTGCTGAAGAAATGTGGCCTCTCATCTCCTTCACACACACACACACATGCACAGCACTTTGCTTCTGAAAGCATGTGAAGCAGGGTCAGTGTCACCAATAACGTTCTGTGCTCTGACCTCAGTGTCAGCAAAGGCCAACTGAATGAAAGAGATATCTTCCCTAAAGACCAAGAGGCACAAATAGTGCTTGAATCTTAGCAGAATCCTGAACCTGAATGGATATTAGATGTCAAGGAGAGAACGAGAGGTCTGGAAGGAAACACCACGGGGGGATGGGGTCAGCTGCCAGCAGGCTGTGTGCCCATTGCACCAGGAACTGGCCAGGAGACACCTCCCTTTGTCAAAAAGGACACCTATCCCAGTGAAAACAGGTCTCCAGACAGGAAAATGTGTAACAGGAGAGACAGGGATGGAAGAAATGGTCACAGGAACTATATAATGACAGGAGGAAGTGAAGTCTGGGTACTCCAAGAATGGATCAAAAGCCCTCAATGTAAAAGTCTTCCTGTAGCATTTCTGTGCTCAAGGAGGCAAACAAAGGCAGGAACCCCTCTCCACATGGCTACCAAGCTTTGTGCATGGAGACCTACCAGCTTTCCTTCCCTCTGGAGGGGAAGAGGCAATGCTATCCCAGTTACCTATCCAAGACCAACCCTAAGCTTTCCTTCTTTCAGTTGCTCCTCATCATCTTGGGTTCCCCAGCCTGCCCAGAGCAAGTCCCTCACCTCCTTCTATCTGCTGCACTGTCCATTTTCAGCTTGTGGCTCACCTTCACCTGCCTCTCATGCTGGGCAGATGCCAAGCTGCACCACAATCTCCTGTCTTGGTCTCCTAACTTTTTCTATCTCCACGGATTGTGTTTCAGGTGTCATGTGAAGCTTCACTGCAATCCAATCAAAGCAATAGTCCCTGGTTGGCCATTCCTATTCAGAAAAATCTCTGCCAGTGAAGTTATCACTTCAGCAGACTCAGAGGAGAAGCTTTATAAGGCACCTGAGGATTTTCATGCTAATGAGTTCCAGTCCATTGTCAGTTCCTCACTGCTTGAGTTTCACCTGCCTGTGCACAAAATCAGTGATTGCTATCATAAGATCTCTTTCATCTCCTGCCATCCTGGAAGAACTAGATAATGAAGAAGTGGAGAAAAAACAAAAAGAAAGCTTTTAATCCCAGATTATGAGATGTCAGAATCTAGGTCATAAAAACCACTCCAATATACAGTTTGTATCTTTTTTCCAAGACACTTCTGCTGTTTTCTATGCTTCCAAGATGAGTCATAAGGGAATGGGAATGAAGACCATAATTTCCATTTGTACAAATATCAGGTGATAGAAAGCTCAGAAAACATGCTCAAGGTTTCAGAAGGAGCTAGAAGGATCAAGAAATCTTGAGAGGTTCCATCTGATTACAGGGAACACCTGTACACCTGGTTAGTACATCTCCTTCTCACTGGTGGAGCTTCAACAGTGATAAAATCCACCTGTTTCTCCCCATCCATAAATAAAACCCCCAAACCCTTTCTCCAGAAAAATAGTATTAGAAGTGATATCCCTGGACAGGTTGTTACCAAAAGGTAGCAAAGAGGGTGAATTTATCCTGATGATATATTTATTTCGAGGATGTTTTCCCAGAAGGTTTGCAGAAGAGCTGCCAGCCTGGTCCATGGCCCTGCTTTCTGTTCTCCAGAACATTTTGCCTTGTGAGATCAGCATCAAGCACAAAAATCCTGTCAGAACTTGGGGGCTCTCTGTGAAATGATGCATTCCTGGTTGGACCCACCTCCATCCTGCCTTCCAGAACAAGCTGGGCTTATCAGGCTCCTCTAATGCTGCTTTTTCTCTCCTCAGTTTCTGGCAGGAGGGTCAGCTTTTGTCTCAGAGTCCCTTTCAGTTTTGATGCTCCTGTTTCTTCCCTTCCCCTGCCTCCTCTCCTACCCCCACGTGCCACCATCCTTTGATGAGCCGCTCTTATTAAAGACAGAAGGGGATTTGCCACGTGTCACTTTCAAAGGTCCAGGGGCAGGAAGCTTTAATTGCCAGATTTTTCACACAGGGTGTTAAAATTTATTAAAGTCAGTTCCTCTGATTTCCCTTTAATGAGAGGACGACTGTGTGTATGAGATAACATTAGGTTCAAATGGTGGGAAACTCAGAGAGGGTTTAAGTAATCAGACCAGGAAAAAGAAAAAATAAAACCCAAACCTGTGCTAGATCTCATGTCTTAAGGACTTACTCTGGAACTTATTTTAAAGGTAAGAAACTGGGATCATTCTTCAAACACTACAGCAAGGCTGGCAGTCTTTTGAAAGGGCTTTTCTTGGGAAAAGGAGCAGGAGGTGAGCTTTGGGTATTGTTTGATTTTTGAGACACTTTTAACATTTCAGCCGCTGTTTCTCCTGTGGCTGTCCCTGTGGAAACAAAGACAGGGTGATCAAGACTTGGGGTTCACCCAGCACCCAAGGAAATGCTTTAAATACAATTCCTTGTGCTCAGAGTTACTGAGATGTGAGCTACTTATCCTGTGCTCCAGCAGCCTCAGGCAGCACTGAGGTGTCAGAGGCAGTGGGGAACTAAACCCTGTGTTCATGAGCCCACATCCTGTGTTCAAGAGCCCAAACCCTGTGTTCATGAGCCCAAACCTTGTCTTCAAAAGCCCAAACCTTATGTTCAAGAGCCCAAACCCTGTGTTCAAGAGCCCAAACCCTGTTTTCAAGAGCCCTTGCAGCATGAACCAGTGCCCCAGGAGCACACATAACCCCACTGAAAGCCACAACCAGCTGGAAGTGGGACCACATGAATCTGGGCAAAAAGAAAACCTCTTCCAAACTGGGACACTCTAAAAAAATTGAAGTCTTTGAGAAAAAAAGAAAAAAAAAACCTGAAAAGCTGAACTTTTTGCCTTGGCCAGCCTGGCTGCTCTCCTCCCTCATTTCATTTCCCCCCTCCTCCTCTCACTTTCTGCTACCTTCACACGGGATTCTGCTGCCCTACTTTTGTCCAGCCTTCTCCTAGAGATAAGATAAACGCTATTTTCAATTAACAAGACTTGATTGCTGAAAGCAATAGGAGGCAGTTCGTTTAGAGCCAGCAAATTAATTGAAATCTAAATGTACATAGTCAGTGTATTGCAGGGAGAGCAATTATCCCGTCGTTTGGCCCCTGCCACGCAGGCAGCTGGACTGGGCTGAGCTCTGCGAGCAGGAGGAGCTCAGGTTGCCCTCCTATCTCCTGAAGTTCCTCCCTCAGCTGCTTTTAGCCCACTTTCATCTTGCAAGAGAAAGCTCTCCATGGCTCTAACTGTAAATTAGAGCAAGAGGATGTGTCCTGGGACTTTGGTGCTGGTGGGACGTGAAGTTGTTCTCTAAAAACATCAGTCAGATGTGATGAGATCTTCCTCCTCACTCCTCTCCTCCTTAGGGAGGGCTTGTGCTGCATGTGAAAATGGAATCTGTGTAATACCCACCAGCTGAATGGATTCCCTGCCCTTTGCAGCATTTACCAGGATGAGCAGTTGAGGACATGTGGTGGGAGGTGAGGCCTTGGGAATTCATTGTTCCTTGTTTTATGTTTACACATGACAACCAGCAGAGGGAAGGAGGGCAAAGCAATCAGCCAGTAAAGAAATATTCCATCCTAAGAAAGATCTTCCATGATTTTTAATGCCCAAATGCTTTTGCTCCTGGCTTTGAGCCATTGCAGCTTCTGTACCACCAGGTCCTCAGGAGCTGGGCTTGCTCCCCCACGTCAACTGAGAGGACACCTAGTCTTTGAGTGCCTAGGGACTAGAGTATAGGGAAAACCTTGGAATGCTTTCTCTCTTAAAATGGGTGAAAATGAAAGAACCTCAGAAACTGACCAAGCACTGGTCTAAGCCATGGAGGAGTACCCAGGTCTCCAAATACTTCCAGGGTAACTTGCACTTCGGATATTTCCTCTCCTTCAAAGGACTGCTCAGAGCTTCATGACTGTCATGAGGTGTGCACCGGGAATGTGCAGATCTGAGCCGCAAGGAGACACCGCCTCACCCCACAAGGTCATCCCTGGCCTCACTGACACATCCCGCAGCTCTTCAGAAACACCTCACTCAAAACCTGCTGCTCCACAATTTACAGACCAGGGCACTGTAGAAAACAACCCACTCCAGCACACAACCCACCCAGAAGTGGTTAAAAGCAGTAATTAGAAGCTAGTCCCTACTGGAGAGCTAACAAACCCATATCGTGTTTTCCTTGCTGCACCTCGCTGCCTCCAAGCCAACTGGCGCAAAGACGCTGCTTTCTTATTCCTGGACAAATTATGCTTTTAAACTTTCCCTCCCTGCCAAGCGTGGGAGGAGCCCCACGTGTCAGCCCGATAGGATTTCCAAGGGTTTCTGTTCTTATCCCAGTGCCTCCAGGAGCCAGCAAACCTGGTGCTCGCATGAATTTTCTCTCACCTTGGGGAGCTGCTGACAACGGGGGCCGGAGCGACGTCCCAGTTCCATAGCTGGCAGCTCCGGAGGGAGGCAGGCACGTTTGCAGGGAGCAGCTGAAGCTCATTAAATCCCAAAAGTAACACCTCCGGAGCGCCCCAGCGCCTCCCGCTCCTGCCGGCGCCTCGTGCTCCTGCTGCGCGGGGACGCGCTCCAGCACGGGCTGCTCGTTAGGCACCAGCATCTGTTTTATCCTCCTCCCCTCTCTTTCTTCCTCCTGTCTACCAGCTCAAAGTGTCCTTGGCCCCTTCTCTGCCTTGCTGCTCTCCCCGTCTCAATTTCAGAGCAGATTTCCCTTGGAGAAAACTTCTTGGAGACGCAACGTTGGCCCAGCTTTTCCAGGGAGGGAAAAACCCTCTTGCCCTTGGCTCAGTAACTTTATAAATAAGGTTATGAGCCCCTGGGACAGTTCAGAGAAGGCATTTCATAGATAGAGGCTGTTTAGGTCACAGTGGCCACTATACTGCTGGTAGGCATGAACATAAGTGAGGCTGGAAAGTATTTTCCGCAGCGTTGCATTCCCAGTTATTCCAGTTTCAGGTCAGCTTTCCCCATGATGGCTGGCCAAGATTGTGCATAATGTTTTGCTGTGACCCTTGAATGTGATTTTTGTTTTTTACTTTTTTTTTTTTTAACTTTTTTTAAATGACTGCACAGGGTATTGTCCCATCAGGGGCAAACATCCTCTTTGTGATCAGCAAGCGTACCCAGATCTTCATCTGCTCTTTCCAGCAGTAGGGAGTCTTGCAGTCAGTCCCTCAATCATGATGTCAAACCACAGCCTTCCATCCTTGTCTGTTCCCCAAATTTAAAGTCTTTCAATTCTTCATATGATTTATCAGTGGTTGCAAGATAAATCTTTCAGAGAAGCTGTATATGTACCTTCCTTCCACTCAGTTATGCTTTGCAGTACAACTCATTATCTTCTCTTTAGATGTCTCACTTTGACAACTTTTCTTTTATAGTCTTCATTTTAGCTAATGAGCTCCCCCACAAAATCAAATGTTTTTTGTGAAGCTCATTTACATTAAACCTACCACACCTCCCTCCTTAGAAACACAAGCAGCTTCAGAAGAAAAACAGACCAACAAAATAAATCACAGCAGTCTGTCAGGATCTATCTTTGGGGAACCACACAGGGTTTTTTTTCTGGTTTGCAGGCTGCTTGTATGAGTTTGGTTTGTTTCTTCCTGGCCTGGAGTTAGGCTTTTCTTCCTGGCACACAACATTACCTGATGCACTACAAGTTACTAAAAAGTATTTCCCGGCCTGCAAAGTAATTGGTTTTGCTCATTTCAGGGCATGCATTTTGGAGTTTTGCCTCTGCTCAGTGATAGGAAGTCTCCCCTTGCAGTGTCCTAATTCCTGTTGATGTCATACCCTCCCCTTTTCACCAGTCTCTTATGAAGCCCCAGACACATAATTCAGCAGTTTTCAGGCTCTATTTTGACCCCTTTTAATCTCCCCCATTATTGCTGCACAGCAGCCTCCTGTCTCTGTCAGCAGCTGAAGAACCCCGTGCTATTGAAGGGATTAAGCACCAGTCCCACAGGCTGGGATAAGGAAGCTTTCCTTCCTACATGCCTGCTTGGAGAACAGCTCAGAAGCCAGAAGGAGGAAGGCACTGAGAGTTTCCCCTCCCACCCGTGGTATTAAAAGCAAGCGAGTGTCTTTTTTCTCATCTCCCCATAGCTGCAGGAGAGGATGCAGGCAGGGACAGATTCCGAAATCCCAGCCATGCCTCCTGCCCCAGCTCTCCCAGCAACCCCCTCCCTAGCTCTCCCAGCACACTTTTGTTGCTCCCAGCAATCTCCCAGTTCCTCCCAGTCCAGCCCAGCTTTGCAGCTCATAGCTGAGGTGTTAATCCTCTCTCCAGCAAGTTCCAGACACACACTTTACAGCCCACAGTGTCCATGTGTGTCCCTAGGTGTGGCTTCAGGCTGGGAACAACAGGGATGAGGACCCTGTCTTGGAAAGCCATCCCTGTGCCCTGTGGAGGGAGGCAGTGCTGCTGTCCTGAAGTCCCAGCTGATTACAGGACCTAGCAGGCTGGGCTCAGAGCGTTTGCTGCAAAACCACACATCTGGGCTTTGCATTCCCTCACCTTGAAAATGTCTTCCTGAATTATCTGTTTGGCCCCTTCAAGAAACACAGAGGGGTGTGGGGTGACCTGCTCCCTCTGGGAGCCAGGACACTGGGAAGTGTCCTGTCCTTCCACCTGGACATCTCATGGAGCACCACTGACCCTGTGAGAGTCTGTTTTCATTTTTTTGAAAAAGGAACAGGAGATGCAACCCTTTCTGTGCCAATTGTTCTAAAAGAGGATCCAGGAATCACTGGAGCAGTGTTCAAGCTCTCTTCCTGCTTTCTGGTTAATCAGCAAATGTACTAAAAACGTGGCATATGGTCTGTGAGGGGTGGGGAGATTTCTCTTACACCAGAGTGAAAACTCTTCTTCATATGAAAGCTGATCACACCGTGGTCATGTGGCTGTGTCAGGATCCTGTCAAAATATATTGCAGCAGAGATGGAGATATGTGACATCTTGCTGAATTCTGCCAGATGTCTGGTGGGATCTCAGAGGGGGTTGTTGCTTAAAATTTGCTTACGAGTCTCTGAAGGTGTGTAGCTTGTGACTGCCACGGCTAGAGCTGTAACCCATCTCCCATCAGGAATGCCAGAACTGGGGCTGGGGCAAACTGGCCACAGAGGGGTTAACTTTGATTTCCCTTTGATTGCTCAGTGAATGCAATAATTTAATTGCTTTCCTTTGGAAAGAACAATTAACAGCACCAGGGGTTATCCTTTCATCTTGCCATATGGATTATCACACCAAAGGGCATTGATGAGGACATAAGGGTCCTCACATTTCTTTCTGCAAAGAACTGATCTTTGTGCTCATATTTGATTTTTTTCGAGGGGTTTCTTCTTTGCTTTTAAGTGGCACATAGATGCACACAGTGCAAACAGGAATGAACACAATGCTCACTTTGAATATATTAATTGCTGCCCATATGGGGAGATCAATGCTTTTTCTAAAAGACCTTGTGAGGTTAAATTGCTTCCAATATTTCCCCAAATATCCCTCACTCAAAAGTCCATCAGGAGCTAGGAGTATACACAACTCTTTTAATTCAACTGCTTCCTTAGAGGAAGAAAATTTTCCCAAGTCTTCACCTTGTATCTTCCTGTTCAGCTGAGCCAGGACTTCGGCACGCAAATGGGAAAGAAAAATCACAGCAGCCTTTAGCTGGTGTTTCCCCATGTTTATTAGATTGGCATTGGAGATGCTGATGAGCACTGTCAGTTAAAAGCCCTAAAAAACAAAGAACATGAAAACCACCTCTGTGGCAAGGAGAAAGCCAAGGGGTTCCTCAAACTCCCTTTGAGAGAGCGACCCTGTGGGCAGGACGGCACTGGTGACACACAGCATTGCAAAATGGGGGCAAAAAGGGGAGCCCTGGACTGCTGACCCTCCTCCCATCTCCTCCTGGACCCCATGGCATAGACCAACCTCCCTGTGTCACCCTTGTCTGCATGAGCAGCCTGGAGATGTGATGGAGGTGGCAAGGATGAAGATGAAATATGGATAAAGCGGGCTGGAAGGGACTTTCTCTCTCCCAAAATAAAAGGAAATAAACAAATCAAAAAGCCCTTTCCAAATCTAAGTTAACAGTTGATTTATTCAGAACTCTTCATGTAAATCTCAGTTGTTTAATTATGTCTAACCAGTAATTGTGGTCTGTTTGGAGCTGGCCCTTGGGTGTGAATGGTACCTTCAGAAGCTTTTAATCCTGTCCCCCTGCCCTGCTGTGGGGCTGTGCTCTGTGCTGTGCTTCCCAATCACAGCCCCTATCCAGCTCCACAGAGCAGAGGCAGTGAGAGGCCATTATATTTTAATAGCAAAAATATTCAGCACTTAGGCAGGTGTTAGAGGGCTTGCTTGAGCTGTTAAGTGTCCCCTGCCTGTGATGAGTGCCAGCAAGCACGGGGCTCTGGGGCTCCCTCCTGAACCACAACCAGTCCTGTGCTCGCTCCCATGTCACACGGTGGCCTTGACCTCTTCCCCTTCCCAGCCTGCTCTGCCTCCAGGCTGGAGGGGACATGAGCTGAAATCCCCCACACAGTGGGACTGGGAGCTCAGCTTTCACAGAACCTCCCCTCGTCCAGAGCTGAGCTGAGTCACCTTGGACAATGAGTGCGAACAACCTGAGGCAGGTGAAGGCTCTTTGTAAGTTCATCCCTCTGCAGAGAGCAGGGTGGCAGTGAGCATGGGACCTCAGGGGCTGCTGGTGAGGTGCATCTCCTCTGGGACTGCCTCAAGGAGCTGGGAAATGCCCTGCCCAGGCTGTGGCCACTGCCATGGGGTCTGGGCTGGAGGTGCTGCTGAAATCATTCCATGGGACAAGTACTTGGCTACAGGATCCACCATACCCCAGCTGAGAATCACCAAACCACAGCAACCTGTGGACTCAGGCACTGGCAGATTTGATGTCCCTGCCATGGTGAGGCTGCTTGGAGGCATGTGGGGTTGCTAGTACTAGTTATCCCTGCTGTGGGGTGAAGATGGGGGTGACAACCCACAGCTCCCAGTGGTGCTGATGGTTTCCTGTGAACACCATGGCTTTGCAGAGCAATGCACTGGGTGGTTTGTAGGGCTGTGCTGCTGGGTAAAGGGATGTGTCACCTTCCCTGCTGCCACAGCTGCAGGCCCATGCCAGCACCCTCCTGGTGTTAGTGGAGAGAGCTGGATCAACCCTAGAAAGAGCTGGAACACCTTTGCATTCATATTTTGGTTTATTTTTGTCTTTTTTGTTCTCTTTGGGCGTTTGTGCCGAGCTACTCTGCAGCCAATACTCCTGGAGTTTGTGTAAAGGCATCATCCTTTTCCATCCCTGAGCATGGCTGCATGGGTCCAGCTGGGTTTCTGAGGCCACACACCCACCTGGGACTGGGTGGATTCCTGCATCTACAGACCCTCTGATGGGGCCAGGTCCTTGCAAAGGAGATCTGGTCCATAATAGCTTAAACCACTGCAGCACCTCTCCAGGGCTTGGCTGCCAGGGCATCTCTTTCTTTGTATTTTGTGTGTTTTTGTTAAACTGAACATGCAAGGAGCTGAGTGAGGGCTCAGCTGCAAGCACAGGGATGATGGGCAGAGAGGAGGGCAGAGGGGTGGGAGGGAATAGCCCCCAGAAAATGGTGCTGTTCCTCCAAACAGTGGCACTTATAGACAAGGAGCATTTTCTTTAACAAATATGGATCTAATGGATTAGGTCTGATCTAATTATGCATTCTGCATTAAGCCGATGCTCCCACTGTCTGTGGCTGCTAGCATAATTAAACTTAATGTACTTTTAATGATGTCTTCTTAACTCATGCATTCATATATGATTAGAATCAAACAGGACGAGCTGTCACGAGTCCAGGAGAGCTCTTGCGGCAGCTCCTGATGGGCCTCATGTTGAAATATTAATAATGCAGATTTCAAGGTTAACAACATTGGTTTTGAAGTGAGGAAAGCTCGTCACGCAGTTTGAGCTAATCTGAGGCAACAAAACGGCTCCCCTTTCAAGTTCAGCCTCTTCCCGTCTTTCACACGTGCTCCTGGGAGCAGAGGAATTGAAGTTTTACTTGGTAAAGATGTTGTTGAGTAAGTGAATTGATCTGTGGGCAGCAGCTTTCAGCGGAGCTGGGACAGCAACTGTGTGGGCACCTTTTGGGGGCTCTGTCCTGGCCTTGCTCCTCTTCCCCTTTCCTGCTGCTTTTCTGGAAATTGGGGGCACTTTGTTTTAACAGAGTCTGGCAGTGAAAAGGCAAACTCTGCTCCTGTTTGAGCCAGTGGGACCCTCCCAGCCTCTGCTGGCCCTGTCCACAGCCTCCTTGGCACAGGGAATGTGCTCCCTTTGGCCATGCCCCACCTCTTGAGATGGGGCCTGAGAAAACCTTGGCCTTGGTGCCCTGGGCCCAGCATCCTACATGAAGCAGGCAACAAAACTACAGTGAAATGTTGGGATTTCCCCTCTTTTTCCTGTCTTTATGTAAACTTTTTTTTGAATGAGCCCATGGCCTGGCAGACAGGTTGTCTTTTGAGCTCCAGAGAGCAAACTGCAAATCGTCTGAAATCCTTCCAAGGGGAGAGCATTGATTTATTACACTGTAACACTGATGCCAACAACAGCGTGTACCTTTCATCTGAAAAGGCAGGACTTATAGAACACGACATGCCATTAATTTTGATGCCAGCTCGAACAGGGGAGGAATTACTGCTGAAGGGATCCAGAGAGCATGCTACACCGGCCCAGCAGAGTAATGAACACACTTTGTGGCTGCTACTTTATACCCCTTTGTTCCTTAGGAGAAGGAAGGTACCTTGACAGCTGATTTGGGCTATCAAAGGCATCTCAGTACCTGTGTATGCATGTTAGTGCATGAGAAAGGGGGGTGATTGCCCCTCTGGGGATGAGGGTTGCAGTTTCACTGCTCTAGAGACAGCTCACCCTTTGCACAGGCTCAGCAGGCCGGTTCACGTAATAGAGGTGATCCCCAGCACTCTGCCCCTCTCCATCCCCAAGCCAGATTTCCTTCTGGCAGCCAGACAGAAATGCCTCCCTGGGAGAAGTGCACACCAGAAACAGGGAGATCAGTCCAAGTGCTCTGGGAACAGCCAGGAAACCTAGCACTTTTCAGGATTGTGGCTCCACAGAACAGCCCATTTGCAGAAGGGCTCCTTGCTGCCCAAGGATAGTGTGAGAGGTTATGGGATGACTTCAGCATAGGGTGGAGCTGGATTCACACCTCTGCCCCATCCCAAAGTTAATTTGCTTTCTAAAGCTATATGGCAATAGAGACTTATCTGCCTCTAAGAGAACACCATGTACAAACCCAGAGCCCATTCCAGGTCCTGGAGAGGAGAAACTGGCAGTGCTGATGGTAGTATTGATGTACAGATGCAGGAGAGATGGGGACAGCCAGAAGGGAAATGGAAAGTAGAATCCCTGTAGAATCCCAGGGTGGAAATTGTCAGGATTTCCATGGAGTGGTCAGTTTCAAGACACCTCTCTGCTCTTAGGAGAACCTGTTCTAGGTTCTTGCACACTAAACTCATGTACCCTCTTGTACACTCAAACCATCAGGACCAAGTGTCTGGAAAAATACAGGGCAGCTCTGTGTAAGAAGGGAGGTGGGAAGGGTATCATCTTTGTAATGAAGCTGGAGCAACATGGAGTTGGGGCTTGCGTGTGGATTTTGCCCCAAAAGCCCTGCCCTCCTGTGGGCTGCTGGGCAGCTCTGCATGGCTCTGGGATATCCTGATGTTTCTTTTATTTAATTTATTAACTGGGTATCAGAGATGAGAGCACGGGGACTTCAGTCAGCAGTGGGGTACCAAGACACAAAACCAGCACTGGTGGGTGACAAACTGATTTATGCTCACAGGTAACATGAAGGTCACCGGGGTCTCTGTGTTTAGGAGGGGTCAGCAGCCACCAAAGCCATCAGAGAACAAGCCACACAGGTCACCAAAAGGTATTTGGGGTTAAGCTGGCTGGTTACTTTTGCTGGTAGGAACCCATGTGTTCCTGTCCTCAAGGTGGTGCCTAAGCTCTGACATGTGGCTTAGAAATGTGCACAGAAATGTTCCCCTGGGGCCCAGAGCCACACATGAGACCAGGATAGCTGACCATGTCATTGGAAACTGAGCAGGAGCCTGTGTTCACAGTGAAAACTTCCCCAAGTCTCCCAAAACTTTTGATGGACACACAGCACTGAGTTGCTGGAGCTGAACAGGCCAGGGGTACCCATGGGTTTACAGAGCACTTTGAGGTACCCCCTGTCTCTTCCCTGAACTTACATGATTTAAGTTGTCCCTGCACTTGGTGACAGGTAGGACAAACAAGCCCAGCCACAATTTTTTTTGGAGCATCCCAGCCCTGGGTCCTGACCCCATAGCAAAGGAATGGATTGGGTAGTGGATCTGTTGCTCTCTCACTGCACTTCAGGGTTCAGTCAGGTTTTTATTTTGCTTCAACAACTGCTGAAGAAGGATTCTTGCTGGAGACTTTATTACAAGGAATATCTGCTTTTGCCACTAGGAGGAAATTTTGTGCTGTTTATGCTAAGATATAAGTTTTGTTTCTTGTGTATTTTTGCAATCTCACTGGGAACCAAGAGTGAGCCACTGAGCAAGAAGGGCATTTTGTGACAGAATCCAAGCCCACAGCACAGCACTGTATGCCCAGGGAATTGTGGAAGACCAAACTGGGCTGAACCAGCATAGCCTGCCCTCGGGAAACCTCTCCTTCAGGCCCCAGTGCCTGGGAATCTCTTGTTCTTTGAAGTCTCAGGGTTCACTGCCCCTTTCAAAACGTATTAATTCTGTCCCTTGCTGATTCTATATTTAAAACTTACCAGTGGGTAAAACATTACTTGTAGATGCTGGAGATCTTGGTTCTCTAACCTTGGCCCTGTGGGATGCCTGGTCAAAAGGCATTTCTGTGTCTCAGCTTTCCCAAATGATAACTGGGAATGAGGATATGGGGAGGGGAGTCCTTCCTCACCTCTAACACCAAGTGCTCCCCAAGAGCATGACATTAATGAGTGTAGTTTACCTCAGTACTTGTCAGTATTTGCATAAATGTCCAACACCCTTTAAATCCTCCTCTTTCTCGCCCCTCAACAGGCTTTTGGATGAGGAACTCAGCAGGTTAGTTGTGTGAAAACTGGGTGAGAAGCGTCTTAAATGTCCAAGCCTCTGAAACACCATAGGAGCTCCCAGGAAAGCTGATCCTGGTAGGGATTTTTGGACCAGTGCTGGTTCTGAGTTTTCTCTGAGCTGGCCATGTCTTCTCTCTCTGCAAAAACAAGCTAAAATCCTCTAATAGCCCTCCTCAAAAAATAACCCTCCAAACTCCAAACAAAGCAAAATAATTAATTTTGAACCCAATGATTATTTAGTTTTCTGACTCTTGGGTAAATATTAGATAGATTCCCAATTTCAACCTGAAGCAGTTTATTCAGCTGCTGTTCACAAGTCAGACACAGCAAAAATCAAAGAAATCTCTTTTGATTCAGGTTGGGTAATATTGCCTGAGGGGTAACATCATTTTCATTTCCACACATCCAGCACTGGCACAAAACGGCATGGACAGGAATGAGAAATGGATCATGGATCCTTGGTTCTAAAATTCCAGCTGATAGTTCCTTTTTTTTGTGTAAATAATAATTACCAATAAAAATGTTGCTTGAAAAAAAGAGAACGTGAAAAGAAAAACACCATTGCATTTGATAAAGCAAAATCCTTTGCAGTACTATCAAAAGGAAAAAAAAAATGAAAGAAAGAAAGAAAGAAAAACCAAAAGAGAGTTAAAACAAATATAGCTGTTGAATAAAAGATCCAGGTACCAAAGAGCAAAATTTAATGAAAGCCAAAACTGTTAAATATGGAATCCTGTTGAGAAAAAATGTCAATGTCTTTAAGAGTTTTACCATTACTCTATTTTTAAGAAAAGTGTAGTAAAAATACATATTACAAGTTTACATTTTCCACGCTTTTGTCCTATTCACCTATTTTTTTTTTTTTTTGTAACCCCTCCACTGATCAAAAGCCTTTGACAGCTGCATCTCACATCTTCATGTCACAGGAGGCCAGTTCCAGCACTGCTGCTGCTGACGAGGCTGCTGTGACCTGCTGCCATGGGGTCCTGTTCCTGGAGGAGGATGGGTACTGGTGGGTACCAGGAGCCTGTTCCCACCACACTGGCCCACAACACGACAAGAGCTGGGTCAGGAGACTCATCTGAGGGCTCTGGACATGGAAAAAAGCATTTGTGCTGATAAGGATGCCTCCACTTGTGCTAGCGTTACACAGAACTGAAGTTAAAATTAAGAAAAAGCAGGTTAAAAATAATGATAAACAACAGAAAGCGCCCTGAAGTGGTGTTTGGAGTGGCTGATAACAGAGTTCATGTTCAGCGATGAGAGATGAAGGTCACAATGTTCCCAGTGTTGGAGCCACACATTGGCTGTGTCCAGGCTTAAGACCTTGACTCTGACTTGCTGGTCTCCAACTTGTCGCATGAGAAATGAATAAGTAGAGCAGATGCTTCAGACCAGGCTGGTGTTAAAGGTGGTAAATGTATTGCTCTGCACAGTCATACACCAGTGGAAACTGGTATTCACACAGTTTCCAGCCTTACTGCCAGATTCTCCTCACAGACCTGTGCCAGTCATTTGCCTGCATCACTTTCTCTTCACCTGCCTCCCCTCTTTCTTGGCTCCTCTCTTGCTATGTTGCAAAAAACAGAAAAGAGTAGAGAAAATGAGAAAAAAGCAGCTCAGAACGCTCCAGCAGCAGCTCAGTTCCTGGACCAGGTATTTGTCTGACTCTGTGAGAACCTCTGAACTTTATTTGCCATCAGTGAGATGGGACCAGGCCAAGTGGACTCACTGTGGACCCTGCCCCACAGATCTCCCTCACCAGACATTCCCCTGGGAATCCTTCACTTGAGAATGCCACAACCCTGAGGTGTCTCAGGTCCACCAGGGTGGGAAGCATTTGTCTGTCCATGCCAGAGACTCACAGAATGAACCTTCAGTGTGGCTCTGGAAAACCATTCTTGCCCCCTTGATCTCCAGGCCTGTGGCTGGACTCCCAGCTGCCTGTCTGGCACTATGGGTTTCTGCAACACCAATTTTGGGGTCAGCAGCCTGCTTTCCTGCCTTGTGGATGCTTCCCCCTCCCTAAGGATAAGAGTGGGAATCTGCTACGGTCGGCTTTGTACCCAGACAGGCCACAGCTTGACGGGGAGATTGAATGTGACCAGCACTGATGCTGCTGAATGTCGTGGTTGCTTGAATTATGCTCTTGTAGGATCTCCTCCTTGGTTTGCTTCAGCAGTTCCTTCCAGGAATCCATTCTGGCCAGCTACCTACAAAATGTCCCTCTGAGTTAGAAAAGAATGGCCATAAGGGTATTTCAGAGCAGAAGGGCAGGGGTGTCCCCATGACTTGTAGCACGTTGCGCTGGCTGGTTGGCAGCTGTCTAGAACTGGATGTCTGGAGATGGCCTGTTCCCAGCCTGGGGTGGTTCCCTTATGTGACCACCAGAAAGGGAGCACACACAGAAGCTAAGCAATGAAGGAATGGTTCACAGTTGCTTATTAGCCCCCAATAACCTGGGCAGGAGAGTCACACGTGAGGGAAATACCACATTTGCTGTCCCTCTTCAGCAGCCAACCGTGATCTTAGACCAACCCTCTGCTCCAGTCTGCCGCTCTCCACTCCAGGCACGTGATTTTCCTCTTGAAGCGCCGCTCATTGCCTCTGGAAGAATTACTGCTTTGTCCTCACACTACCTGGGGTTTCCAAACTCAGCCATGACTTCGCCCCCTGTAAAACAGCCTCATGTTTTTGTTCAGGTTTCTTCCTGCATCGAGTCCTTCCTGCTGCAGGGGGAGCCGGGGGCAGCTCCGTCTGCCTCGCTGCGATAACTCCGCAGCCCAAGTTCACCACAGAACAACGAAGGCAGAATCACGATGGACAAAAGAGGTCAATGCTGATGCCCTGCGCTGAGTTCAGCTTGCCACGTATTTTTCTTTTTTTGCTGTTAGTAGCTCAGACATGGTGGTTTGCATCCCAAACTAAACCAGATTGAAGGACTGAGCAGGGAAGGGGGAAAGGGCTGATGTTACCCTGACACCACAGGAATTAGTAAGAAAAAATATATATATTGCACACACTAAGACTTATTAACAACCAAGTTAAAACAAAATGGCGTAGTCCTCATTAGTGTTCCAGTGGTTCTTTGATCAGGGATGGTTCACGAGTCTGTAAAATCCCATTACACTCTCCTTATTGCAGTACAGACCTGTTTCTGTTCTCCTGCCAGTGGATCTGTTTGCAAATAAAAAGGGAAATTGATTTGATTTCCTTGAGAAGATCCATCCAATTGTCCCTTCTGTCATCGTCGTTTGTCTTGTTGGTGTTGGGTATGTTTTTTGGCTCTGGAGGGGTGGAGTTGGGCTGCCCCTGCTCTCACCCAGGCAATGGGTCAAAAGGCCAATTATAATCCTGTAGCTCCCAGGGACATGCCAGTGCTGTGGCTCATGCATGGGATCGTCTGCATGGATTTGGGGAAATCGTGGCTGACCACACGTCCATTTTCTCCACTGCCTCCTGCTGCAGCCGGCCTGGGAAGGGTTGATGTCTGTATGGCTTCGTTGATTGATTGCTGTGGGATTAAACAAAAACCCTTTTTAGGAAAGACGGGGGGGTCTCCCCCTGTCCTTTGCAATGTTGGAGAAATTACAATATTAACCAGTGTTGTCTTTCTGTTACTGTTCTCCCCTTCCTTGTCTCCATTCAGACTCCCACTTTCTGCATGTCCCCACTGCATCTGCTCTGTTCATTCACACCTCTTCTACATGCAAAATTAAATGTTTCAGCAGTATTTTGGGGTATAAAGCATCAGTGCCATATGCCAAAAACCTCCTCGAACTCTACAACATAAGAACAGTCATCCTGGATCTGAGCAGAGGTATTTTACACACTTCCCCCATAGAGATGCTATTGCTACTCCAGGACTGTTATGCATGGTGGACTCTGACTCACTGCAAACATATGTTTAACTTTCCTCATGTGAGAACTTGAGCATGTGCCTATGTTTTTGTCTACAGTGATGACTGAGGTAACTAAGAAATGCAAGCCTAATTCAGGAAATCAAATTTCATGTTCCTGTTCCATATACATCCAAAACATTCGCTTTCAGAGATCTACGGAAACCACCTGCTTAGAACAATTCAAATAAAATATAAAGCCAATTTGGTTTCTTTGTGTTCAAGCTATCTCCAAGTGCACCATCACTCTTTCTGGACTGGGATATTCAGGTGAAGAATTATCCATAACAGATAAATCTAGAACAGCTATTGAGCTATTGCATTCTGACACCTTTTTGCAGTGCATTTGTGCCACACCTAGCTTTACAGTGGGCACAAATTATAATCTAATCTTTGTAGTTCCATGGACACTATTTGTTCATATTATTTTACCCCTGTGTTCAAGGTAGCTCTCCTTGCCTGTGGAATTTCCTGAACCTCAATGGGAGAAGAGCTGTAGCACATTTTCAGTGCATTAGAAATGTTATTATTGCTGACAAAACATTGAGTGTGCTGTGAAATGGTGACATAAACCCCACAGAAGTGGTTGCTTATTTTCCTTTGATTCTGGGTGAGTTTCAGTGAAATAAAAACCTATTTGGATATTTTTGAAACTCACTGCATACTTCATATGCCCATAATAAATTCTATGCTCATGGGAGAGGTCAAGATGAGGAAGACAAGGGATGTGTCACATATCCCACTCCCTCCTTGAGCACCACAGTATCTGTATAAGGGATTGCCAAGATATACTTGCTCCACAGATGCTGCATTAGAAGTCTGTCTCCAAGGCTCTCAAATGTCTATCTCCAAGGCTCTCAAATCT
Source organism: Phylloscopus whistleri (assembly GCA_017589585.1). NCBI lineage: Eukaryota > Metazoa > Chordata > Aves > Passeriformes > Phylloscopidae > Phylloscopus > Phylloscopus whistleri. Next base: position 4,229,421 of record JADMLD010001555.1, on the reverse strand, counting down.
AATCCACTCCTGACACAATACTCAGAAATTCTGGCACACCAGAATTTAGGGCTGAAACAGATCTCCTGGGCTACAGGAAATATGTTTCTGCAAGACCATGGCAGGGTGGAGTTAAAATAACCATTACAGGAGACATTGGAGGCCAATTTCTCTCAAAGAGGACCCATAATTCTGGAATTTGGAGGCCCACATCATCCATTCCAGGGCAACAATGCTCTGAGCATGTATTGGTGTTGTCAGCCTGGAAACGGTGCCAGCAGGGTGCCAGCAAAGGGAACAACAGGATGTGAATCATTACTGCACTCCCCCAGTTTTGCTGTTAAGAGCCTGGGTTTGGGGATTTTTCCATATTGCAGCAACGGCTGTATCACACCAACCCCAGCACACTTCATCCATGCTGCACACGCATTGCCACAGTCTGCCTCCATTAGTTTTAAGGAATTTCAATGTGTTTCTGTTGCCGCTAGTGCTGCGGTTTTGCTCTATGTCTGGATTTTGAATTAGTATTCTGCCACACGTCTGATCTTGCTTCAGTTCCCCATGACAGCCCACTTGACCCTCTTTCAGCTCCCTCAGATGGTCCTATTCCTTTCTAGCAAGCTGAGTGACAACAGCCACTTCATTATCCCTATGTCTTGGCTTTCCACCCATGGTCTGGGCTGCATCCGTCTCTGAAGGCAGCTCTGGAGCCGGGGGAGGATCAGAGAGAAGGTGTGAAAGGCCATGGAATGGGTTGCCACCTTCATCCGCTTTGATTCACTTCTGGACTTGTAACAGAACTCGATTAAGGCAACCAGCATGGCGAGTCCGAGCCCACCGATGAGGATATAGAAAACCCCTGCCACATTGCTGAGACTCAGCGCACTCGTCTTGTCCTGGAAGAAAAAGGAGAAGGGAGGGAAAGGAGGGCACACGGGGAAAGGAGAACAACGAAATTAATATGGAATTGCTCTGGGAAGGGTGCTGCACAATATAGCAGTACTGGCATTACATCATCTTCCTCTTTAAATGAACAAGTGACATTTTTAAGAGCATTTTTAAATTTTTAATTCAGTGTCTAGTAAATCTAACGTTTGCCTCACACAAACAAATAAACATTTCCTCAGCAATGTGACTCTTGGTAAAGGTTTGGGAATCTCTATTTTTTCAATCAGCTGACTTAAATGCTTGTTTTATCCAAAATGTCTAGTTTGAATTATTGATTAAAGGAGGAAAAAAAAATTGACGTTTTCCTCCTCTGTGACATTTGCTTGTCCCTGATGTCTCGCCTGAAATAACCTGTTCTCTTGGAAATGCTCATTCCTTCATTCCTAGATTGTTTCCCCCGCAAATTCTGTTGCTGAGCAACACATTGAAGTGGATGGGCTTTTTTTTCTCTTTTTTTTTTTTTTTCCTTTTCGATTCTGGGGTTGAGGTGACACCTGAGCTGTCCTCAGAAACTCATTTGATTTCTATGTAATAAGGCAGTTATTTCATATGCAATCAAGACCTGCTGATGCATGTCTAAGTTAATTATTTGGTTGGCAATAAATAGGGCTATTAATGAGCCGCAACTTTTAGTCAGCAGCTACATTCTGATTTTACAATTGCCTAATGAATCCTCACGGCTCTCTGGGGAAGAGACAAGGCTCAAAAAGACTCATTTCACTGTGAGGGAAACCAAGTTCCCACATCTAACCCTGATGTCACCCCTTGCAGTTTTCAAAACCTTCTCCTCTACGATGACCAGGTTGAGTTGGGGTGTGAGGATAATCTGGGCAGCAACAGGATCCCAAACCTGTCTCAGCTCCATGTGCAAGGCTTCTGTTTCTAGGACAGGCTTTCTCTGCAGTGAACCAGTCAGGGTGCCCTGCTCCATGCTTGCTGCTGCTCTGCAATACTGTCTCGATACCAATTTGACAGTAGAGATTCCCCAGGGCCAGCCCAACAGCTCAGTGCAGATCTGTTGGGGCCACCAGAGTCTGAGCAGCACTGACAGCCCTGCTCTGTGGACATGGGAGGAAAATTGCACGTGGCTCATTTGAGATGAAGCCACACCAGTTAAAGGATAACATCAGTGCCTGTGGAAGTGTCTGCAGCTGGTAGCGAAGCCTCTGCACAGTTCTTGATGTTCTTCTCTGCTGCTCCATGGACACATGGACTGGTGGGTGGCACAGCCTGTTCCTTGCCCTTGTAGGACAGTTGATTCACTTGCTTTTCTTGGCAGGTTTTACAAGAAGCAACCCACAGTTTTTGGATAGGGAGGGGATTCAGGAAGCAGAAAAGGATGTTGGAGTGACGTGGAAAGGGTCCAAACTGGAACATCAGCATGAACATGGAAGGTTTCAATACAGGGCAGCCTGCCTGACAGTGGTACAGTCTTTCAGGCAAGTTTGTTTTGCAATATCTTTTTCTGTATTAGGGTTTGATGGCAAAAAAGTCAACCCTCAAGGCATGAAAAATCTCCATTTTCACAATTAAAAAACCCTCCTGTAACAGAAGAGAATGTATATGTATTATTTTTTATTAGAAGAAAAGTGAGTTCCAGTAAAGAATGCTAAAAAGATATTTTTTCTTCTATTTCTCCTTCATCTCACCCACTGCCCATGCAAGCTCCAAGCTTCTTCCCAGCAGGAGCTCCCACTGTGGGCTCTGGTACCACGGAGAGCAACTTTCCATCCTGAACTCTCTGCTGAAAGGTGCAAAGGTTGTTATGGGCCATCCCTGCTGAGTTTCAGTTGCTGGAAAAAACTCCACGAGTGATTTCATTTTCTGTCCCTTGCTGACTGATCACTTTGACAAGGGACTCGTCACCATGTGCTGGTGGAAAAGTTGGGTTTCTCACTTGTACAACCTTCATGGACTGGTCAGGTTTTAATCTTGATGCTTCCTGTGTGCTCTCTGTAATGAGAGATTTCTGCAAATATCCTCTTAATTTCTGCAGTTTCAATATTTGAAAGATTATTTCCCTGGTCTTTTCTAATCTGCTTTCATGCAGTTTTCCCCCCAGGCTCGACTGTATATTTATTCAGTCATCTCTTCTCTGCAGATTGTTGGGTGTACTTTTAAGCACCAGCTGGGAAATGCTGGGAGTTTTTTAGTGGAGCTATAGAAAAGCAGAGCAATTACTCTGAGGGAACTGTGTTACAACATATCAGGTAGTTTGCCCTTTAAAATTCAGTCTGAAGGAGCTGCCCCAGCTTCAGGAAGGGATAAAGACACTAAGAGGGGGCTGCCCTTCTCAGCATCCTAATCTTTTAGCCTGGCTTTTTAATGAAATGTGGCTGATTAGCACATACTTTCTGCTCAGAGAGAAGAATGGGGACAGGGATGCAGGTGGAGCAGCCTGTTTATCTGTGTGTTACTAATAATTGTCAGCCTATACTTTCACCTTAATTTAACAGAAGGGTGGAAATCTTCACAATACCAGGAACATCCAAGCTTTGTGCAGAAGGATGACACTGTAGACAAGAGAAAACCTATTGATGCTCTCCTTCAAATAAATGGATCAGTGCAATCCATACAACAGTCATTGACTTGCAGCCATAGATCCTTAGGAAATCTGCCTTCTGTGGCTCTGTTGGGCACGGGAATACACAAATTTCAGGGTTTATTTGCCACGATATTTATTTCCAACCCCAGTTTGGGGTTCATGGTCCAATGAGGCACATCCTCAGCTGGCTGCAGTGGCAGAGCAGGCTGGCAACCAGGAAAGGCTGTTGGTTCTTAATTCCCACTTTCCTCCTCATACCAGCAGCAAAACAACCAGTAAGAGAGAGGAGATGACCCAAAGCAGTTTCCTGCACCACCACTACAATTCATTTTGGGGCTGTTATGTTTCTCTTGCATTTACTTTGCAGTAACATTATTATTGTTATTGTTTTTACTCTTATTACTGCTATTCCTATTATTACTGTGACAGTCTGGGTGAACTGGATGTTGTCTTATCCGGAAGGCAAAGGAAAGCATTGAGAGGCACAGTGGTGGGTAAAGATGCAGGGAGGGAAAAAGCAGCCTGAGTTTCACTTCTGCTTCCTTAGTAAGGTTTCTCCCAAGGAGCCAAAGGCAGATTCCTGGGGCACTGAGGAATGCTGAACTGCAGGAGCACAGCTGATGGCACAGCCTGCTACCACGAGCAGGCTGAGAAGTGAAACTGCTCCTGTGGTGATGCTTGACTTCTTGCTCATCCTCCTTTTAATATCCTTTTTCTTCCTTCCCTCTCCCAGCAGGACATGCAGAGATGTTCTTTGGGCAGGAGTGACATCTCGATGCTCCCATCAGCTGCAGGGCCTGACCCACATGAAAGGTCAAAAGCCCTGAGTGCTCCACTGAGGCTCTGCCTGCTGTTTCCATGCATGATCCTGCCCCAGTAATGCTCATAATAACAAAAAAGTGCCAAATTATTCTATGTGCTCGAGAGGACACTCCCCTCCTCTGTGCTCAGGCTCTGTGACACCAGATGCTCTCCTGCAGAGCTGCCCATCACTGAACCAGCTTGTTAGTGGGAGTGTAAATGTCACTGCTCGTCTCCCGCAGCAGCAGAGCCCTGACGTGGGGGGAAGATTGGCAGGTGAAAAGAGAAAGAAAAACCCATCCTCCCCAAAGAAAAACCCATCTTCCCAGCCTTGTTGCTGCAGCAACCAGGCACCTTCCTGTCTGTTACTCTCAAACATGGCCGTGTCCATCATCCCCTTTGTCATTATTTAATCCTTGTTGGCTGACAGGCATTAGGGCCAAATCTTCCCAGTTTCCCAGCAGGGCTGGTCCCTTCTGTCACCCAGTGTGAGCAGAGCCCATTGGCAGCACAGGGTGATGGCACCTTGAGTCGTTGCAGTCTCCAGAAGATGAACTCTCCATAGAGCAGGTGGCAGCTCTGGAAGTTGAGCTTTTACCCCAAAAGCTGGGCAGACTTTAGTGGGGTAAGGCCTGAAGCTCAGCAATGAAGGACATTGCTCTGGCCATTGTCTGAGAGTGCTGCCAGGGGATGTGCAGGAGCACATGGATGGCTGGGGATGAGGGGATGAGGCTGCTCAGCATAAGACACCTTTGATTTGAAAACCTGCCAATTTCCTGCAAAGCCAGGGCAAGGCAATAGCAGGATTTGTTCCTTTCAACAAAAACAAAATGCTTGCACTGGAGAAGAGGGTTGGGAAATGTGTGTCTTTGATAAATGTCTTTTAATTGCATGACACACCTGGGTGTCCCTGAAAGCAGCTTGCCATCCTGGTCTAGGAAAATCTTCCTTTCTCCCAATGCCTTGCAAAAGCCACAGGAATCACATCCATCTGCCACAAAATTTAGACTACCTTGTCATTACATTTCAACAACACAAGGCATCCCTTGCAAGCCCATTTTGTAGCCTGCAAAAAGCCCATCCTGTGCTTGTTTGCAAAATCAGGTCCTTCTAGGGAAGTGCCTGTTACAGTGTCTGTCTCTCTCCTGCTCTGGCAAGTAGAGGAGACTCAGAAAAGCCGGGAGACAGGAGCAGGAATTGGTGGTTGGTTTCTAGCTCTGTGCAGTGCTGGAGGTCAGTGTGTATGGAAAAACCCTGGGCCTGTGAAAAAACCTGTGAAGGGGTGGCTCCTGCATGTTCACAGTGGGAACAAGAGCAGCAGGGACATTGCTGCCCAGTGCAGGACACTGCCTGGGATGTCCCATTGTCTGGCAGTGCAGCTGGGGCCATGGATCAAATGTCCAGCACCTTGTGGGATGATGCCATAACATATCAAAATATTCAGCAAAGCAGGAGTGTTTGCCTCTGAAGTCTGAGTTCAGATACACTAATGTATCTACTGTTTCTTCATAGGAATCTCTCTGGCTGAAAGAAAAATTCTATTGCTTGGTGGGCAATAGATAGATGAACAGACTAAAATCAGGATGCACAGAAATCAGTACAGGCATGGAACATCATCTGAGACCAATGAAAATAAGCCTGGGAAACAGCAGTTTTGCTAGTCTCTGGCTAAAAACCTTGGGCACAAACCTTACATTCAGCTGGGCCCTCACCCCTCTTCATAAGCATTCATTTGTCATCCTGAAAATCCTCCAATTGTAAACTAAGCTGTAAACAGAAATGGGAATGTTTTATCGCGGCTGTGTGAGGAAAAATATGAGATACCCTCCAACCTCTCCAGCTTTGCTCTGGACCTTGGCTGTGAGGAAAGGTGAGTGTTCCAGCCCGTACTGGAGGGATTTGTGCCCACCATGGGCAGGAGTGGGGGAGCTGGGCTGGTGATCAGCTCTGCCTGCCCTGCCTCATCCCTGGACCATGGGCACCATGGAAAAAGGAGGGGAAAAAGAGACAAAAATGGGTAGAACTTAGGTGGGCAATAGGCGGGCGCATTTGCCTGTCTGCAGTTGTGACAACAAGTGAGCAATGCAATTTCTTGGTCTTTCTGTAGGTGGGAGAGGGATCAGGTGATATTTGTGTTGATTTCTCTGATGTTTCATGTCACTCTTCTGTTGCAGACACGGTGCAGGCACTGAGCAAGGAGTAGAGATGAAATCCTTTTGTGTAACAGCCAGGATTCTTCACTGTGATCTTCCACTCCCAGAAAAAGCTTACATGGTTTAAGGTTTGTGCCTACTGATTTCACACATGGAGTTCCAAGCAGCTCTCACGACTTTAGGATCCAACCTCATTTATTCGCATGTGATTCACATGTGAGTGACAGTGTTTTCCAAGCACATGTAAATAACATGTGATCAGTATTGAGGTCATATGATCCACATAAACCCATGTGTCCCAAACCTTCTCTTTCTGTCCCTATTGGTTACCCTACTGTGTTGAACAAAGCCCTGCACCCACTTCTTCTTTTTATATTTTCAGAAGAAAGTATTGGTAAAGCAGAGTATTGTAGGGATTTTGTTTTAAACTGAACTGATTTCATATCCATTTCCTTATGGGAATTTTATTGGTTATGGAATTTCTCTGGCACTGAC